>CM050163.1:248257359-248578425 GCA_027410445.1 Discoglossus pictus
CCTCCCTCCATCTCTCCTCTCCTCCCTCCTTCCATCTACTCTCCTCCCTTCTCCTCCTCCTCTCCTCTCCTCCCTCCTTCCTCTACTCTCCTCCCTCCTTCCTCTACTCTCCTCCCTTCTCCCTCCTCCTCTCCTCTCCTCCCTCCTTCCTCTCCTCTCCTCCCTCCTTCCTCCTTCCTTCCTCTCCTCCCTCCTTCTCCTCCTCTCCTCCCTTCTTCTCCTCCTCTCCTCCCTCCTCCTCTCCTCCCTCCTTCCTCCTCCTTCCTCCTCTCCTCGCTCCTCCTCCTCTCCTCCCTCCTCTCCTCCCTCCTCCTCCTCTACTCCCTCCTCCTCCTCCTCTCCTCCCTCCTCCTCCTCTCCTCCCTCCTCCTCCTCTCCTCCCTCCTCCTTCTCCACTACCTCCTCTTCCACTACCTCCCCCTCCTCAACTATTACCTCCTCCTCACTCCTCCCCTCCTCTTCCCCACCTCCACGCCCCGGGACTCCCTGCCACTCCTCCACCCTCTGCTCCTCTCCCTCCATCACCACCTGAAAAGAAAAGAAAGAGAAATAAAGAAATGTTTTAGTGGGTTTGCCTGCTCCACGCTCGTCCCCCATTCTGATCGCCTCTAACACTATTTCTGCTTGGATATCAATGTTGTAACTAACTGCAGTAATCAACCTTAAGTGGACAGAGTCTGTGACAGCAGTGGGAGGGGTGTACAGCACCTCTCACTCTGGACCTGAAAGGCGCTGATGAAACACGCTAGATCAATACTTTCATAAACAATGTGGAAGGGTCAGTTACAGTGTGCATATATACAAGGCATGCGGCTATTTACTGTGTGCTTCTATCATGTGTGGGGAGTGGCCCATGTCTGAGGCCACTAATATCCTATCTGCATTATACTCTGGGCGTGGTACCTATCCTGAAGCCATCCTCTGTACCAGAGGTAGTAGGAACTACATGGTCCTGCTGTTCTAGGCTGAAAAAAAGTTATTGTCAAGCCCCATTGAAGAAGCAGTTTGGAACACCTATGTGTATTGCAAATATGTGTAGAAATCTCACTCAAACTCAATCAAACTCAAACTCAATCTCCAACTCAATCAAACTCCAACTCAAAATCAAACTCAATCAAACTCAAACTCAAAATCAAACTCAATCAAACTCAAACTCAAAATCAATCAAACTCAAACTCAAAATCAAACTCAATCAAACTCAAACTCAAAATCAAACTCAATCAAACTCAAAATCAAACTCAATCAAACTCAAACTCAATCAAACTCAAACTCAAAATCAAACTCAATCAAACTCAATCTCAAAATCAAACTCAATCAAACTAAAACTCAAACTCAAAATCAAACTCAATCAAACTCAAATCAAACTCAAACTCAAACTCAATCAAACTCAAACTCAAACTCAATCAAACTCAATCTCAAAATCAAACTCAATCAAACTCAAAATCAAACTCAATCAAACTCAAACTCAATCAAACTCAAAATCAAACTCAATCAAACTCAAAATCAAACTCAATCAAACTCAAAATCAAAATCAAACTCAATCAAACTCAAAATTAAACTCAATCAAACTCAAACTCAATCAAACTCAAACTCAAAATCAAACTCAATCAAACTCAAACTCAAAATCGAACTCAATCAAACTCAAAATCAAACTCAAACTCAATCAAACTCAAAATCAAACTCAATCAAACTCAATCTCAAAATCAAACTCAATCAAACTCAAACTCAAAAAAAAACTCAATCAAACTCAAACTCAATCAAACTCAAACTCAAAATCAAACTCAATCAAAATCAAACTCAATCAAACTCCAACTCAAAATCAAACTCAATCTCAAAATCAAACTCAATCAAACTCAAAATCAATCTCTCTCTCTCTCTCTCTCTCTATATATATATATATATATATATATATATATATATAGAGAGAGAGAGAGAGAGATTGAGATAGAGAGAGAGAGAGATCCAGATATAATATGAAACAGAAAAATATAAATAACTTACCTCCCTCCACAAAACTCCTCTCCCCACAACCAAAAACTCTCCAAACCTATAGGCCAACAGCAAAAAAAAACACAATTGTACTTCTCGCCAGTGTATTCAGTAAATATAGAAATTGGCAAAACATACAAATAAAAGACAGCTTGATAGGATGAAAAGCATGTACAATGCAACTTACCTCCCTCCAAACTCCTACGTGCCGGATATAACCACAAAAACTATCCAAAATCCTCCAAACACCTATAAACAAGCAAAAAACACAATTGTACCTCTCGCCAGTGTATTCCGTAAATATAGAAATTGGCAAAACATACAAATAAAAGACAGCTTGATAGGATGAAAAGCATGTACAATGCAACTTACCTCCCTCCAAACTCCTAAGTGCCGGATATAACCACCAAAACTATCCAAAATCCTCCAAACACCTATAAACAAGCAAAAAACACAATTGTACTTCTTTACATCGGCATCCGTAAATGTAGTAACGGATTCCCGTAAAAAGAACTTAAACCGCGACTTTATAATAAAGCAACTTACCAACTCTCAACCAACAAGCTCCTGGAACCGCGTGCTACCTCGTCAGAAATCGCAACACAGTCGAGGCGTGGGCGCGTGTCATTCCTATTTATTCACTCCCACTGTCAATCAAATTGATCCCGTAAGTGATTGGCTGTGCGACCTGTGGCACGATGCGTGATTCCGCTATTGGATGGTTCGTGCCGGGCGCGGCTAGTCCGTCCCCCTTCCAGCTTGAGTGCGCGCCTAAACGTCACGGCCTTCCTACATTCTGAAGGCCGCGATTCGCGCCTGGCTAGATTTAATTTACGTCCGCATCCGTTGAAGTCCACACGATGCACTTACGGCATTGTAATGAAACCGGGCTGAAAGGGCCCTAAAAGTGTAAAGGAAGCAATAAAAGGCATTCGAATTACTGTAAAAACAATCCTCAATGATCAAATATGTTAATAAAAGAGATTTTTTTATTGTCATGTACATCCTCAATATGGCAGCCAAATTAACCCTTTAGCACTCAGAAAGGCTAGAATGCCACATTACATAGATCATGGAGCATGTGCCCAAATTCAAATGTGGGCCAGAATATTAGGGGTTACTAATTAAAATGGCTCAACAAATCCATAATAAGGGAACTTCATAACATGATGAAGCTTAGATACACCAGTGAGCTTTTCCATATGTGAAATCCACCCGGATAATCACATCTGGGGTAATTAGCAAGCTATATAACCACATCATCATCCATGAATTAGCAAGTCTGAACCATCATGGATAGCAGCAACCTGAGTGCAGCGTATAGGTATGTGAGGAGAGCGCTGCGTCGTAGGAATGGATATTTGTTTTGAATGTTGCAAAGTGGAAACCGGGCTGTCAGGCGTGCGACTGTGGAGTGGCTGAGGCGTGACAGAGAGGGGCGGCTGGGAGTGAATGTGGGTGAGCGTGCTGATGCAATCCATGGTGGTCCGGAACCAAGCCAGGCAAGTGGCTCATCACAGGATATGCCTAGGGTCATGGTGGAGGGTCAGTTAGGGGAGAGAGCTCCAGTGGCACAGGGACAGGGGGATATGAGGGCACCTGCAGACAGGGAGGAGGACCTTTATGTGGGTGATCAGCTGATGGGGGGGCCAGATGAGAGACCCCTAGAGGGTGTGGCACATGAAGTGGGGGCTCCTGCACAGCCAGACCCACAGGGGGGTGAGCAGGCCCAGGAGCCTGCCAGGAGGATTCATGCACCCAGGGTGTACAGGGAGAGAGTCACATTAGAGGGCTTAACTGATGTGGAAGTGTATGAGCTTTTTAGGCTAACCCCTGCCAGCCTGGAGGAGCTCTATGCGGTCCTGAGGGAGGACATGGAGCCTTCCTCACGGACCAATAGAGCCATCCCAGGCATGACACGGATGTTAGCCGCCATACACATCCTATCATCTGGTAGTTTTGAGAACACTGCTAACATAGTAGGAGGAATGTCTCAAGCAAGCCTTTCAAGGTGCCTGAGCACATTCCTCCATGCTATCGTTCCGAAAACTGCCAGATACATCAGTTTTCCCCACACTGGGGAAGAGATCTTGAAGGTGAAAGCAGATTTCTTTTCAATGGGAGGTATCCCCAATGTGCTGGATGGTCTGATGTATTCCACAATTTCAATGGATATAGGCCTCACAATCGTATTTGAAAACATCTGCCAAGCACAGTAATGTTCACATTGTCTGATCATGCTATTCCATATCCCATGGAGGTCAATGCAATTCCTAGCAATCTGGATATATGAACATACCAGCATACTGTAAACCATAATAAATGTACCTCATGTGATGCAAAGAGGGGATGTCCCCTGTTCTTTGTCAGCGAATGCTGGTAAAAGCATTCTCAGTCAGATAACATGAATAGTCTCAAGGATGTGTTAACTAGGAATCATTGTGCAATATATCATATGGATTGTGTGACTCATCTCATCATATTGCCATTACAGAACTGTTGCCGTGTGTCAACACATTGTTTACCCACACAGACATGGGAAACGACCTTGCCAGCAACAGAACATCAGCAACATCAATGGAGTCTACATTGTAAGTGAGTATTTGCGGGAAACATGTGCATGTATGCATGAGAGGAAATGACTAATAATTCCATTAATGTAGGCCTAACTTTCGTTTTCCCCAAGACATCCCCTATGTATTGCTGAAGCGGTCCGAAATGTTTATCGGACCATGCAGACGTGTCCTGGGGGAACAGATCTCTTCGTTGAATACTCCACTTGATCTATCCAAGGTAGAGAACCACATGTGGATGTCATGACATGTATCAATGTGTGATAGTTGTGATCTTCCCTTTCTATTACAGGATGCACAACCTCCTTCCTATGTATCTCTAACTTACTTATTAACCTTGCTATTCCTTATCTACTCTTCCCCATGTCCATTACCTTTAACTTGGAAGTGGAGATTTTCGAATCTTGTGTGGGCCTTTGGGAACAAATCATTTATCAACAGACTTTACGCTCCAAACAGGGCCCTCCATTTTCTTGCGTTGGCAATATTACATACTGTATATTTTCGGGTTCTTCTCCCCTGTACAGCGTTACGGAATATGTTTGCACAATACAAATAAATGAGAATTAGACTAATCCTAATATTCCCACATCAGGACAAACTAGTCTGGGCCATCATTATCATCGGACAGATGGTTAGCTTGTACGAGATCCCAATGCCTAACATGTGTGCCGACATACCTACATCTGTTGGTGGCTGCTCATATGGCATATGTAAGGTTTCCACTAATATATTATTTGTGTGTTTGTATTCCAGATCCCGGTCAGAACAAGGCATGACGATAAACATCCTGACATTCCGTGGCCATGTCAATGTCCTCATGTATGTGCATGTGTCCGTTTCATTGCTTTGTTGGATCCAGTTTGATATCTGATGACCTTAACTGAATAGCCGATATGTGTCACGAGACAATTTCAATATACAATGCAGATGTGATGTTACATCTGTCAGCTGATGTTCCTGGTATATCCACAGCATGTGTATGCTCATATAGTCTATCTCAATTCATAGTTACCTATTGGTTTAGACATTCTATCCTCTCCTCTACTTGGACTGTTGTGAAGCCTGCAGCACCAACCCTTCAAGATCTTTTCTTCAGTGCTGATGTGACCCTCCCTGTGCATATGGGGAAGAGGAAATCCAGGCTTGGGACTCAACAGTTAAGGAGGTTACATTTATCTTCAGTTATGCATATTCAACAACAGTGAGTATAGATGCTCAATCAGAGAACAAACTATCCTTGATATTGCCTGGTTTGTTGTGAGTTCTCTGCAATAAGTAACATCTGACTGATATGGTCCTGGTCAGGTCACCATCTTTTTGACCAAGGTTATCTATGTGCTGCTTATTGTTGCGTGAGAACTGACGTTATGGGCTCATAGCATTCACTGATTGAGCACTTATACTTCTGATGTGGCATCAGAGTGTCCGTTTAACACACAAGCATACATTTTGCTCTCCCCATATGTATATATCCTTGTTCTGGATTATTATGGTGTTTCCTTATTGACTGTTATATATATGTCGTAACAATAATGATATATATTATATTGCCTAATGTTGGTTGATACACTGTACATCCCCTGATCATCTATATCAATGTAATTTTCCCTGCCTGCATTCTGCTCTCATATCCCTATTTCCCTGTGTTACTTGGATTTTGTATCCTACCCCCCCTCCACCATGATCCTTTGCATACCTGTGTTGATTAGTCAACCTGTGGCTTTGTGGCAAGCTTGCCTTGTTAATTTCTGTAAATATTAAATATGATTTATCCGAGATGTTGTTTGTGTCTGCCTCGTCAATGTTGATACCATAGCATTTCCGGAACATCAATAAAAGGACCTTCAGACTCCACATCTGTGCTCTGCACCATCAGTTAGGGGTGTCAATAGAATTCTCACAGTGTGTTTGCATTACTGATTTCAACCATGAGGGAAGGTTGGTATTAACAATCTATATGACGCAGAAACAGACAAATGAGACAGGTGTCCGTAAGTGGCTCACATCCTAATAGTGAACAAACAGGGCCTCATTCAATTGCGTTTTTGCCAATTGAATGGGGCTCAAAATAAGCACAGAACATATATTGTGTCAAACAGATTTTAGTTAGTGAAAACCTTGATTTTGGATAGATGTTTACTAACTAAAACATTTTTCATAGAATATATGTTATGTGCTTATTTCGAGCCCTATTCAATTGGCCAAATTGCAATTAAATGAGGGCCACAGTATCTAACATAAGTGAGTACACCCGTCACATTGTTGTTAATATTTTAGTATATCTTTTCATGTGACAACACTGAAGAAATGACACTCTGCTACAATGTAAAGTAAGTTTGCTGACCCATCAATAACTCAATACACAGCCATTAATGTCTAAACCATTGGCAACAAAAGTGAGTACACCCCTAATTTTAAATGTCCAAATTGACACGAAATGTCAATTATGTGTGGCCACCATTATTTGCCAGAACTGCATTAACCCTCATGGCCAGGGAGTTCACCCGAGCTTCCCAGGTTGCCACTGGAGTCCTCTTCCACTCCTTAATGATACATCAGAGCTGGTTGATGCTAGAGACCTTGCACTCCCCCACCGTCAGTTTGAGGATGCCCCACAGATGCTCAATATGGTTTCGGTCTGTCGACAAGCTTGGGCAGTCCATCACCTTTACCTTCTTTAGCAAGGTAGTGTCGTCTTGGCGCTGTGTTTAGGGTCGTTATGTTATGTTGCCCTGCGGCCCAGTCTCCCAATGGAGGGGATCATGTTCTGCTTCAGTATGTCACAGTACATGTTTGCATTCATGGTTCCCTCAATGAACTGTAGCTCCCCAGTGCCAGAGATAAATGGATAAGTCACAACGAACACAAAAACATTGATATGAGATGAACCCATCATTTTGAACCGAAACAGTGATGCAGAGAGAGGGGAGGCAGCATCTGACATCATTAGGTAAATGCATATAGGGGGAATCCACACAACATATTAACGAAAACATATATACACATGCATATATGTTTGGTCTGGCCTGCATGCATGCATCCAGTACTGAGGAGCTACAGTTCTTTGAGGGAACCCATGAATGCCAACATGTACTGTGACAAACTGAGAAAGAGCATGATCCCTCCCATAGGAGAACGGGCCGCAGGGCAGTATTCCAACATGATAACGACCACAAACACACCTCCAAGCCGACCACTGCCTGGTTAAAGAAGCTGAAGGTCAAAAGTTGATGAACTGGCCAAGTAGGTCACCACACCTAAACCCTATTGAGCATCTGTGGGGTACTCCTCAAATGGAAGGTGTGGAGTGTAATGGAACCCATCACTGTTTTACCCTGTTTTATGGTTATGGTTAAAATATGATCATACTGTTATACTGTATGTATGTTGGTTTCTGCTCTGCAAAATCTTAGCCCAGACTATTGCAGACCTTGGCATAATAGATAATCCTAGTACAGAGACTCATCATAGGATAAGGAAGTCTTTTCATTATCAGACATACCAAAGAAGGATGATCTAAGCAATGTCAATAGCCAGGTAGTCTCTGGGAGGTGTGACCCACCTGTTGTCCCTCGATGTGTATTGTGTGGCCAACTATGGGGGATGTGTGTATTGCCTGTGGGAAGAGATGTGTATATATATATTTCTGTCCAACAAAATAAAGTCAGTATTCATTTGACTCCCAATTGAGTGTGGGCAAATATTGGAGGTTGGGAATGGTGAGACTGTAGTGCTTCTTGGATATTGTACTGTATACCAGCGGAGATATTGGACTGCGTGTTCCAACTCCGTTACAGGGAGTGCAAGGTCTCTAACATTCACCAGCTCCATGATATCATCATGAAGGAGTGGAAGAGGACTCCAGTGGCAACCTGTGAAACTCTGGGGAACTCCATCCCCATGAGGGTTAAGTCAGTGCAGGAAAATAATGGTGGCCACACAAAATAATCGCCAATTTCACTTAGGGGTGGACTCACTTTTGATATTTCCCCTGAATTAATCTATCCATGTGTCAGAAACACGAATATCATGCATCACCGTTACTGTAATCAAACTCATGAATATTACCTCCACCCTCAGCTGCACTAGTGGCTGTTACCCCAACCCTACATTAACACAGGGCTGGTATATTGAAGGAAGATGTATGTACTAATCCAATAACGTTAGTGTGTAGCATTCATGTGGTGTTTACCAATCATGGTACAGTACAAACGAAAACAAACAATGATAATGTGAGCATAATGTTTAATCTTATGCTTAAAAATTTCCCCCCCCCCAAAAAAAAAAACGGGAGGCAGAAAATCCGGAACATCAAGAAATTGGAACCTAAAGAGATAAGAACAAGACATCAATTAGAACAATATACACATTGACTGCAACACCTCAACGTCAATACATCTTGGACATCAGTTGCTTCTATATGCAACATGAACATGTTCTCACCTATTTCCGCTTCCGCTTGTGTGTTTCCTGGCTCTCCTGGCCTTTGGAAAATGTTCCCCTAGGCCGGCCCCGACCTCTTCGAATGTTTGGAGGCTCTTCCGGCCTGGATGCTGGGGACAGGGTCTGGGATGTTGAAGGGGGTGAGTTTGAAGGGGTAGCCCGGTCTTGGGGCTGGCCTTCTCAGGCCATTTCAAGCCTTCGGGCGTACTCCTCCATTAGAAGGTTATGCCGCCTCACCTCCTGGAACATTCGTTCATTTTTCCGTGTCATTAACTGAAACACACGGTCAGTATGGCGTCTCCTCTCCTCGAAGTTCCGGTCGTTGTTGCGTCTCCGTTCCTCGAGCTTCCTGGCATCGTGGCGTCTCATCTCCAGCATGAACTGTTGATTTTGCTCACGCTCATGCTGGAGATGAGCCAGGAAATCCTGGCACTGGGCCGCTGACAGCGCCGGACTAACTGGCAGCGACCCAGACCACTGTGTCCTCTGGGTGGAGGCACTGCTAACTGGTGTGTCCTGCCTCACCGGAGTCGCCTGCTGGCCCTGCGTGGCCTGTGGGGCTGGAGTGGCTGGCTGGGCCTGCTGGTCCTGCGGGGCCTGTGGGGCCAGAGTGGCTGGCTGGGCCTGCTGGGCCTGCGGGGCCTGTGGGACCAGAGTGGCTGTATGGGCCTGCGGGGCCTGTGGGGCCTGTAGGGCCAGAGTGGCTGTATGGGCCTGTGGGGCCTGTGGGGCCTGTGGGGCCTGTGGGGCCAGAGTGGCTGGATGGGCCTGCGGGGCCTGTTGGGCCGGAGTGGCCAGAGTGGCCTGCTGGTCCTGCGGGGGCCACATGCCCTGCCGGTGGCCCATGCTCCAGGGCACCATTGATTGTGGATCCATATTGTGGGCGCAACCGGAATGGGACCACATTGGGTGGCCCCACATTTGGCCAGCCCACATTGGCTGGGAGCCAGGCGGTGCCATTATCCTGGCTGGAGGCAATTGATGGCACCTTGTGGATGGCCCAGGTGGACTTTCATACGAGGGCCCTGCTACAGGTGAGGTTGCTGCAGGTGGTCCTGCATCTTCAGAAGGTGCAGGAACCTGCGGAGGCAGGGGACGCCTGGATGGTACTGAAATGAGACAAGATTTTGATTTGAGTATTGTTGTTTCCATATCTCTGAGATCAGAGTGACTTGTAATTGGCTGTGAATGTTTGACGCTAATTAAAATTGATCTGCATCATTACTATTGTGGATCCTGGCTGGGATCTTTCCTGTTATGTGACAGCGACTGCTGGCAGCAGCAGTTGGACCAAGGGGCTGATAGATGGCGCTGCCGCTGTTATATACATCATTTTCAACTTACACAGAAGCCCAAAAGCACTAGCCCTCACACTTATCCGAACCCCTTACCTTAACAACACCATAACCCACTAAATATGCATGATTATATAATCTCCAGGAAAATGCTGTGACATGTAGAGGCTGCTCACTGCTGCTACCAGCAGTCACGGTCAGATAACAGGAAAGGGCCCATGGCTCATATGACTATATGTAATGCTGGTGAGGTGTGCCAACTGCAGTTAATTAGGACACGTGCTCATCTGAATCTGTTGGCCAGTGTGTGAGACAGACCAATCTGTGACCAATCCTCAGCAATACGAGGTAACATGTTAATGTAACATGGTCCAGATTATGCTGTTACACGACACAAACTTGCAGTCCATCAGAGTCTGTATCCGCATATGCTGCAGTGTGCACATCCATACATGTACTCTCATGGGGATGTACCAGCTAGACCGGACCTATCCTGTTGTATGTGCGCATCTCTGGAAGTGCACCGCCAACGACTCTAGCTACGCCAGCCCAGCAGGCCAGGTAAGTGGTTATGGGTTTCAGGTTCTGGCTACAGTTAGGGGGTATGGGTTAGAGTTAGAAAGTGGGGTTTAGGGGGTTAGGGTTAGAGGGTTAGGGGATCTGGGTGTACCAACTATTTTTGACGGCTACATGGGGACGCAAGCGCAGCCGCATCCCTAGAGTCGGCGGCGGCACTCTTCCAGCACATACTGAAATGCCCACATAAAACAGAATACATCCACTATACCTATAATCAAAATGTACATGAATTCTAAGCAGTAGGAGGGTTAAGCCAAAAAGCTATGGATGGGCCAGTTTAACATGGAGTAGAGTGTGACGGGGGAACTCATGACAATAAACAAACAATTGCAATGGAGTTGTCATGTATGCTTTATATGCACTGGGAACCAACAGCAAACATAACAGTAACATCAATAGATTTGCAAAACGGTATCATAATCAGTTCTGGGAGGAGGTATTGGACATATATTTCATTGCTAACAATTCTGACAAGTATATTTCTTTACACTGGATTTACATGATTTTTGCAGCCTCATATATCTGTAGTCACAACCAGATATCTTACAGTGCAATTCAACGTCAGTTATCTATCTGTGTGGGGTACATGTGCGTACATATGAGGGTGTTAAGGTGTACATGGTGCTCACATTGCAGGCTTTCAGACCGACCGAGTCCACCAGGCTAGGGAGGCCCACGACTGACGCTGGCTGGATCATGTCGCGGACTGTGGCCTCCCAACCGGGGTATGTGAACATTTCTGGCGGCCCACCACCGGTTCCACGTGCTGCTTTGGCCTCATTGGCCATCTTCTTTTTGACGTCAATGGGGCAGTCTTGGAACCGGTGCTGGACAGACTGCCAGGTACGATTCGCATACCCCAGCGAGGAGACCTCAGCGCGATCTCCTTCCAGGCATCAGTCCTCTGCCTGGGCCTCACTTCACTCCCACCGGTTAGGATGGAGTGTCGGGCTTGCACTCCTCTAACTAGTGTTTCAATCTCCTGGCTTGTGAAATTTGCTGCCCTTTTGCCTGCAGCAGCAGCAGCTTGCTGGCCAGCCTGTGGCTGGGGGGACTGCTCTCCATGCCCTTCGCTGCCTTCTCCCTCTATCTCTCCTCCTCTCTCTCTCTCTTTCTGTGAAAAAACCTCCAACTCCAAGACCTGTGTGTCCACTTGCACAGCATACAACACAGTCACAGATTTACGAATTTCACTCCCTTTTAAACTATTTGTGCCCTTGATTGTCATGTTGTGCTATTTTTGCTAACACCTACAATCACTTTATAGTCTCCTCAGATTGCAGGATGGCTTTATTTGGGCTTTATTATGTGCTTAATTGTTGCTAGCGGGACCTGTTTGCTGCAAGTAAGCTGCGGCTCGCTTTTAGCCTTGCAGAGAGGTTTCCCGTAGCAATTGAATAGCAACCGGGTCTTTCTTGCGGCCGAAACTCTTGCGGCCGTTTTAGATCAAAGGCTTTCCTCCGGCGCGAGCGGCCGCAAGGGATAACAAGGCGCCGGCCGCAAGCCTGCCGGAGCCCAAAGCCGGAAGGGAATAGAATAGCCGAAAAGCTTGTGGCCGGTCCTTGCGGAACCGCAACGGCTGCGGCTGCTAATAGAATGAGGCCCATGGTCTCTGTGGCTGCAATTAAGGGATAGCATATCATCTGGAGACAATTAAAAAAATTTAGGTCCGGAATAGGGGCTCCCCTAAATGGGAGAGGATATTCTCAAGAGAACGGGATGGATGGAGGTGTGTGTGGATCCTTAGAGGGGCGGAGGACGGAGGTAAGTGCTATATTTTACATCATATTTATGTAAAAAAGGAGGATGTTTGTGGACCTTTCCCTTTCCCAACATGTTAAATGTTAAAACTAGTTATTTTTTTTCCCAATTATAGTCGGATTCAAGACTTAAAGGGAATCAACTTAAAACAAACTGAATTAAAGCTATATTAATAACTGAAAAGATAAAAAAAAATATATATTTTTAGGCACAGGTACATCCAAATCCAGATAACATACTAGCCCTGGATATGGTATAAGCTCCAAGATTATGGAATGGAAAGGGGTAAACTGAGTATTAATAGAGATAAAGTAACTCAGTGATGTATTAACATGTATGGATATATATGTAACATGGAAATGGTTGTTTGAATATGATATATTACCTGACCTAATAAAATATTTTTTGAAATAAAAAATACACATAGCTAGTAGTTGGAAAACCCCAAATTAAAACTTTCAGGAATTAATAAAAAAAATCAACTATTTACTGCTCAACGAGAGATTAAACCATGTAGGCTTGGATAGAATCACCCAGTTCCAGACAATTTGGGATCCCTGGATAACATCCCCATTTAGTGCCCCCCTAATATAATAAAACATTTGTTAATGGTTGAAGCGACTTGGGGGGAAGGACCGGAGTGGGGGAGCCCTGGAGGAGGCCCTTCAGAAGCAACCTGCGGCAAAATCATCCGAGGAAAGGAGAGGTCGCCTACTGAAGCCTGCCCTAGGGTAACCCAAGGGCGATTGAGCAGGTTAGATATTGTAAATAATAAGCTACTGCTGGAGTGATGATAGATAATAGGACTTTGGTGTTAACTGCTGATATACTCTTTACTATTGTCTGTTTTACCATGTCTTAGGTTTCTCTTAAAAATAGCAATCACAGTAAAAAAAAAGAAAGTTTATTAACCAAAAAAGTAAAAATAAGAAGGCCTAGCCAGCTAATTTTAACAAAATGTCTTCATTGTAAATATGTATTTTTGCACAACTGTTGAGTTATGCAAGACTGTTCAATATGCTTTCTTTTTCATTACATGCCGTACGCCTTCTAAAATAAAAATTTAAATTAAAAAATTAGGTATTGTTGCAGCCGCTGCTGTTGCAGCAGCCAGAAAAAATAACCTTTGTTCCCCAGGCAGAAAGTGCCATAAAACATTGCGTCTTCTTGAACCCTAGTTGGTGGCGTATAAGTCACGAAACTCATCCGGCATTCACAGATAACATACAGCAGCTTGTGGACCATTTTTAGCCAAAGGCAGCTCATCTCATCAGGCCTTTTACAGTCGAATGTATCGCCCAGTGTCAGTCCCTTCGGGATCCATCCCTCATTCATCTTTATAAAGGTGAGGCAATCTAGACTTTTTTGCCCTAGGCGACTTCTCTTCTCTGTGACAAAACCTCCTGCTGCACTGAAGGTCCTTTCTGACAGGACACTTGAAGCGGGGTAGGCCAAAAGTTCAATTGCAAATTGGGATAGCTCAGGCCACAGGTCTAGCCTGCATACCCAGTAGTCAAGGGGTTCATCACTCCTTAGAGTGTCGATATCTGCAGTTAAGTCGAGGTAGTCTGCTACCTGTCGATCAAGTCGTTCTCTGAGGGGGGATCCCGAAGGGCTGTTGCGATGCGTAGGACTGAAAAAGGTCCTCATGTCCTCCATCAACAACACGTCTTTTAAACGTCCTGTCCTTGCAGGCGTGGTCGTGGGAGGAGGATTACTTTCACCTCTTCCCCTGTTATATTGCCCTTGTGCTGTGACATCACCCTTATATGCTGTGTAAAGCATACCTGTTAATTTTTTTTGGACCTGCTGCATCCTTTCTGACTTGCGGTAATTTGGTAACAATTCAGGCACTTTCTGCTTATACCGGGGGTCTAGCAGCGTGCACACCCAGTACAGGTCGTTTTTATACGAGGGTCCTGCGACAGGCACGACAGCATGAAAGACCCCATTTGCACAAGGTTGGATGCCGAGCTACCCATGTCCCGTTCCTCGTCCTCAGTGATCTCACTGAAGATATGTTCTTCCCCCCAGCCACGTAAAACACCACGGGTACCAGATAGGTGACAACGAGCACCCTGGGATGCCTGTTGTGATTGGTCTTCCTCCTCCCCCTCAAAGCCACATTCCTCCTCTGACTCCTCTGCCTCACAATTCTCTTCCAGCGTTGCCGCAGGTCCAGCAAGCGATGCTGATAAGGCTGTTTCTGGTAGTGATGGTGACCACAACTCTTCCTCGTCACGCTCATCTACGGCCTGATCCAGCACTCTTCGCAGGGCACGCTCCAGGAAGAAAACAAATGGTATGATGTCGCCTTCTGTGCGACTGACAAGGTTTGTCACCTCCTCAAAAGGACGCATGAGCCTACAGGCATTGCGCATGAGTGTCCAGTAACGTGGAAAAAAAATCCCCAGCTCCGCAGAGGCTGTCCTAGTACCCCGGTCATACAAATACTCGTTAATGGCTTTTTCTTATTGGAGCAGGCGGTCAAACATTAGGAGTGTTGAATTCCAACGTGTGGGGCACAAATCAAGCGCCTCACTGGCATGTTGTTTCACCGCTGGATATCTGAAAAGTGTGCCATGGCCGTGTAGGAACACCTGAAATGGCCACACACCTTTCTGGCCTGCTTCAGGACGTCCTGTAAGCCTGGATACTTATGGACAAAGCGTTGTACGATCAGATTACACATATGTGCCATGCACGGCAAATGCGACAACTTGCCGAAATTCAATGCCGCCAACAAATTTCTTCCGTTGTCACAAACCACTTTGCCAATCTCCAGTTGGTGCGGAGTCAGCCATTGATTCACCTGTGCGTTCAGGGCGAACAGGAGTGCTGGCCCGGTGTGACTCTCTGCTTTCAGGCAAGTTAACCCCAAGACGGCATGACACTGCCGTATTCGGGATGTGGAATAGTATCTGGGGAGCTGGGGGGGGTGCCGTTGATGTGGAGCAAGACGCAGCAGAAGAGGACTCAGCTGTGGAGGTTATGGAAGAGGATGGAGTAGGAGGAGTAGAGGAGGTGGCAGCAGGCCTGCCTGTAAGTGGTGGCGGTGTCACCATCTCCTCTGCAGAGCCACGCATTCCATGCTTGGCAGGCGTCAGCAGGTTTACCCAATGCGCAGTGTAGGTGATATACCTGCCCTGACCATGCTTTGCAGACGAGGTTTCAGTGGTCAGATAGACCCTTGCCCCAACACTGTGTGCCAGAGATGCCATTACTTCCTTTTGCACAATCGAGTACAGGTTGGGGATTGCCTTTTGGGCAAAGACATTTTGGCCGGGTACATTCCACTGCGGTATCCCAAACGCTACAAATTTTTTAAACGCCTTAGACTCCACCAGCTTGTGTGGTAAAAGCTGGCGGGCTAAGAGTTCAGACAAGCCAGCTGTCAGACGCCGGGCAAGGGGGTGACTTTGTGGCATTGGCTTCTTACGCTCAAACATTCCCTTGACAGACACCTGACTGTGGGGAGATGAGCAGGAACAGCAAGAGGCGAGAGACGGAGTGGCGGATGGTTGAGAGGGGGCAAGGAGGTCAGCAGTGGTTGACGTGGATGAAGATGCTGGACCAGGAGGAGGATGGCGGTTTTGAGTTTGTGTGCTGCTTGTACTCATGTGATCCCATTGGCGTTTGTGATGTGACATCATGTGCCTTCGCAAAGCAGTTGTACCTAGGTGGGTGTTGGACTTCCCACGACTCTTTTTCTTTTGGCACAGGTTGCAAAAGGCATCGCTGTTGTCAGAGGCAGTGATGGCATTCTGGTGGTGGCAACAGCATGCGTTGATTGGCATGCTGTCTGGCTGACCCCGGGTGCTGATGCATGCTGTCTGACTGTGCCACTAGCTCATTGCGATGACCTCCCTCTGCTTCCAACTCGTCTCCTCCTCCTCTCTGTCTCCCCATCTGTATCTGACAACTGTATCTGACAACTCAACAAAGAAAGCAGTAGCGGGTACATCATCATCATCACATTGTACGTACATGTGTGTACATATCCCTGTTATCTACATCCTCTGGCAATAATGGTTGCGCATCACTCATTTCTTCAAACTGATGTGTAAATAACTCTTCTGACTGATGAATTGAATCTGCTGTGGTACTAGTGTTGGTGGTGGCGGCAGGCGGGCGAGTGGTAACTTGAGAGGTGCCCGAAGCTAAGCTAGAGGAGGATGGTGCGTCAATGTTCCAAGCAGAAGTTGTAGAAGATTGGGTGTCCTGTGTTAGCCAGTCAACTACGTCCTCTGAACTTTTCAAGTTCAGGGTAACTGGCCTCTGAACACTGGGCATTATTGTAGGGCCAAAGGTAATCACAGCACCACGACCACTACGGCCCCTGCGGGTGTTCTGCCTCTGCCTGTCAGTTTTTTTCCGATTAGTGGTACTATGCGTGCAAGCTACTGTGACAACAGATATGAGTGGCACTGTGCACTTGCAGAAATTGGCAGAGTAGACGCTGTAGGCCTGACACAGACGCTTGCAGACATGTAACTGCTATTCAATGTATTACAGTCAAAATTGTATTCTTTGTTTAAATGTGCACTACTGACTGTTACACCAGATATGAGTGGTGGCACTGACTGGGCAAGTGGGCACAGTATACGATGTGAGCCTAAGACACACACGCTGGCAGGCAGGCAAATGAAATTAGATTACATAGAATTTTTTTTTTGTTTTTTTTAAATGTAGAGTGCTGGTACACCACTAGATTGGATTGGTTGAACTTGGCACAGTACTTGTAAGCCTGACACACACACTGGCTAGCGGTCAGGCAAATGAACTTAGATTGGCGGTCAGGCAAATGAACTTAGATTTTTTTTTTTTTTTTTTAACAAATATATTACATCACCAGAAAAAGAATAATAAACATACAATACACAAAAACAAACAGGGATAACGAACAAACATTGTACCAACAATATACTCTAAAAGTAGGACGGTTTTCTAGATTATATAATACATTGAAAAGGTACAATGTACATCCATACTGGCATTCGCTCAGATTCGAGGCAAATAACATGTTTAAACACATGGGCCAATGAGGAGAATTAGGTCCGAATGGAGTTACACCCGAGAAATAGTAAGGTAAGTACTATTTCCCCCTGCCCTCTGGCTAAAATGTACTATGTTTGATGTAGTTGTCCCATTTAGACCAATTTATCATATTTCTATTTTTTGCATTAGCCGAACTATAAGCGTTGAGATATAGGTCTCTGTTATAACAAATAGTGTTGATTAACTCTCTAATTGTAGGTATATCTGGGGTTTTCCAGTATTTTACTAGCAGCCATTTGACCCCAAGAGGACATGCGAAACCAAGTTCCTTTCCACTGGGGAGAGAAACTCCAACCCTCTATGGAGGATGGCCACTTGAGGGGTACAAGGAATATGTTTATCTAAAACTCTAGCTAGAAGTTGACAAATTTCTAACCACATATCTGAGATCTTTTTACACTTCCACCAGACATGGGAGTCATCTCCTAGAAAACCGCACTGTTTCCAGCAAAGGGCGTCCCCTTTTGTATTAAATTTTGACATTCTAACCAGGGTTAAATGCCATCTGTGTAAGATTTTAAAAAAGAGTTCCAGATAAGCTGGATTTATGGTGGATTTCTTAATCAACATTATAATATCCCTCCAATTGTCTTCATCAAGAGCCATATTAAGATCTAGTTCCCAGCCTATGATTCCCTTACTTTTAATAAACGGAGTAATCTCGCTTATAATCTTATTGCAGTTTGAAATAATGTGATGATTCCTTCTCTTTATAATTAGTTCTTCTATTTTAGTAGGTGAATTTATTTCTAGGGTTTTAAATCCCCAAGACATTAAAGCTTGTTTTAAGCTTTCGTAATTTAGCCATGAGAGTTTTTCCAGGTTATATTTTTTCATTAACTCTGAATATGTCAGAAGATTGTTATTGTAATATAATTCTGATACCAAGGAAATGCCTCCTCTATACAAAAGATAACAGTTTACGGAGGGGTCTCTGGAGTATACCAATTCAATAGAGGTGGCTAAAGATGGATAATGTGTTATTTGCATTCTCTCTTTATTCTTATACCAAAATTTTACTAGAAATTGTATATTTTTTGGTAGTTTACCCAGTGAATTCTTATTGTAGTATGGTAGCCATACTAGGTTCTTTATAGAAGAGTCACAAAGAATAGCCTCTTCAAGGAAAAGCCATCTGGGTTTCTCCTGGAGGGTGTTCCAATTTATAAGTTGCGCGATGATAATTTTATGATATATGTCTTTTATACTAAGGCATTTAAGCCTCCTTTTTCATATTTCTTACTGACCACGCTTTTCATGATTCTACTTTTTTTCCCACCATATATGTATTTATCCAAAATATCCTGAATGGTTTTCAGATAATTATTTGATATTCTATCAGGTATAGATCTTAAGCAATAGGTCATTTTTGGGACAATACTCATGTTGGTTGCAGCGATTCTCGCCGACCAGGGCAGGTTAAGAGATCTCCAGTTACATAGAATAGGTCTAATTTGTTTCATCACATCCTCCAAGTTAGATTTAAGGATATCCTTAACTCCAAATGACATTTTTATGCCCAAATGGACGATATATTCGGATTTCCAATTATACGAGGATAATTTTTCCAATCTATTTTTAACTTCCAGTTGAAAACCTCTCATTAAGGTATTAGATTTTAAATTATTTATCTTAAAATATGATAGTCTTCCGAATTCTTCAAGAATTTCTTGTAATTTTGGGCATGCCTCCTCCGGGTTGGTCATGGTAATGACAATATCGTCTGCGAAACCCATAAATTTAAATTCCTCCTTATTAATAATTACACCCTCTATAGCTTTACACTCTCGAATATAGATAGCTAAAGGTTCTATAAAGAGGATGAACAATAGAGGGGATAGGGGACATCCCTGCCGAGTGCCATTTCCAATTTTAAACTTTTCTGACTCGAAGTCAGGGTTTGCAATATATGCCATAGGATTGGCATACAGGGCTTTAACGGATCTTGAAGCAAAATCGTTAAATCCGAATTTCCTCAGGACCGCCTGAAGAAATTCCCAGTTGACCCTGTCGAATGCCTTTTCGGCATCCAAAGACAGGGCCAATAAGGGTATATCCTGTTCTACCACATAGTTTAAAATATCAATCATTCGTCTAGAATTATCAGATGCTTGGCGACCAGGAATAAAGCCTGTTTGGTCTCTATGAATCAACTGATTGATTATAGTTTTCAGTCTATTAGCCAATATTTTGGCGTAGATTTTTATATCTAAATTAATCAGAGATATTGGTTGGTAACTCCCGCACTGCTCCGGATTTTTACCTTCTTTCAAAATGTTGATTATTTTAGTCTCTGACATCTCAGGGGGGATATGCCCTGTTTCTTTTATTTCATTAAATAGGTTGCATAAATGACTCTAGTTCAGACACAAAAGATTTGTAAAACAGAGAGTCATATCCATCTACCCCCGGGGATTTGTTGGATTTGCCGCTATTAATTGTTTCAGTCATTTCCTCAATGGTTATCTCACTGTCTAAATATTTACTATCCTTTTCTGAAACCCTAGGAAACTTGATCTTACATAGGAAGGATTCAATTTCTTCTTTGCCCGGAAGTTTAAACCGCTTATCATTTCCTAGATTGTACAATTCGGTATAATAGTCCTGGAATATTACACTATTTTTATCGGGGTGTAGATGAATTTTACCCTCTTTATCTCAGATTTTTAAAATCCTGTTCTGACTACGTTGCTTCTTTAGTCTGTTAGCAAGATATTTACCGGATTTATTACCGTATAGAAAGTGGGATTGCTGATATCTCCAAAGGAGATTATCAGCTTGTAACTGGAGAATTTTTTTGATTTGATTATGTATCTCCTTAATTTTTCCTCTTAGTTCTTTACTTGAGTTCTTCATATTATCCTGATGTAGCTTTTCTAATTCTATATAAAGGAGATTTAGTGACTTGCCCTGATTTCTCTTATTTTCGGCTGTTCTAGCGATTAGTATCCCTCGGATTAATGACTTGAAGGCGCACCATAATGTCTTTGATGACTTTACCGAGTCCTTATTTATTTAAAAAAATTCCTGTATATCTCTTTTGATAGCGGAAACAGATTCGTTTTTTTTAAGTAGCAATGGGTTGATTTTCCAACTGTTCTTAGGCAACACCTTATTTGTCTCTTCCAAGATAATACTGTTAATAGAATGGTCTGACCAAGGTGCCAAAATTATTTCAGAATGTTCTATCATTCGCACTGTGCTTGCATCTGCAAAAATATAGTCTATACGAGAATAAGATTGATAGCGATTAGAGAAAAAGGTGAATTCTTTTTGGTCTGGATGGAACACCCTCCAGGAGTCTAGTAGTTCATAGCTCTTAATCAAGCTAGAGAACTCAGAGGCGGCTTTACTGATATGGGTTTCAGACTTGACTTTGTAGGACCTCTGTTTATCCATTAGCACATTAGTTACCAGGTTAAAGTCCCCGCATAACATAATCAATCCCTTTTTAAATTTAAAAATATCTCTTAGTAAATTTTTAAGATATCTATTTTGGTTTTTATTTGGCAAATAGACATTAACCAAGGTTATCAATCTATTGTTTATAAGGCCAACCCATATTATATATCTCCCCAAGGGATCTATTTTTTTAAATTCTTCAGCCACCACTAACCTTTTGTTAAAGAAGATCGAGACTCCTTTTGATTTGTTGTTATATGTGGAGTCAATTCTAGTTGGGTAAGATTTAATGGACATATATTGCACTGACTCCCTCTTTAGGTGGGTTTCTTGAAGGCAGAGAATATCCGCCTGAATCTTATTATAATTCAAAAAGGCTATTTTCCTCTTTGTTACTGAGTTCAGACCATTTACATATATGCGAGATGATTTTTAATCCTTTACCCATTGGCAAGGTTTTTAGATTCCTCCCATGTCATAAGTAATAAAATTCCCACTTTACATTGCCTCAGATAATTCCAAAATACAATCATCATTCTTTCAACATAAACATTCATACATATTGAACCTAAGTCAACCAACATCCTGGACTCTGGTTAACTTGGCACAGTACTTGTAAGCCTGACACACACACTGGCTAGCAATCAGGCAAATGAACTTAGATTTAAGAAAATACAATTATTGGTTTTTTAAATGTAGACTGCTGGTACCCCATCTAGATTGGATAGGTTGAACTTGGCACAGTACTTGTAAGCCTGACACACACACTGGCTAGCAGTCAGGCAAATGAACTTAGATTGGCGGTCAGGCAAATGAACTTAGATTTAAGAAAATAAAATTATTGTTTTTTTAAATGTAGACTGCTGGTACACCACTAGATTGGATTGGTTGAACTTGGCACAATACTTGTAAGCCTGACATACACACTGGCTAGCAGTCAGGCAAATTAACTTAGATTTGCGGTCAGACAAATGACCTTAGATTTAAGAAAATAAAATATTGTTTTTTTAAATGTAGACTGCTGGTACCCCAACTAGATTGGATTGGTTGAACTTGGCACAGTGTATTTTGACATTATGAGAAACATAAACTGTAAACTAAATAAAAATCATTTTAGGAGGTTAAGAGAAAAAGAAACCGAATGGGGGGATTCCGAGCAGAGCACACCATCTACAGCCCACTGGGAGACAAACTCATCCATTCCCCCAGTGGACAAAGCCAGGTGGTACTCTGCCCGGATACGGGAGCGCACCAGCACCCGGAACATGGCCTCAGGTGACAAGGGAACCCCCTCTATCAAACACTGCTTCCTGGACTTATATATAGCCAATTTGGCTAATGCCAGGAGCAGGTTGACGAGGAGGTCCCTGGCCTTATTGCCCCGGGACACTGGGCGCCCAAAAATAAAAATGTGAAGGGAGAAATGCAGCCAGAACTGCAGGAGGAGGCCCCTCAAGTGTGACAAGAGGGGCTGCAGTCTGGCGCAACTAAAATAAATATGATACACGGACTGAATTTAGCTAAGTACTCTCCCGTGCTCAGTGCACCATGGAGCACTCTCCAACTCAAGTCCCCGGTGGGTCGTGGAACTAAATCAGAATAAAGTTCCTCTTGCCCTCGTCAGCTGGTAGGACCCGCCTCCAGATGGTATCGGGACGGGTCACGAGGGCAAGGAAGTGCACTGTATGGAGCACGAGAGAATATAAGCTCTTCCTTGGCATGCCGCGAAAGCATGCCGAGGGTATGTCCCTCAACCTCGAGAGGTTGGGGACAGGAGGAGCCTGAGGGGAAACACGGGGCTTGTGTCCAATGCAAACAGCCGGAGAAGGGGTGTTGAAAGGTGCATGTGGCACTCCGGCCTGCAAAGCCCCGCGAAGGAAGGTGCGCGAGTCGGTGGAGATGGCATCTCTAATCTCCTGGAGCAAGCGCCCTGAGACTTTGGGCGTCACATATCCCAAACGGAGCGCAAGCTCCTGGGGTGACACCCAATCAGAACGCCCGTATTCCAGGAGATCCCCGACTCGGGTCATCCGTGCATGACTAAGGCGGCGGATGATACTGGGGGACTGTAACATTGGAGCCCCCACTGCTGCATTAAATAGCAGGGGCTCTGTGAATATTTCATCCCCCAAAGGCACGCCCTGCCTGGTCACGGAGACCATGCTCCAGGCCTTGAGGGTTTCCTGGTAGTATGCCGGCAACACAGAGAGGTCTCTCCCAAACCCTTCGGGCCTGATCAGAAATAATTGCCGGTCATACCCCAGGTTGCGCAACTGGCGATAAAAGCTGGATGCCAGTGCGCACCACTGCGGAGAGGGATCTGCATATAGGTATCTCTGCAGGTACTGAAGGCGGAAGGTGGACAACTGGGAGCACACACAAACTACTCCCTGTCCACCCTCCACCAAAGGCAGACTTGCCACCCCTGCAGAGACCCAATGCCTTCCCATCCAGAGGAAATCTAACAAATTTCTCTGGATATTGGTGACAAACTCGGGGGTCGGACTCAGACAAATCAGCCGGTGCCAGATCTGAGAAGCCACCAGCTGATTCACCACTAGAGTCCGCCCCCTAAGGGAAAGCATTTTTGCTAGACCCCTCCATCGTCCCAGACGAGAGAGGACACTGCCCTCTAACTCCCTCCAGTTGTCTGGGACGGAAGCGTCCGCAGCGGACAGGTAGACCCCCAGATATTTAATGACATCTGCCTCCCACGTGATGTCACGAAACGTGGGAGGCAAAGAGTCTACCTGTAAATTACCCTCTAAAAGGCCTGTGCATTTGGACCAGTTGATCTGAGCGGAGGAGGCAGCTGAATATACCTCCTGGCACTGTTTTGCCAGCTCAAGATCAACTGGATCCTGGGCCACGAGGAGCACATCGTCAGCATAAGCTGACAGGACAATCCGCATGTCTGGATCTTTTAGCACCAGCCCTGTGAGCCTTTTCCTCAGTAGGCAGAGGAAAGGCTCAATGGCCAGTGCATATAACTGTCCAGACAAGGGACATCCTTGACGCACCCCTCGTCCAAATACCAAAGGTGCTGTTAGGGACCAATTGATTTTAAGTAAACACTCTGCAGAGGCGTACAGCGTTCTTATAAAGCCCACAAACTGTGGGCCAAAGCCGCACGCTTGCAGAGTGGCTATGAGGTAACCATGGTCCACCCTGTCAAACGCCTTTTCTTGATCTAAAGAGAGAAAGGCGAGTGACAGACCAGTCCTGCGAGAATAATGCAATAGATCCCGGACCAGAAAGATACTATCAAAGATAGTCTGGCCCGGGATCGCATAGGACTGGTCAGGGTGAACCAATTCTGCCAGCACAGACCCAAGTCTAAGCGAGATGGCTTTAGCTACAATCTTGTAGTCCGTGCTGAGCAGAGAGACCGGTCGCCAGTTCTTAATAAGCCGGAGATCCCCCTTTTTGGGCAGCAGGGCAAGTACTGCCCTGCGACAAGACAGGGGCATCTCCCCGGTCTCCAGGGCTTCCCCAAGGACCAGATGGAAATCAGGTCCCAGAGTCTCCCAGAAAAATTGGAAAAACTCTACAGTCAGTCCGTCCAGTCCTGGAGACTTCTCACAGGACATGGCACGGAGGGCTTCAGAGAGCTCTTGAAAAGATAGTGGTATATCAAGCCGCTCTCTTACACCCTCACTGACTGTGGGGAGCCCCTCCCATAGCACCCTGCAGGCGTCTGGAGAAATGGGATCTGGAGAGTAAAGATCTTTATAAAAGTTCCGGGCTCTATCCCGGATACTCTCCGGATCTGTAAGGGGGGCACCGTCTTCATCTAGAAGACAGGTGATGTGCCTACTGTTACCCCCCTTTTTCTCCAGTGAGTAGAAGAGGCGCGAGCCGCGGTCTAGATCTTTGAGAAAACCTAAGCGGCTGCGCACGTATGCCCCCTTGGCCTGGTGTCGTTCCAGGTCACAGAGGACACCCTTCCTCTCTACATACTCGCTCTGCAGGGATTGGTCCCTACAAGTGAACAGCCTCTGCTCCAGATGGAGTACCTCCCCCCGGAGTGACTCCAACTCAGCTTCGCGCTGCCCACTCGCACCCTTGGTATATTCCTGACACAGAAGTCGCAAATGAACCTTGCCCATGTCCCACCACAGTTTTAACGTGGCAAAGTCCCCCTTGCAACCCCTCCAGTCCGTCCAAAACTCCCGGATCAATGTCACGAGCCCCTGGTCCTTCAACAAAGCATTGTTGAAGTGCCAATAGGCGGCTCGTGGCGCTGTTGGCGTTAGCGCCACTGTCACAGACACACAGTTGTGGTCTGTGAACGGAGCCAGCCTAATGGCACAAGAACCGACTCGTGACATATAGTGACTAGATATATATAGTCTGTCGATCCGGGAGTGGGACACCAGACCGGCTCTCACCCTGACGTAGGTGAAACCGTCTGATGCCCCTGGGTTCTGCTCTCGCCAGATGTCCTCCAGGGAGAAGCGGGCGATGATCTCCCGCAGGGCTGACGAAGAAGGCGGGTACGGCTCTGGACTATTCTGGTCCAGAGCGTCGAGGGTGCAGTTGAAATCACCCCCGAGTACCAAACACTCATCTGCGTCAACCGTCTCCAAAAACTGGGACAGTCTGGCGAGGAACCTCACTCTCTCGAGCCCTCCAGCAGGGGCATATATATTAACTAGGTTAATGATGCTACCCTGCTCTCGGACCCGGAGGTGGATTAGACGGCCTGGGATAACAGCTTTCACAAGCAGCAGCTCTGGCTGAAAAGACTCTGAGAACAGGGTCACCACTCCACATGACGCCGATGTGAAGTGGCTGAAGAAGACCCTGCCTCTCCACTCCAGTTGCCACGAGGCCTCAGCCTCTGGAGTGGTGTGAGTTTCCTGCAGGAAGCTCACAGAGTACCCTCCCTGATATAAATAGGAGAGTACCTGGAACCTGCGGAAACTGTCTTGACAGCCATTGGTATTTAGCGTGCTGATGTGCAAAGCCATTACTGCGTGTCAGGAATTGTGCGTTCCTCAGACCCTTGAGACTGCTGATAGGACACGCACATTTTATAGAATTTCCGGACGCGGAGATGCTCCGCAGTCCCAGAATTCTTGGCCCTAGTGCTGACCACTAGATATTGCTGGAGAGAGTGGAGAATAAACGACATATTCTTCCACCTCTCCAAGGCCAGCCGCACCTTCCTTTTCTTTTGTCCATGAAGGGTGCTCTCAAGGAATAGATCTATTTCCTTGACAGGGATAACCCACCCAGAATCTGATGTTCCTTCTAGTGGGTCACCCCATGGCTCCTCTTGGCTGAGGGCTTTTACTCCATCCTCCCCGGCTGGAGTCAGTTTCCTCAGCTTTATTCTCAGGGACCCCCTCTTAGATGATACAGAAGGAGTCCCTTTAGCACCCTTCAAGGTAAATAATGGACCCTTGGATTGCTGCTGCACCCCTGTAGCTTCAGGAGTGCATTCAGGGGTAGCTGGCTGGACAGCAGTGGCTGGCATGGCTTCCTTAATGGAAGCCTTGGAGGCTTTATATGCCTCCTCTGCCAGTTCCACCGCTGCTTGCTCAGCTTGGATGGCACCGATGTTAGGGTCAGTGGACGGCTGAGGAGGGTAGACAGGCTCTCCCATGATGTTAACAGGAAAACCTGTTTTATCACCCTCCCCCATTTCCACTTCCCCTTGTGCCACATCCCCCCTGACAGACAAATCCATGGGGTCCTGAATGGGGGTCATGCCTATATTCCCCCCCTCCAGTAGTGACTCGGCCTGGGGCTCTAACAAAGCCCGAGGTACGTCACTAGAGAGTGACACTGGAGGAGGAGACTGACTGGTGCCCTTGAAGCTCAGCACCTCAGGGACACTGACTACCCATTCAGCAGGGGCTTTGTTGGGTCCCCCCTCAAAGGCCAGAGGCAGAACCTGATATTTCTTGTCTACCCCTGCCACACTTGGGAGACCCTCTTGCCCCTGCTTTTCCTCCAGACCCTTTTCCACATTAACCCCTATAGGGTCTGGAGAGAGAGATGTGTGGTCTGGCACCGGCTGGCTGAGCTTAATAACTGGGCCAGACAATGTCACCGGATGAGGAGGAGATGTTTTGTTCCTCTTCTTGCTTTTAGAGGGAGGTGCTCCACTATAGAGCACTTCCCACTTATCAGCAACCTCCCTGTTGGTTTTATGCTTCCTCTTCCTGGGGACGTCACTCCTGGAAGAGGAGCTGCCACTAGCTGCCTCCCCTGCAGAGGGCTTATTATCCCTCTGCTTACACTGTGCCCCCACACTAACTGATGTAATTATGGTGGGGGCAGATTGGGACTTGGGAGATGCAGCTGTGACACTGGGAGGACCGGTGACATTCTTCCCCTTTTTCCCCGTGTCTGCAGTCTTGCTGGAGACCACAGACACAGATGGCTTTTTTGGGGAAGAAGGGGGTTTGGAGGCCGTGGTGGTGGCTTGAGGAACGGCCTCCTTGCCTGAGCTCTGTGGGGGGGCTATGACCCTTGAGGTCCCCGCTGTTATGGGCTCAGCGGGGATGGGTGCCGTACTGACGGAGGTGCCATTTGCTGGGGCTGGGGCATGATGCTTTACATTAGGACAATTCCTACGTGTATGCCCCAACCCCTTGCAATGATAGCACTGCACCTCCGTAGTGCTGTAAAATCCTGTACAGCACCCCCTCAAATGGAACCCCAAAAGACCCCTCTATGTTTTCTGTGCCCTGAGGCAGGCACATTTGTACCTGCCTCTTGAAAGAGAGCACATGACGAAGTACTCTCTCTCTGCACCCCAGGGGAATTTTATTAAATGGTGTTTTTACTTCCCCTAGGGTTAGCAGGTGGGGGCACAGGAGGGAGTCTGGTAGGAAGGGGGGCACATTAGAGAGTGTTACTTTTGTGCCCAACCCTTCCAGGGGTTCTATTGGGACATATAATCCCCCCACTGTGATGCCTCTCTGTATAAGAATGTGTGCAGCAGCCAGAGTACGGGTAAAGAAAACTGCTTTCCCGTACATTTTGCTGGCTGCTACTATAACAGAGGGGCTGATGACATTAGCTGCAGCACGCAGATAGATATCAATGCTGTAGACCCCAGACATCTGACATTTAACCCCATGCTTCCTGGTGATCTGCCCCTCAGCCCCAGCGGTGGTATTACTGGGGCCAGCAGAAACCACCTGTGACCAGGTATTAGCCACAGGGGTAGGTCTGCTGGTAGAACCACCAGGAGCTGGGGCTGCCTTATCTGCCTGGGGCCTATGCTGTGCAGTGCTGCAGCTAGGATTTTCAGGGGCCATTATTCCCCCTTTTGACCCCTGAGGCTTCTTAATGGTCTTATCCCTCATGTTTAGACCCTTTTTTTTTTGTTTATTTGTTTTATTTATTTTTATTTTTTGTTTTATGATTTTTTACTGTTTTTAAAAATATAAAAGTGTGAAAAAGAAACAAAAAGACAAAACTAAGGGAGACAAAACTAAGGGAGAGAGAGAGATGATGTTTGGCAGTGGAAGGGTTAATGGCCTGTTGCAAGGTGTTGCTAATTGCAACAACACAGAGAACACAGAGGCTTTTTAACCCCTCTGTGTCTCTGTGTCAGATGTAAAAAAAGCCTTTTAAACAAAAACTTCAAATTGTTTTCCCCCCCACTGCCTACAAAGATGTTACTTGTCTTCTCTCCCCCCAAAACACAAAACCCAACACCAAACAAACAAAACTTTAAAAAAACCTGAAAAACTTTTTTTTTAAAAAGTCAAAGTAAAAAAGCTCCAGGAGTGCAGGTTAAGTGCTAAGGGAGGGGTGTGGCAAAGTATCCAGGAGACAGCTCACTTTCCTGGGATAGAGAACTGAGCCTGGCTCCCAGAAAACTAAAACTTAAATTAAACTAAGAAAAATACCACAAAAACTCCCAAAAATGAACAACACCATGCACAAAGTGCTTATAAACAGAAAGGTGTTAAAATATAACTTGTATTTGAGGGACTAAGACCCTAAAAAGCCTTTTGTTTAGAGCTCAAGCATGCACACAACCTCTTGGCACAGTACTTGTAAGCCTGACACACACACTAGCGGTCAGGCAAATTAACTTAGATTGGCGGTCAGGCAAATGAACTTAGATTTAAGAAAATAAAATTATTGTTTTTTTAAATGTAGACTGCTGGTACCCCAACTAGATTGGATTGGTTGAACTTGGCACAGTACTTGTAAGCCTGACACACAGACTGGTTAGCGGTCAGGCAAATGAACTTAGATTGGCGGTCAGGCAAATGAACTTAGATTTAAGAAAATAAAAATTTTGTTTTTTTAAATGTAGACTGCTGGTACCCCAACTAGATTGGATTGGTTGAACTTGGCACAGTACTTGTAAGCCTGACACACAGACTGGTTAGCGGTCAGGCAAATGAACTTAGATTGGCGGTCAGGCAAATGAACTTAGATTTAAGAAAATAAAATTATTGTTTTTTTAAATGTAGACTGCTGGTACCCCAACTAGATTGGATTGGTTGAACTTGGCACAGTACTTGTAAGCCTGACACACAGACTGGTTAGCGGTCAGGCAAATGAACTTAGATTGGCGGTCAGGCAAATGAACTAAGATTTAACAAAATAAAAGTTTTGTTTTTTTAAAAGAAGACAACTAGTAAATAAGCTTCTATTGGTTGCACTGTGCACACACAGTATAAGCTGTGAGCCTGACACACACACTTGCTAGCAGGGGCTAGCAGGGAGACAGGCAAATGAAGTTAGATTAGACAGAAAAAAAAAATTATGTTGTAGCCCTAAAAAGGGCTTTTTGGGGTGCTGTGTTTACAGCAGAGATCTGATGAGTCCTTCAGTACTGCACTGGACACTGAATAAACTTGCCTAGCGATTAATTTCCCTATTCAATCATCATCAACTACACTCTCCCTGCTCTCAGTAAGACTGCAAGTTAGTTATGATTCCAAAATGGCTGCTGTCCATGAGTTAGAAGGGTCTGGAAGGCAGGGTATGATGCTGATTGGCTGGAATGTGTCTGCTGACTGCGAGTTGCAGGGTCAAAGTTTGCTCAATGATAAAGTATAGGGGGTGGATCGAACATCGCATATGTTCGCAGTTTGCTGCGAACGCGAACATGCTATGTTCGCCGGGAACAGTCCGCCGGCGAACAATTTGCGACATCTCTAATGATCAAGTTTCTCTTCCCTTATTCTTATTTTTTGAGATTTAGTTCTAACTCTTGTGTCTCTTATCAAATTGAAACATTTTGAAATAAGATTACTTTTTTTCACAAGCATTAAGTTTTCACAAGGTGTTAGTTTTCTGATTTTCCAAGTGGAAATTAGAAGAGAATAACATGACTTTAAGACTATGATAATCTAACCATAAATACGCTGTTATATTATATTTCCTCTTTCATTCTTCAAAATTGAAGATATTATTATTTACATACAAGTCTCTCAGATGTTTGCAGCCTCTTTTAACTAATATGTCTAAGATCTGGATATGCTATACCTCCTCTATTAAATTTACTTGCCATATAATATCTTTTAATTCACACCTTTTTATGAATATGAATACATGTAACTATAAGTCTTTGGAGTTGATTAATTATGTATAGTGGACTTTGAAGTGGAATGCACTCCATTAGATAACTTATCTTTGGAGGTATAGTCATTTTGATGGCCATAATCCTACATAACCAAGAGATGTTTAAGTTTTTCCACTTAATCAATATATCCTCAATCTTCTTATATACTGTATGATAGTTAGCTTTAATCAATTGCTTTATATTTGGATATAGCATAATTCCTAGATGTTTTAAAGACAATTGCCATTTATATGGATAAATGGTTTTAATTAAGTCCAGATCTATAGCTGATAGATTAAAAGGCATAGCTTCTGATTTTATAAGGTTTAATTTGTAATTAGAAACCTTACTATTTTCATAAATTTTCATGATATAAAGGATTTTAAAGGATGTTCTAATGTGACTATTATATCATCTGTGAATAGAGATATTTCATGTTCTTTTCCATCCACTCTTATCCCTTGAATTTCTTTTGATTTTATAACGGCATCAGCCAGGGCTTCCATTATAAAAGCAAAAATGCATGGAGATAACGGACACTCATGCATGGTGCTATTAGAAATCTCAATTTTACCCTTTTTAAATCCAAGGCCACTCACAGTTGTGGTTGGGTTAACATATAAAGCGCGAATGGCTTTAGAAGCAACATGTATTAAACCTGTATAAAGCCTGTTTGGTCTGGAGAAATCAGTTGGTTTATGATATGATTCATCCTATTGGCTAAAATGATTTGCGTATATGTTTGTATCTGTGTTGAGTAATGATATTGGGTTAAAGACCTTACATTCTGGTTTATCATGGTCAACTTTGGGCATGGTTATAATCTGAGCCTTTAACACTTGTGGTGGGGCCAGACCCTTGATCTTAATTTCAATCAAAGTTTCACACAGATATTTAGCTATTTATTTTTGACATACTTTATAATATTGATTTATAAATCCATCTGGACCTGGGGCAGAACCAAGATTTCAATTTGAAATGGCCCATAGGATTTCTTTTTCAGATATTTCTTTATTAAGTATATTTAATTCTGATTGAGAAACCTTAGAAGATGTATTTTTTTCCAGAAATCTTAGTATTTCAACTTCTCGAGAATTATCTGAAATTTTATAGAATTTTAAATTATAAAGGTTATAGTAGTAGTTTTCAAAAATTTTAGCTATACAGTATCTTCTGGCCTTGAAAAGGTTTCATTATTGAGACTTATTGAATCAATTATTTTATTAATTGTCTTTTTCTTAAATTGGTTAGCCAACATTCTTCCAGCTTTGTTACCACAGTGGTAAAGGTGTTGTTGTACGGCCCAAATTGATTTATCCCCAATTGTTTGTTGTATTTTTTAATCTGGCCTTGTAATTTCCCAATTTGTTCTAAAGTAGTACTGCTAGTATATATTTTATTTGATCTGTCTAGAGATCTCTTAATGATTGACCTCTCTGTTTCTTTTTTTGCACTTGCCATTTGATAAGTAAACCTCTTATATAAACTGTATGCGTTAGCCACACCGTAACTTTAGAGTTTACTGAAACATGGTTTATTTCAAGGAATAACTCCACTTAGTTCTTTAATATTTCTAAAATTGTAGAATCTTTAAGAATTTCATTATCTAATTTTCATAAATCCATCGTATAAATTGTTGTTTACTTGCTTTCAAGGTTAGAGAGGTCATTCCATGGTCTGCCCAAATAATTGGGCCTATCTCAGCTTTTAATATATATTTTTTAATCCCAACTCACAACCTAACGAAAATATTATCCAACCTTCCATAGGACTTATGCCTATGGGAGAAAAAGGAATAGTCTCTATCTGAGTGGTGTAATGTTCTCCATGTATCATACAGACCCTATTTAATCATGATGTTATAAAAACTCCTAGGCCCTCATTCTATTATCGGCCGTAAATTGGCCGCAAAGCTGCGATTCCTTGTGGGGCTCCCGTTACCTTGCAATTCAATTATACAGCGCCGCAAGGATATCCCCTTACGGCCGGCCGTATATCTTGCAATCGGCCGTAAGCTCAGAAATCTTTAAATGCAAAAATAAATTCAAGACGGCACTGTAAAGCTCTGTAAATGCTAGGGATCATTATGGGGGACATGAGGATTAATAGCAACCCCCTCTCAAGCTTGCACATCAGCCCAAATCCGAGATTACATTAACTGTTTATTTTCCGGCCGCAGCGTGGGTGGGTCTGAGGTGCTCCAAGCCCTCTGGACTTTTTACATGGATATGTGACATAAATTTAAAAAAAAAAATATTTACGGATTTGATTGTAGGGGAATGTTGTGCTATGAATGCTAACACCTACAATCACTTTATAGTCTCCTCAGAGTGCAGGATGGCTTTATTATGGCTTTAAAATGTGCTTAATTGTGTGCCTGCGGGACCTTTTTGCTGCAAGTAAGCTGCGGCTCGGTTTTAGCCTTGCAGAGAGGGTTCCCGGAGCAATTGAATAGCAACCAGGATTTTCTTTCGGCCGAAACTCTTGCGGCCATTTAAGATTAAAGGCTTTCCTCCGGCGCGTGCGGCCGCAAGGCATAACAAGGCGCCGGCTACAAGCCTGCCGGAATCCTCTGCCGGAAGGGAATAGAATAGGCAAATAGCTTGCGGCCGGTCCTTGCGGCCCCGCATCTCCTACGGCCGATAATAGAATGAGGCCCCTAGAGTTTTGTGAGATGTGTAAATCTGAATCTGTGAAAAATGTTCTCAAAGACCTCAGCCTTTGACTGATAAATTTTGTTTGACCTTTGTTAGGAGTGTAAACATCGAGAACCGTGAATTTTTGATTATTGATCATCCTTGACCACAATGCATAATTGCCCTCTGGATCTCCTTCAAATAAATCCTCCTTCAACTGTAAATTCTTATTAAAAACTTTGGAAACACCTCTCGCTTTTTTTTTGTATGTGGAGTCATAACCCCCTATATAGTGTTTATCCAAATACCTTGGGGTTTTACCTCTCTGCCAATGGATTTCTTGAATACAGATTACATCTGCCTTTTCCTTATAAAAGTACTTGAAAGCCCAACATCTCTTACCTACTACATTTAAACCTTGGACATTCTGACTAACCAATTTCAATAACATTTTTCCATAAGTCAAAACTATTAAGACCAATAAAGTACCCTTGGTATCTCATCCAAAACCATCTCAGGCCCAGGAGCTTAACAAAAACAAAAAAAACATTCATTATAAAACACCGGACAAAAAAAAACAAGCTGTATACATCCATTTGCATAGGAAATACCATTCTCACACCACTCCTGCTCAAACTCCTTCCTCCAGGGCGAGCACTGAGTGAACTAAGAAAATGTTGAACTAAAATCAGTTTGAAGACCTGGCGGCGGTCATTAACCATACATATACTGCTCTACTCCATATTAGCCAGAGTTTCCATACTACCTACAAATCTTTAAAACTGTGGTCTGTTAAAACATTAATTCAGATATAGCTTTCCGATTTAAGAAAAGAAAAACTCACTATTTCCCTCAATTTTTCATTTTAAATTCTAATTGAATTATAATACCATTTGCCCAGAATAGGATCTAAGATCAGACTCCAATAACTGGTGAATTAGAGTATTTTCAATGACAACGTAAATTCTTAATAGCCCCATTAGATCATTTGAAAGCACCCCCCCTTAATTAGGTAGAAGCATCAAGTTAGGTAGAGAAGAAAATACATTATATCTGATCTATTGTTATTCTAAATAGTGAAGTATAATGTCTTGTTTAATATCTAAAGAAGATTTCACTTGTACATTCTTTTACGTACTTCTTAATCTTTCAGAGAAAATGCATAGCAAAAGTTACTTAAAGGAGAATCCACTATTTAATAATATATATATTACAAGTTTTAACACCCCAATTACTTGAGATCAAAATCTTCTCGGTATGATTTAATTATACTAAGCTCCCCTTTAGGGAATGTGCCAGTGTTACAAAACTCATATTATTACTCGAGCTTTCATTTTGATTTAATACAGAATTAATTCAAAGTCACACCTCAAAGTGGTTATATTATTTAGTGCAAAGAATTTGGTTAAATACTTAGTTTACTCTATCTTTACAAATAACAAACCATGAATTATATTTATAAATAAATGAAAACATCACATCATAAATTGAATTTAATTAATCAAAATGCCTAAGTTTATTGTGGTACTTTTTTAATCCCCCAAAAAATCAATACTTTCACATATATACAGGCCTCATTCAAATGCGATTTGAACCAATTGAATAGTGCTCTATATAAGCACATAGCATATTTTTTTTACAGAAGTGTTTAGTTTAGACCTTTCTTTTGGACAGGAGTTCACTAACTAAAACCTTCTGTAAAAAAAATATGCTATGTGCTTATATAGAGCCCTATTTAATTGGTCAAATCTCATTTGAATGAGGCCCTATTTAAAACAAAAATTTCAAAAAGTGAAAATACATGTGAAAACACCCCCTTATAGTTTAATTATAATTCCTCTCATTCTATCATGCTTGTTGTAGCCTATTTATTATCTTTTCTCATATGTTTCCTTTACTATTATTTATTTTATTTATTTTTTAATAGTATGTCTACCTTTCCCTCCCCAAACCAAAATCTACTTAGTGTTGTAACCTACTTGAGTTAATACTCTCCTTTGGTTATAATTTATCATAATCTGTTTAATCATCTGTTTATCTAAATTCTTCTGTAGAGGAAAATTACCTACATTAATATAGCATATGATAATTAATAATGTAGACGCTCTTAGACATAATGAATTTAAATTCCCCCTATAGCTATCTAATTATATCTAATTATTTTTATGTATTTAGCTCTCCAAGTTCGCCTCTTTTGAAAATTGGTTTCCTTCTTGAAGTGTGTTGACTATCCTTTTGCTAGATCCGTAGTTGATTATTAGCTTTGTGGGAAAACCCCATTTGTAAGCAATATTATATTCTCAAAGTGTTCTTGTAAAGGATCTAAATTCTTTAAGTACTATAATGTTATCACCTGACAGGTCTGGAAAGATCTTTATATTTTCAAATGGAGCCTCAAAGATTTTAAGGTCAAATGATTTTCATACGATAGCCTCTTTATAGAGTTGGAAATGTAATTTAACAATAACATCTCGGGGTAGACCATTAGTTACTCTTTTAGAGCAGGGTAATCTATGAATTTTATCTATTATTTGCTTTTTGGGGAAATCAGGTCTTACCAAAGAGAAAAATATATTCATCACAAATTTAGTCAAATCTGAAAAAGAAACATCTTCTGAAATACCTCTTATTCGAGGATTATTCTGTCTAGAAACATTTTCCAGTTTACTACATTGCTTCTTAAAATTTGAAATGTCTTTGCTTATCCCTTGAGACTCCAACTGAACAGCTCGTTGTTCTTCAATAAAGGTTAACTGTTGTTCTTCTATTGTCTCTATTTTCTTAGTTAACATGTTAATATCTTTAGAGTTTGGGACAATTTCAGTAGTTAACTCTGTAAAAATCGAGAGTTTTAGTTCCTTCAGATAAACTTTCATCTATATCAGATCCAGAGTCGGCAATTCTCTAGAACCAATCTGAATCTCTGATTGATCTAGTTTGATGTGTGATGTATGCTCTGACACAGAGTTATCAAGATTTCTATATTTATTTAAAGAAGAGAAGAAATTAACTGTTGTCTTAGGGTTTTTCATATATTTTACTTTAATTTTAGGTGGTTGGTTATCTTTATTCTTCATTTTATCCCAAGTATAAGCAAGCAATATAAGAAATTAAGAAAAATCTGAAAAGGTGAGGTTATAGCAGAGAATCCTAGGGGACACTATAACTGACCAATTTAGACAAACTCCTATCTACTCCTATCTACTTTAAGGATTTAAATTTTTATATTTATCACCTCTTACTGTATGTAGAGACATTCAGTCTTAACCTTTCTTAATTTAGTATAACTTCTAGTATATGTAACATATCATCTTTAAGATCTTAATCATAAAGCCCTAAAAGTCCCAGCTATCAATATGATGGAAAAAAATCCAGACAGTTCACCCTCCAAGTTTTGGAAATCTCCTTACACAGAGATAAAAGATTGTCTATATTAGTTTGCACTCCATAAACATCTTCCTTTAGGATTTAACTCATACAAAAAAATTGTCTAGTGTAAACTAATTTTTAAGTGGAGGTTTGCATAATATCGTTTTATAAGCTGACGTTAACAGATTGTTCTTACTGGTGGTTCTTCTATGCTCTGCAGAAGTACTCCTTAGTGTAATCTTTAATATTTGTACAGGCCCACTAGCTTGCTGTTTTTCCTGTCTGTAGATCAGGCCAGAGATTACACCCTGTGGATTTGCTTTATTTCTTCTGACCCTCCTCTCTGGCACCTGACTTGTTATGGACTGACTTTATCCATCTTTTAATGTCTGAATGTTCAGTCCAGTTAAATTTTTTAGGTTTAGAAGGCTTAATCAATTTTGAAGTTTATGAAATGTGCAGAAAAAATCTCTAAGCCATCATCCATTTAATGCCATTTTGTGCCTTTCAATGTTTGAATGTGGTTTCCAAATACTTATAGACAGGTTTTACCAAATAAATGGTAGCAAAGAAAAGCTTCAAGGAGCTACCCCCCAGAGTACTCACTCACAGCTAGTGGATTCCAGCAGATTTGTATTTTACATATGTCAGATTACAACAGTATAGTTTATTCTGACCAGCTCAGCTCAAGCTTTATGAAGTCCTGGGTCTATCTATGGCACCAATACAGTGTTGTCTCCCCCCATATTATTGTTTACCCAATCTCTGCACCACATCTCCAGTCCAGGAAGCTCCAATATGCTCTGCTCCTCACGCAGAAGCCCAGAAGAACCACTGCAAACTCCCATGCGGAGCAGCGTTGCAGTATGGGTATCAACTTCAGCATTGACCACCTCAAGGCTCCAATTACAAAAAGTAGCTATCCTTCATTCCAAGCTGCATCCGGTCCGAGTGTCTGCGCGTCTTTCAGCTGGATAAGCTTGCGTTCTGCTGGCTGCGAGGAGTAGCAGGCCTTGTGTTGGGGGGAAGAGCTCAAAGTGTGCTCTACCTGCACATGTATAATGTCTATGCATATGAAGGTTATGAAGAACTATACAATAAGTCATATAAGTCATATAGAAATATGAATATATTTGTATAATCCATAAAGAGTTATAAATAACTACACAGGCATTATATATTTATATTTATATTTATATATTGTAATGGAGTGAAGCAAAGAATGCCCCTAGAGGTGGCTTTAATTAAAGAGGCTGGAAGATTTCTTGGAAGAAACAAAGAGTTAACTCCAGGCAGTGATCAAAGGCTAATTAAAGTCCAGCTGTGGATTGCCTTTAAGACAACAGCAGAGAGATGGGTGGAGTCCCCTGCAGTTAGGCCCTGTTTGCCCTAGCAGAGTGAGGCCAGTGAGTGAAGGCCTAAGTCTGATGCAAGCTAGGAAGGACGCTTGTAGTTATCTGCCATTGAGAGGATTTGTGCCACAAAGAGCATTCACAGAGGAGCCTGAAAGTTTACAGTCGGGAGTAAAAAGGCTGTGGTTTGCTGCAGAGGATTTGTGCCACAAAGAGCATTTACAGAGGAGACTGCTTGCTGCAGAGGATTTGTGCCGCAAAGAGCATTCACAGGGGAGACTGTTTGCTGCAGAGGATTTGTGCTGCAGAGAGCATTTGCAGAGGAGACTGTTTGCTGCAGAGGATTTGTGCTGCAGAGAGCATTTGCAGAGGAGCTGCTGCAAAGATTTTGCTACAGCAGTATTTACAGAGGAGACTGAATGGTGCTATCCCAGCGTTTGGAGCAGAGGATCCATTACAGCTGAGAGAGAGACTGGATGTAAATGTACCATTGCAGAGTCTGATAACCCCAGGGAGAAGTCTGTGAAGTTAACAGATTTGTCGCCTTAAACAAAAGCGGTTGTTAAGGGTCCATGGAGGTTGGGGTATCTGGAGAGTAGGGCGGGCCAGAACCCCACCCTATGGTATGAAATTTAAAGACGACGGTCTACAGAGAGAAGACACTTTAAACCATTGAAGATGGACTATTTAAAGAGTCTGTATTTTCACCTGAAGGACGAGAAGCGGCTTCAGGGCTAGTGAGGGTGTTCCTGACGTTAAGCCAGTACGTGTATGCAGAATTTTATTTTATGCTGGAGTAAGCTATTTCTTTTGTATTTTGGACTTTTTAATAAAAAGTACATAAAAAGAAACTTGGAATCTCTGCTATTTATATGTACCTCAGAGGAGAAACCAGTAGCCAAAGGCCACATTACCACAATATATATAGTTAAATAAATCATATAAAAGGTATATTTATGTAATCATTCAAGCTATACAAAGCAATATACATTTTTGATAAGAGCTTGGTGAGCTTTGTACAGTTATATAGACTAGCTGCATTTTATTAGGGCACAATAGAATTGTGCATATAGTTATGTAGGCTATAAAGCCCTCTGCATACAGTTTATTAGTGAACATATAACTGTGCTTATAGTTACATAGGCTATATAGAACTTTGTATAAAGTTTTATGGTACAGTGAGTATTACCCTACTTGATATAGGGACTGTCCGGTTGTCTTCCAGTGCTCTTGTTGATCTCACATAAGATTGGTACATTATTAACTGGTTAATACTACATGTCCGTGCTTAATGGAGAATTAAACTCTTTAATAATTAACATATAAAGTAAATAGCAAGATCTGTTTGCAGAAAAGCATCTTAAGAGATGTGATGTAAGTCTGACCAAAAAGCTTTATATTATAAATTAACACCTTAGGGCATATATGACCTATGTCCAATTAAAATGTAACTTGTATTAAATCTTCTAAAAAAGCTATATATTAAAAATATAGGGACATATTAAATTCCAGCCTTGTAAGTCCAACGTTTAGCAAATAAGGTCTGCGTGCTTCAAATTTGGCCGAGTTATGTCACTATTAAATTAGAAAACGATGAGAGCTATGAGCGAGAGACGGTATTTCGTAAACCAGTTCACGGCCGTCGGACACACACAAACAATTAAGCAATCTCGTAGTTACAGGTTCAGATGGAGCAAATGCAAAGAGAGATCATAAGCGTTACGTCTGTGAAAAAGGGTAGGGTAGATTTCCAATGGTACGTGCTTCAAATCCAGTTTGCAATCGGTCCAACAGGCCAGAAATAATGCAATATTAATAAATCCGTAAATATGATATTCTATTACATGCGAGTTACAGTATATGTCATAACACATTCAATGCAGAGATTGATATTACACAAAAAAAATCATGAAATAAAGTATTTTTATGGGCCGATTTGCAGGATTGAGAATATTGTGCTTTTAATTCTAAGACCTAACATCACTTTCCCTTATAATAAATGTGCAGTAGTGTTTTTTTATCTACATTAGAAGTGCTACGTATTGTACGTTACCCCCTTTGCGGGTGCTCTAGAGCACATGTTGGCCTCTGGGCTACATTTGCGTGTTACGTGCTTGCTCGCGAGTGACCATGTAGCACTTTAATAGCTGAATTAAACAATTAGCGGTTACGGGCACAAAAGATCAAAGAATTTACGTGCGCAAAGTTCAACGTAGCTCTCCACGTAGCCTATTTTCGTCCGTCCAGCCTGTTAGCACGCTAAGGCTGCTGCGAGGAAACGTTATGAGGCATCTTAGCACGCAAATAGCACTAAGATAACAGTTACAAGCTACATGTTAACACTTAGCTCCAATTTAATAGGGCTGAAAATACATAACTATAATTGGAGGCTCAAGGTACAGGGCATTATTTTAGTATATTACTTGCTAAAGGCTCTTATTGGTTGTGTATGTTAATATTAACATTTATCTTTGGGAGTCTGCTCTGCATTTAATATAATCTTAGCAATTACTGCTAAATTGCAAACAGTGTAATCAAATACTATGAAAACACGGTAAAAATTAAAAGCTGTTATGTGAATAACATAAAACCCAATAACTCCACTTAAAATCAAAACATCTTTATTATATCCATATTAAAAACTTTAAAATAAAAATAAACTCTGACTGATTAAAACCCCACAATAGGGTGGTTGTGGTTTGAAGAGATAATGTTCTAGTAACAGGAGTGCCAATATTTATGCAATTAATAACTCTGTATTTTGGTATCAGTGAAATAATCCACAGATATATGAAAAGGAAAACATTTTTTTAAACTGTTATCTCTTCTAAATCTGTCTAACTATTTATTAACTATTAAGTACTAGGAAATTGCCCATCAAAAATGACGGGAATAAAATTGTAAGACTGGCAATGCTGTTTGCCACACAATGTAGTGTTTTGCCCCTCTGACCACCTTTGGCACTCATCGCAAGCCCAGTGAACAGTGTCTGGGGAAGTAGCGGCACATCTGACAAACTCAACATCTATTATCTTATACAGGGAGACACCCTAACGATTTACATACTACAATAGCCATTATTGGAAAGAACTACCTTAGCGTTTGGGCCTACTAGATTGGCAACTCATCACACCCAATCACAAACCCTTTAAAACATTAAATTTGCACATTATTTAGGCTATTGCATATGTTGCTTGTAATTAATGAATGTGATCTGTTTACTAATACCATATTTACTTGAAACAATATAGCTTTTGAGTATTTATTCATTTATTTTACACATTCATATGTGCCTTGTGAAGCACATATCATAATACCGTAGGTGGGTGTTGGTTTTCATTAAGTCACAGATTATATTATTTTTATATGTTTTGCATTTCTGTTTAGTACAGAATCACACAGAATATATATTAATCGTTACTGTACTTCTATTTTCCTCTAAAGTATTTCTAAAACCTCTCTCCCTCTGCAAGTTTCTATCCTGCATGGTGCTTTGCGGAAAGCACCATCGACACTGGATTTGAGGCTCAAAGACAGGACCCTTCTTGCTTTGCTATGTGTTGATTTGTATCTACCTTTGTCTGGAATTTATCTTATGTACAGTGCTACGGAATATGTCAGCTTGTTATAAATAAACGATAATAATAATAAAACAGGTGTTTTGCTACAGTTATAGTTTAAATGATTTCATACTAATATATTGTTTGAGAAGATAAGTGGTTTTGTATTGCAATGTTTTATAAGCAAATTCATCATATTATATTAGTAATTACAGACAATGTAAGGTTAGGCAACTCAAGGGATAATCAGTGTCATGCACTGATGTCATCGTACTGTTTTCTTAATATACTAGCGACTTGTCCGTCAATGCCACACAATGCGAGGTTCTCACCCCTCTAACTTGTGGGCCTTGCTATGAGTGCCTTTGGCGCTCATTGAGAGCCTCTGAACCAACTCTACATTACGGGCCTCTTGATGAGCCCATTGCAGGCCTCTGCCAACCTGCAACTTTTGTGCCCAGCAATGAACTCCGAAGGCACTCATTGCGAGCCTCTCCCCCCTTTACTTTATGGGCAACTCGATGCCTTTGGCGCGTATCGTGAGCCCCGCAATGACCGGCTTTGTCGCTCATTACAGGCATTGGCCAACCCTCAACTTTCGGGCCTTTGGCTCGAAAGTTGCATGTTGGCCGATGCCTGCATTTAGTGCCTTTGCCACTCATCACAAGCTCCGCAATGAGCGCCTTTGGCTCTCACTGCAAGCCTCTCCCCACTATCTCACTCCTGTGTCTCTTTGCCCCCTCTCCCTCCCCTGGTTTTTTTCCCCCTTCTCTCCCTCCCTGTATCTCTTCCCCCGCTCTCTCACCCCTGTGTCTCTTTACCCCCCCCCCCCCACTCCCTCCCCTGTGTCTCTTTGCACTCTCTCCCCCCACTCCCTCCTCTGTGCTCTTGTATGCATTTATGGGTGTGAAACCATTTGCGGGCTTGGGAAATTGTTAATTTCTCCCAAATTAGCTTGCAATCTCACTTACAGTCTCCCTGCCTCTCCCCCTGTGCTGTGTGTGAGGCCGTAAGTTATTTTTTTAATTGGTGTGTTTTGGCAGTATTCCAACGGCTTCCGAGTTATGGGTTTGAAAAAAGTGGCGCAGTTAAATCCGAATTTTTTTGTAATCCTGTAACCCATCTGTTGTTTTGAGCCTCTACCTCCCTCAAGCCAATAACGCGTGGGCCTCATGATGAGCGCCTTTAGCCCAATCAGACCCATAACTTTCAGGCCTCTTAATGAGCGCCTTCCGACCTCATCGCGAGGCCCACAATGAGCATCTTCAGCGCTCGTTGCACATGCGCAAGCCGGTAACTTTTAACATTGCGTGGCGATAACTCGCAATTACAACAACTATTATAGTTGATAGAGATTCTTTTGCAGTCAATTCCACTGAAGAATGTATTGCTTGTTTGGGGAACCCTTGTTGGCTGTGTGTGGGGGGGGGGGCTCTGGGTCAATATTGAAGTGGTGAGCTAAGTGGGGGCAGGCCCAGTACATCTTAACCAGTAAAACTCCAATACAGGGAAAAATCCTGATATACGGATGCTGGAGCTGGTTATTTAGGTATGAGGTAATTTGAATGAAAACAGCTTACGTGTACAATAGCCCTTTTTACAGGGTGAGAAAAGCAAGGGCCGACTATGGGGCCCATGCTAATCATGCAGCGTAATATGCGGTATAGCCGTAAATCTACTGCAGGAGCTTCTTTCCTTACGTTACACGTTTATGTTAATCTTTAGCTCCCCCACATTACGGCACTCAGCCCACATCCATAAATCCTGTCTTATCTGCTAGTGATTTCGGTGTAGGTAGATCCCTACAGATGAGAAATGGCTTTAGGACCCAATAGAAAATGAGAATGTCATGATTATTATAATGAGTGAGAACAAGTGCCATAACTGCGGCAATGGACCATTGCATTTATATATATAAATATACTTTTTTTTTTACAAATTTATATTTTTTACATTTAATAGACAAAAAAAAATGTATGTATAAAATGTAGAGAAAGAGAGAGAGAGAGAATGCATTAGAGTATTTGTTCCTAATTAACAAGTTTCCTGATATGTATTAACCCCTTGAGAACTGGGTTGTGTGGTATCCTGGATATTATATAATGAAACAGACAAAATAATTCAATATCATATTTTTTTTTGTTACACATATGTTGATATTAAACAGTTCAGTGCAAAAAAATTGTTGAAATTTCAGATTTTTTTTTGTGCTCTGCTGTCTTTACTGCTGTTGCGTCATTTAGCAATGCTTTTAAAACCACTTGCGAATGGTCTTAACCCTTAATATTTCTATTGGGTTTTTGTACTCGCGGCACTGCCCTGGTTTGCGAGTGATGCATAAAAGCTTATTAGCATAGGGTTTTGGTGTAAAAGTAACTCATAATCTCTTATCAGTGTGAAAATCAATGGAAAAATTTGCCATGCTTTTTGGCTTTGTTGTGCCGCAGTAACTGGTAGTAGTTCTCTCGCAAGTTTTCTGGGATGGGTGATTAACACATCTAGTGGGATTTACTTTGACCTCAAACATGATGTAACTGTGATACTTGGTGATTTACACAGGGCGCTATATCTGTACCAGTAAAATCCCAATATAGGGAGAGATCCTGACATACAGATGTTTAGTACGTGAGCCTGATTATTTACAAATTCTGATGAGATAAACTGTATTGAAGCAGTTTATGCTTCTACAATAATTTTATTTTCAAAATTACAGTCGTAAACCATTGTCAATCAAGTGTGCGTTAGGATCCATCAGCACCAGTGTTATGCATTAGGATCAGTACAAAATGCATAAATGTATTCGTGCACCTACTTATATATTTTGTCTTTGCAGTATTATCGTATAACCAAGTTTTACTAATAAATGCTGAATCATTGGGAGACTCTAAAATGGAGGATTTGACACTCCCCTTTTCTCACAAGATGGAGGCAGCACTATTTCCGGTCTGTTAAGGATGACGGGTCTTAACACACACAGGACACGAGGAGGAGAAACACCATCTTGTCTTTGTCTTCAACTTCTTACCAATGACAGTAAGACCCATCCTCTTGTGGGATGGGTCTTGGAGACTCATTAATGATTTAACCCAATGTCTGACCGTAGCCTCGTAGAAGCAGACATCTCAGAACCAATGAATTACCGAATAAACTTGAGGTTTTGCTTAATGTAACTTTTTATCTGAATACTAAAAACTATATAAATGAGGACTGACGTAATAAAGGCAGTACGGAGAAAGCTTATACCAGAACTTTGTGTTGGTGTATTATTTCTCTACAGTGTGCACACTATATAGATACTGATAATTTGGACAGGGACAGATATTTCTGGTAAATATGGCGACCACGAAGGGACTTGAGGTTTAATCGAACTACAACGGACAAGAGGAGTTCGGACAGACTTCATGAGAACAGGCGGAGCCTGATCACCTCCGGTACACGGTAAGGACATGATTAGTACCTTATCTGTGTAGACCTGTTCTTGGAATTCTGCCCGTTGTCTAGCTCTGTTGTAAGTGACGATTACAAAAGTACAGGTGATATTTTGCCTCAAGTCCATTAAGAACCCTGTACAAAATATAGTGATATCTGTCGCCTGTGTGTGTGTCTGTTGGTAGTGTGTGTGTCTGTCGGTATTGTGAGTTGAAATTCCTAAGACATATAATTCAGGACACACACACACGTGTATTTGTGACTCTCTGGAAGACGGATGACTTGTACCCAGAGACGTACATAAACCAGAGGTCACACATACGGGCTTGCATATATGTGCCCTGGGGATTTAGATTGTTGTATATACATTGTTTTTTCCCTGGGAAATGTCTATGCATGCTGGATGGACGATATCCCTCGAAGGTCATGATGTTCAGGCCGTAAAGTAGTTTGAAAACTTCAAGGGACGTCTGTCATTCACTGCGGGTGGTTAAAAAACGTGTGTGTGAATTAATAAGATATAATGCGCATGGTCTTGAAATCATATGTCTTTTGAATCTAAAGGTTTCTGCAGAAAAGGTTTGATGATTATAAGGTTATATGCTATGTCATTGCTGGTTGTGATGCATGTTTTGATAAGAAATGCAGCTTAGAACTTCTCTCCCTAAAAAGCTCAAAGTGCTGGTGCTCCGAGCAGGGTCTCGCTCTGTGTGTTTTTGACCTTGAGATCACACAGCTGCAGTGAAATAAATAGAGGGAGAGAAATCCCTCACTCCCCCCCCCCCCTTACCATTTCATTTAACTCATTCAAAGAATGTGTCCTGGTTGAGACAACTATTTCTATGCCAAATGTTTAAGGTTGTATAAACTACAGGGGGAGATTGATTTAAGAAGTAAATAGTACAGAATATAAATGTAATACAACTATGTTCTGTTGATTCATATGTATCTGTCCATTATCCTTGTTTCTATCTGCTCCTAGTGGTTAAGTGGTTAAAAAAAAAACACTGCAAGGTACTCCTAGGAGGGCGTAATCTGAGTATTAGAGAAGACGTACGGATTAACCCTCCATAAACAGTCGACCAAGTTAAGATCTTCTCTCAAAGCCTTTCTCAGACTCTCAGACACTCTCTCTCTCCCTCTCTTTCTCTCTCTCTCTCTCTCTCAGTCTCTCTCTCTCTCTCTCTCTCTCTCTCAATATATATATATATATATATATATATATATATATTACTACCTCGTTAAACACTTGCTGCTAAATACGTGTTTATTTCACATAAAATATGGGACAGAATCAGGTGAAATTGTCTGAGGGCATGTTAGCCCGTGAGATAGTTAAGAACAGGGGTGGTGAAGCCGCAGTAAATCGATGTACAAAGATGTTCAAGATCTGTGGTATTACCAGTGTCGTAGGAGGGCATTTGAAGGCAGAAGAGTGGCGTAAAGTGTTGAGAGATAATAAAGGACAGTTACAAGATTGTGGTTTATTGCCTAGTGCAGAGATGTGGTACAAAGTGGCTAGAGCAATTGCACAGGAAGGGTGGATAGAAAAGGAAATTGAATTAAAAGGAAGGAAAATTTATGTGTATCATGCTCCGTGTGAAGTGGTCAGTCCTCTGAACTCACCCGAACAAAGAGATTCCATAAAATCACAGTCCAAAGATGGCGCTCACACACACACGAAGGAGGAGCTGCACTCACCCCTGAATACTGCCCAACATAACGTGATGTCACACGTCACACCATCTGTCCAAAGGGCTCCGCCCCTTACTCCCACTGCACCAGAAACACATCCCACTTGCTTGTATCCAGTATTGACTTTAAACGGAACACTGTATTCTCCATATCCGATATTCCCATCTGTTGAGGTACCAATTGTAACAGAACATCCACCAGCCAGTACTGGCACCCATAGTGTGCATAGTTCACATAACTCGGCAACAAGTCCGCTGTTCAGACCACTGCCCAACCAGACCACAACACTGGAAGCACAAGCTCTGCCTATCAATCACCTACAAGATAGTTCAGACGAATCCAGTGACGACATAGGGGGAGGAGAGAGTGTCGTAGAGTGGACAAATAGAAACTCTGATTCAAAAGTGAAATCCAAGAGGAGGAACAAGAAAAGGGGAAGTCTAATGTACGTTGCAATTACCCCGACACATTGCCAGATCCTGAAAAACAACCTATGCCTTTTTATAGGAAAATTGTACAAATTCAAAAGACATACTCGGCAGCTTGGGAGGATCTCATCAGCTTATGTGAGATTAAAGCAGGTGATTCATACTGGCCTATCATGCGGAATGCCATAGATCCTTATGATGCACACCGTTCAAAGCATGACTTTACATCAGGCATACAATTCTGCGACCTGTTAAGATATTGGGCAAAAGATAAATTAGCCGATCAGGCTGTTAATTTACAAGATATCAAACAAGACAGAGACGAATCTGTAGAAAAGTACCATGCACGACTCACACAAGTGTTTACAGATCTTGGCTTCAGTCCACATAATAAAACACATACGCAGATGTTAAGTAAAGCCTTCGTGCTGGGATTACATGAGACAATTCAGAAGGGCCTATTGACATCCAGACCAGAATATAGAGTGTTACCTTTAGACACCTTACTGTTGGTTGCTAAAGGGCTGGAGACAGCAGCGGCTAAACAACCTGTATCATCAGCATCCAAAAAGACGGCTGTACTTATGGTGAATTCTGAGCAATCACCACGGAAAGAAACAAGACAGTGTTATAATTGTGGGAAAACAGGACACCTTAGCAAGAATTGCAAGGCACCCAGGAAGGGACAACCTAGACAGCAGACAGATGATAACAATGCAGCGCCTGTGCTTCAAGCTACAGCATAGGACGGGGGTGAGCCTGTGTCAGTGTCCCCTATTCTGGCAGTTTCTTCAGGGGATGGCGAGATAGGACCACAAGCTATTGTGACACTACCAATAGAGGGGACGCCCACAACCTTTCTCATAGACACAGGTGCAGCCAGAAGCGTTCTAAGAACACAAGATCTGCCCAATATATCTTACCTGTCTGACATTGATGTCGCTTGTGTAGGAGTAGATGGTGTCCCCATCTCCAATCATTTAACCCAACCTATGCAAATAGGCCCATTTCCAGATCTGCTTGCAAGATTTGTAGTATCCTCTACATGCCCTATAAATCTGTTAGGTGCAGACGTGCTTTCCCGACTACAAGCATCCATCTCATTCACCCCAGATGGAACTGTACAAGTGTCTTCACCTCTACAAGTCACTGACACGTCAGCACTCTGTTCACTGCCCATATTACTACACATAGATGCCAATAGCATCTGTAATACAGGGCCAGATGATATCTTGGACAAGATTCCAGCAACAATCTGGTCACAAGGACCGGAAGATATCGGACACCTAAAGGTGCCACCAGTCACAGTAAAACTAAAACCCGGAGCAGAGTTACCACGCAAGCCACAGTATCCTCTGAAGCCAGCACAAATAGATGCAATCTCTCAACAGATAGAGAAATTGGTGCAGCAAGGGGCGTTGATCCCATGTACGTCACCATGCAACACGCCCCTCTTTCCAGTAAAGAAGAAATCCAAAAAGGGAGAACCAGTAAAATATCGTATGGTACAAGATTTGCGAGCAGTCAATGAAGCAACCATATTAGACACTCCTATAGTGCCTAATCCGAACACTCTCCTTTCTGGAATACCTCCAGCAGCTGCATACTTTACCGTAGTGGATTTAGCAAATGCTTTCTTCAGTATTCCCCTTGACCCTTCTTGCCAGTATCTGTTTGCTTTCACGCATGATCATAATCAATACAAATGGACTGTAATGCCTCAAGGAGCGCAGAATTCGCCCAGCCAGTTTGCCAAAGCTATGGGCCATATCCTAGACTCCTGGCAACAAGCGAATCCTGACATTGTATTGCTGCAGTATGTTGATGATCTCTTACTGTGTGCAGAAGATCTTCCCACAGCTACAAGGACATCAGAAAGCCTGCTGAGACACTTGGCAGAACAAGGATGCAAAGTATCCAGAGACAAACTACAATGGTGTAAGCAGACAGTCATATTTTTGGGACCCTGCCTGTCAAAAGGTGTGCGTCATCTTACACGCGCCCGTGTGCAAGCAATAGAAGAAATGTCAGTCCCTGAAGGACATAGACCCCTGCATGCTTTCCTAGGTCTAATATCTTACTGCAGAGCATGGATCCCAGAAGCATCCCTTCTAATGCAACCCTTGTATGATGTATTAAAGACTGAGCCATATGAGATGACACAGACAGCCCTGGATAATTTCTACACCCTGAAGAAAGCTATCTCATCAGCACCAGCACTAGGATTACCAAACTATGATCTCTCATTCAAGCTGTTTGTCTCAGAAAGAGAAGGACATGCAATGGGAGTCTTGACGCAGTCCCATGGAAACAGACAACGACCTATCGGCTATTTCTCATGTCAATTAGATGCCGTGGCAAGAGGAGGACCGTCTTGTCTCAGAGCAGCACTGGCAGCACATGCCTTACTGGACAAAACAAATGACATAGTCCTTGGCTATCCTCTGACAGTTCTGGCACCACATGACATTGCGGCCATCATACAGCAGACTCAACCTAAGCACATGACTACAGCCAGACACCTCCGTCTGCAATGTTCCCTCCTTCTACCAGACAATGTTACCTTACAGAGATGTTATGTTCTCAATCCAGCCACTCTCTTACCATTTCCAGAGGGGGGAGATGAGGAAGATAGATACTTTTGGTACAGCCGGATTTTGAACCCAAACTCAGGAATAACCAATCTATATGTAAAAAGACGTCTACTGGAAGGTGGTGGAAACGGCCAGACGCTCACAGATGAGACACAAGACCCTTTATATTGCACGCTGTGGAATAAACAATCTCCAGGCCGAGATTTCCAATATGAAGCAAGACTCACTAAATTGAAGCAGGTCACCTTAAACCTAAAGACATTGTACAACAATGCAGCAGGTGATAGTGCATTTACGGTGGAGCTCCCACAAGAAGCAGAAGCGCTCTATAAGCATTGGGATACAGAAATTCCACATGTTGCAATATCCAAGTTCGCACCGGATGGATGGAAGACATTGGGAGCTGCATTAAAATGGTGGGAATCTGCAGAGGAAGAGGAGTTGGAAGAGGAAGGAGTGGAAAAGAAAACTCTCCACTGGCAAGCAGACAGCACTTCCAGGATACAAGCCAGAGACCCATATGCAGTCCCAGGACTCACAAATCCACCCCATGACTGCCTTCAACAAATGGAAATGGAGACCTCACACCTTGCGAATGTAAAAGACCTTGCCCTGACAGACCCAGACATCACTCTTTATGTAGATGGATCAAGGTATGCTGACGAGAATGGAAAATATCACACAGGATATGCTGTGACTACGGAAAAAGATGTGATACAAGCCTTCTCACTACCTCCCTCCATGTCAGCACAAGAAGCGGAGTTGATTGCATTGACCAAGGCCTGTGAGATTGCGACAGGAGTCCGAGCCAACATCTATACAGACTCAAGATATGCTCTAGGAGTGACTCAAGACTTTGGAGTAATCTGGAGAGCTAGAGGATTCATGACAGCCGCAGGTACTCCAGTGAAGCATGACAAAGCCATCCGTGAACTACTAGATGCTTTAGCACTCCCGAAGGAAGTAGCCATACTGAAAGTGAAGGCACATGGGAAGCTAAAATCAGACGAAGCACGAGGAAACAATCTAGCAGACCAGACGGCTAAGAAGGCAGCAATGATATCACAGGAAATGGAAAGGCGAGAGGTGGATGGAGAAATAAACATTTATACAATGCAGACTCTGCCAACAGATTTAAAATTGCTCAAAGAATTGCAAAAGACGGCAAGTCCAGAAGAAGTGAACAAATGGAAAGCAAAGGGAGCAGATTTGAAAGATGGACTATATGTTGACAATCTGAGATTGTGTTTGCCAAGAAGCTTGTACCCAGCAACAGTACAATGGGCACATGGGCCAGCACACCTGTCAAAGACTCTCATGAATAACTTAATAAATAAGTATTACATGGCCCCAGGCATCACTACTCTGACAAGCACCTATTGTAAATCGTGCAGTATTTGTGCCAAATGCAACGTAGGCCGCACCGAGAAACCACCACAGAGACATTTGGCAAAATCATTGTATCCATTCCAGAGGATACAAATTGACCACATACAGATGCCAAAGAGTGGTCGGTATGAATATGCATTAGTCATTGTGGACATGTTCTCAGGATGGCCAGAGGCCTACCCAGTCACAAACATGACAGCGAAAACAACCGTGAAACGCCTGCTAACAGAGGTCATTTGCAGATATGGGGTCCCTGAAGTGATAGAGAGTGACCAGGGACCAGCTTTTACAGCAGTACTGGCCAAAGAAATATGGACAGCCCTAGGAGTCACCCTCTCCTTTCATACGCCTTACCATCCTCAAAGTAGTGGGAAGGTGGAACGTATGAACGGTACCTTGAAATCTAGGATGTTGAAAATGTCACAAGAAACTGGTATGCCATGGCCTGAAAGTCTCCCCATAGCCTTGTTCAGTGTCAGGTATACCCCTAGAGGGAAACATGCATTGTCCCCCCATGAAATCTTGTTTGGGTCTGCTCCTAGGCTAGGGTGCTACTTCCCTCAGCAATTGCAACTTAAATCTGATGTACTTGTTGACTATGTAATTGCATTGTCCACCGCACTGACTAAAATCCATGCACAAGTGTTCTCTTCTATTTCAGATTCGGAAGTAATCACTGGTACTCATCAACTACTTCCTGGAGATTGGGTCCTAGTTAAGAAATTTGTGAGGAAAACCCCTTTGGAACCCAGATACGAGAGCCCATTCCAAGTACTACTGATCACAGCTACATCAGTAAAGCTGGAAGGGAAAGCTACTTTGGTCCACGCATCCCATTGCAAAAAGGTTTCTCCTCCTGATGATCTGAAACCAACACAATGAGTACACTTCAGTGGTTTGTCTTGTCCCTCATGGTAATTTCAAATATTGCTCAACAGGTAACCATTACAAAAGGTAAAGATGGTATCACATTTTGGTATAATTCACGTAATACACATGTTGCCACATACACCTTTGACTTTTGCGACATTGTTTCTTGCCCTTCAATCCCTGAACAATGTGATATATACAAGAGAGATATATACATATGTCTCACTGATGAAACTGTTGGAAAACGCTGTGAAACATGGCAGGCAGTGGGATGGGGCACTTGAACACTTTGGGGGTATAGACCTCAAAGCGCCGCAGATAAGAAAGATGACCAAGGTAGATCCCTCCTCGACCGAATGACTCTAATAAAGACTGGTCGATGTCTGAATAGTGGGGTATCTGGTTCTGATATGCAATTGACTCTAACCATACAAAACCCTTGTCCCATGGATGCTGACACATATATACTGAGGTCTTGGGCTAGAAGACAAGGTGCTAAGATAATGGGCGAGTTTAAGATAGCAGATTTATATAAGCACCCAGACTTACCTCTGGCATTACAGACATTGAAGCCAGGGCCCCAGATCATTGGAACAATGACTGCTGCTGGAGACCCAACCTCTGAGGACACGTTGGCTACTGAGACAGGATTCTCAGACCTTAATGTATGGTTGGAATGGATGAAATATAATGTACAAGAAAGTAATAAGACCAATTGTTATGTATGCGGCCATGCTAGGCCTCATTTAGGTACTGTTCCATTTATTATACCTTTGCAAGAAAGAGACATGTTTTCTAAAATTGTTCAAAACATATAGTCATACAGATGAGTGTGAACAATGGAGGAAAACGTACCCCGTGATGACTAGTAATCCCCACCCAGGGAGAGGTATAACTGTGTACCCTGGAAATTATACGTGTTACAGGAGAAACGTTTCTCAGGGGTTCAACTTACAGAGGTTCCCAAGTGGGTTTTGTCACACATATAGAGATGGGTCATCTACACTGTTAATCAATCAGACCCGATCTTTGGGGGACATATATTGGTTGTGTGAAACTCAGGGTAAGACTGTCAGGAGTATGGCGTGGGGAATGTACCTTGGCTAAAGCCATAATGCCGTTACACATTGTTCCAACCTATTATGGTGATCCAGATGGTATTCCTCAGACACAGTTCAGAAGGAAGAGACATACATCATCATCTGAGCCTAGAGAAAGTTTTGACTCCCATGTGTACATAGATTCTATTGGAGTCCCAAGGGGGGTGCCCAATGAATTTAAAGCCTGTAACCAAGTAGCAGCAGGATTCGAGTCACTGATACCCATGATTGGAGTAAATAAGAACGTTGCCTGGATCAATTATATTTACTATAACCAGCAACGATTTGTTAACTACACCAAGGATGCCTTAAAAGGCATCGCAGAACAGTTAGAGGCTACATCACACATGGCCTTCCAGAACCGCATGGCATTAGACATGATTCTTGCAGAAAAAGGTGGAGTATGTAAAATGCTTCCTGACACTAGCACATGTTGTACATACATTCCTGATAATACAGGTCCAAATGGTAAGATCACACTGGCAATCCAGAAATTGGCTAATCTTGGTCAAGAATTAAAAGAAAATTCTGGCACTATAGACTATTGGGAATCATGGTTTGGTTGGATGAATGGTTGGCAGAAAGTGTTATTGCAGATAGGGATGGCTATCTTTATTGTCATAATTTTGTTAGCCTTCCTCTTATGTTGCATTATCCCCTGTATACGCAACTACCTTCAGAAAGCTATGGATAAGGCTTCTCCCACCTTTATCCACCAAGATTTAGACATAGATCTACATGGACAAAATGATGACTGTAAGACATCCCGTCTTCTGTTGCAGACTGTAACTGGCTCTAAGGAGAGTGTTTTCTGAGCTGAGCTACACTATATCTGAGTACTATGGTCCCTCTCCAAGCCTAGCTACACTATTAGATATTAGAGGCTTGTTAGTTCTTCCCCATGCCACATAGGTCATAGGGTAGGTGTGACGTCAGGTCATGGCAAGCCCGATCGAATGAAGATATGAACCTATGACTTACACACATGCAATGCTTTCAACATCCGGAAATAGAAGACACAAAGAATAGTGCTCTGGAAGGACCATAGTTGAGACATATATCTATTATAACAAGATATTTAGTTTTAGACACCCGATATAAGAATAGGGTGTTATACTTATAATCAGTAAGTTTTACTAATAGCAGTGAGTGTGACGAATATATTATTATGTCATTTTAGGGGGGACTGTTATGGATTAGGATCAGTACAAAATGCATAAATGTATTCGTGCACCAACTTATATATTTTGTCTTTGCAGTATTATCGTATAACCAAGTTTTACTAATAAATGCTGAATCATTGGAAGACTCTAAAATGGAGGATTTGACACTCCCCTTTTCTCACAAGATGGAGGCAGCACTATTTCCGGTCTGTTAAGGATGACGGGTCTTAACACACACAGGACACGAGGAGGAGAAACACCATCTTGTCTTTGTCTTCAACTTCTTACCAATGACAGTAAGACCCATCCTCTTGTGGGATGGGTCTTGGAGACTCCTTAATGATTTAACCCAATGTCTGACCGTAGCCTCGTAGAAGCAGACATCTCAGAACCAATGAATTACCGAATAAACTTGAGGTTTTGCTTAATGTAACTTTTTATCTGATTACTAAAAACTATATAAATGAGGACTGACGTAATAAAGGCAGTACGGAGAAAGCTTATACCAGAACTTTGTGTTGGTGTATTATTTCTCTACAGTGTGCACACTATATAGATACTGATAATTTGGACAGGGACAGATATTTCTGGTAAATACTTTGATATTTACGCTTACACCAGTATATGGAAAAAGTTCAGACACATTTTGATTGAGTATTAAAGCCCAATAATGTATAGTTTCACGTAGATATTATATACACAAAGGATCGATTAATGAGACTATTACAATTATTACAAACTGGTAATCAAAATGTTTCAACGTATTTACTTGAAACATGAAAAATAGGTGGTGTGCGGGTGGGACATCAGCATGTGAAATGTTCTTTACTTGCTGATGACCTCCTTTGTACCCTAACGAACCCGGGCTCCTCGATTCAGGCTCTGGTGGAAACGATTACCCAGTATAGCTCCCTGTCAGGGCTTAGGCTGAATCAGGACAAGACAGAGGCCCTTAGTGTAGGCATTCCCCCAGATATATTGAACCAATTGAAAATGACGCATAATTTCCTATGGCCCACCTCCCACATCAAATACTTGGGAATTAATTTAACTAGTACACTAACAGAAATATATAAAGCTAACTTCCCTCCCCTCTTCAGAACACTACAGAGGGACTTGAACATCTGGTCGAAGCGGCACATCTCCTGGACGTGCCGGATTGCCACGGTCAAGATGAACATCTTACCAAGGCTGCTCTACCTAGCCAGGGCTTTGCCCATTCAAATAAACAACGCAGAACTATCCCTTTTCCAATCCCTGGTATTTAAATTTATATGGAGGAACAGACCTCCAAAGATTGCAAGGAAGATAATGTATAGGCACAAATCCAAGGGCGGTTTATCATGCCCAAATTTTTCCAATTATTTCAAAGCGGCGCAGCTTGCCTTTATCCCCCTGGCACACTCCGTCCCTCACCAACCAAACTGGGTGTTTATCGAGGATGCTTTAATGGCTCCCCTGACTTGGGGAATTATTTTATGGGTTCCTCCCTCGGAGACTTACAAGGACCGGATAAGTAACCCTATTACCAGATTCACTTTCAAGATCTGGAATCGGGCCAGACGGGAACATAAATTAGCCCACGCCTTATATCCCCTAACTTCTGTATTCTCATCACCCACCCTTTTAACCTCCTTATCAGTAGAATCGAGAAATTTTTGGATCTCGCACAACTTAGACAAATTAGGAACATGGATGGATAGTGACAGAATCTTAACACTAGACAGGGTGAAATGGGATTACACCGTGCCCCAGCGAGAGCTATTTAACCTTATAAAAATAAGATTTTGGATAGGGTAAGTGGTGAGGAATCATGGACCCCCAATGGCTTCCTGGCTCTCTACAATCTGTAAGAATATGGGAACCTTAGGGAATCTCTATGACATATTTAACTCTCCCCCGGATCTTACGAAGCCCTCCTTCATGATAAAGTGTGAGTCTGATCTACAACAAAATTGGGAGGGAAAAACTTGGGCCGAGGCTTGTTCGAACCTTTCTAGGGGCTCAATTAACTTCAGCCTCCTGGAAACCTCTCTAAAAATGTTACACCGAGCATACATGACTCCAGTTAGACGGAACAAGGCTTTTCCAACAATCTCAGACAGGTGCTTTAGGGGATGTCAGGGAAGGGGGGATTTCATCCACGCTTGGTGGCAGTGCCACAGGGTGGCTGAGATTTGGGATAGGGCAGCCACACTAATCTCAGGACTATTGAACACCCCAATTACACCTTCGATATCAACATGCCTTCTAGGAATACACCATTTGGAATTAGGAAAAAAAGGCAATAGGCTAGCTGAAATGATTTATCTAGCAGCTAAGAACATCATTGCCAGGCAATGGAAAGACCAATCTATTAATTTTCAAGAAGTAATTAATAAAGTAAATTATCTGTTCATTAATGAAAGGATGACTTATATTCTTTTAGACTCTCTTCACGCATTCTTGGAAATTTGGGAACCTTGGATTAGGTCACTAGACCGTACTCCTTAGGGAAGGGTAGTTTGGGAGGTCAGGTGGGGCTTTTGTAGTGCCTGATGGGGAGTGGAGTGGGGAGCGGTACTAATCGGACAGAGCTGGAGGAAGGCTGACTTTTCTGCTGGAGGTGAGGTAATATTAACAGGACAAAATAAACTGACAGAGAGGGGGCGGAGGGGGGTGAGGTGATTGGAGGAATGTTGAGCTTCCCTTTGTTTTGGCAAGCTAGAGTAAACTTATATCTCTCTCCCCTTTTACTCTTTGTACTGAATCTATTTAAGCTCAGCTAACTTACTATTTCTTTGGAGTTGTTAGATTTTAGTATGTATTATAAAAATCACAAAAAATGTTGAAAACGAGTTACTTGGAGGAAATTTAGAACAGCATCTGTAGCGCATTTTGGAGGGCATTCATGTTCGGTTTCAATGTGCTTTCACTCCTGAAATGTTTTATTTGTTGTTGTCATTCATATTACTCTTAATAAAGTATATATGATAAAAAAACATAATTAAGCTCAGTTTACTAAGATTGGCTACATCAAACTTTGTTGTGATAGCAAAAACAAATTTAACAAACATATTAGTTTGAGAAGAAATGTTCCAATTCATTGGTTTATAATGAAACCAAGCAGATGTATTTAGATTAAATGTATTGGGCATTATTTCCAATTCAGCAGTAAATACAAAGATTATATTAAATGCAAAATAGAATTCCAAATATAAATGTTAATATTAAAATACTAAACCTATAAAGGCATTGGCAAATAATATACTAAAATGTTGTCATATGCATGGAGACTCCTTATGTTTTTGTTATGTTTCATTTTAATTGTTTTGATATATATATAAGCATTTTAGATGATGCTGTGCAGTAAATTAGCAGCTGCAGGATGTCAGGTGCAGTCTGTGCCACGGAAGGTTTTCTCAGAAAAGGTAATTATTTTTGTCACAATAAATTGAAAAGCTGTTTATACTGTGACAAGGATGGTTGTATAACTCGGTGGTTTCTTGAAAAAGGGTCTGATACTGGCTTGAAATGCAGCAAATTGGTTTATTTGCAAATGCAAGTAACAACTGAGCAGTAACTCTGCTTAAAAATAACGGAAATAAACATCTACTTTAACGAGCTGACTATAACTCAGGAACACCCTGACTACTCCTGTGCAGCTTATCTGCGACAGGGAAAAAACACTACAACACTGTGTCTTCCAGAAGGAGTAGCTTCAAGGAAATAGCGCCACCTAGTGGCCAGGATACAGTCAGTCTCTTATGTAGGTAGCAGTGCCCCCTTGTGGCCTGGATACAAATAATCTCTTCTTACTTATATTGCCAGCTTGTGGCCAGGATACACACCATCTCTTCTTACTTATTTTGCCACCTTGTGGCCAGGATACACATACTATCTTCTTACTTCTACTGCCACCTTGTGGTCAGGATACACACCATCTCTTCTTACTTATTCTGCCACCTTGTGGTCAGGATACACATAATCTCTTCTTACTTCGACTGCCACCTTGTGGTCAGGATACACATAATCTCTTCTTACTTCTACTGCCACCTTGTGGTCAGGATACACATAATCTCTTCTTACTTCTACTGCCACCTTGTGGTCAGGATACACATAATCTCTTCTTACTGCTACTGCCACCTTGTGGTCAGGATACACATAACCTCTAGTTCATCTGGAAGTCTCTTCCACGGTACTTTTTACACCTTCGCGGATGAAGCATAGGGCCCGCCCGTCTCTCCCGTATGCTTCACCCCAGGGACCCTTAAATATCACAACTCTACTTGCATTAAGTTCATTCAGCAAAACTCAGCCTCTTCCCTGGGCCATAATAAGTCTTGGTACCTTCCTTCTGAGGCCTCTGTCAGCTTCACACCAGCTAGGCCTTTAAGGCAGCTCTGCCTGGGGATTCTCACTAATCCCTTCACACTTCTCTCTTCAAACTCAGCCTCTTCCCTGGGGCATAATACGTCTTGGAACCTTCCTTCTGAGGCCTCTGTCAGCTTCACCCACGCTAGGCCTTTAAGGCAACTCTGCCTGGGGATTCTCACTAATCCCTTCACACTTACTTGGCATCCTGAGGCTGTATTCACTCTTCCAGCTCTAGGTGTCCTGCGCCTGCAAACAGCTCCCACTTCCTGCTGTTGTCTCAATACTCGCAGCCATAGTAAATCAGGTAACTCTTACAGGCTTGCTTCCAAAGCTCTCACTGTAACTCCACACAGGATCAGCCTCCACTCTGGGCTTGCTTCTGGCAGCAGCACACAACGTGCCCAGAGCCTAGCCAGCCACACCCCTTGCCATGTCTACTTTCAGGCTTTTAAAGGGAAGTTGCACCAATTAGGAGTTCTTCAGAAGTTTTAACTCCTTCACTCTGTCAAGAACTCCATACTCCACTTGCTTGTCATCTCATCTAAGGGGCAAACGGTCACAATACTTATATATAACCATTTAAAAGTTATGATACTATTTTCTTCAAGAAAAAGCAACACTGATAGCTTCCCACTAGCAAAACAAATAACTTTTTTATACTAATTAATGTTTGTTCAGTTAAGTACAGTATATAATCATCTTGTATAACTCCAGTAGGTAATGCACAATTGCATATTTACTATGCTTCCTAATGTATGTAAGGGTATCTGTAGGAATATCTTTAAAGAAAAAATATTTCTTTCATTTAAATTAAAACAGTACAATCATTTTCATTATGTCCTCCTCTAACTTTGAATAATATTGTACACTAGCAATTACCCGTCAAAAATGACAACATTTGAAGCCTGGCAATGCTGTTTGCCACAAAATGCGAGGCTCTCCCCCCCCCTAACTTATGTGGCTTGAGATGAGCGATGGCGAGCCTAACCCGCAATTTTTGGGCCTTGTGTCTTTTTCCCCCCTCTCCCTTCCACGTATATCTTGCCCCCTCTCCCTGCCCTTTTTCCCCCCGTTATTTCCCTCCCATGTGTTTATTCCCCCCTCTCTCACCCCTGTGTCTCTTTCACCCCACTCCCTCCCCTGTGTCTCTTTCCACCCCACTCCCTCTGCTGTGTCCCCCCCTCACACCCCTGTGTCTCCTTCCACCCTCACCCCCCTCTCCCACCCCTATGTCATTCTCCTCCCTCTCGCTCCTCTGTGCTCTACGTGTCTGGAACTATTTGATCAATTTCCTCAAGCCTGAAAAGTGCTTCTGAATTTCGATATTTAAAAAAAACGACATCTTTACGGCCGCCATTTATTTTCTCACATAGCCAATTGAATTGCAAATTAGCTTTCGACCTCACTTACAGGCTCCCTGCCATTCCCCCTGTGGTGTGTGAGGTTGTAAGGTAATTTGATAATCTTTTGGGGTCTTTTGCCAACCCCCAAATGGCTTGAGAGTTAAGGGCTTAAAAAAAATTGCGGGCATTAAGGCCTTCATTTTTTCAAAGTCTTGCTGGCCTCGCAATGAGTGCCAAAGGCCTATTGCCTTCGGCGCTCATCTGGTGCTCATTGCACATGCTCAACCCATTACTTTTAACATCGCGTTACAGACAAACTCGCAATTACGACAACTATTATATGTGATTTTGGATCAATTTCTATTCCTGTCTGATGAATAAATCTATGGTATTTTATCAGCTTCATACAGTAGCTGTAGTTCTAGAATTTAATGATAATTTAAGAATGCACTGCAATAATATAATTACTATGTTGATAAATACCATATACATTTCATAGAGCAATAATTAAGTCTTTACTTAATTAATATCTTACAGTACCAACAGAACATTTATTAAATCCATATTGTGACAATGTAATAGGTTATGTAATGCTCCAATATAGACAGTCCACTGGTTAGGTCTCTGTGTCAGACAGGTAAGTATATCCACAGTAATAGTGTGGCAGAGTAAAGGATTTTCCCCATAACTAGAGGAATTCTAGCTTCACAGAAGCTCTGTGAAATTACAAGATACAGCTTTCACGCTTGAATTTGTTAACCAGAACAAAATATTTTATTTGGAGAATAGGTAAAGCTTTTATAGGGAAGGGAACAGTAGGTAACTCAAATATTAAACAAAAAGTCTGCAATGCACAATTTCAATACTGCCAACTTGAATGTCCCTGCCTCGAGTCTCCTCCAGTCAGAAGCCTCCTGATGTCACCTCTTCCAGGATTGTGTACCGAAGAAGCCAAGTGTCCAGTCATTTAGACAACTATCTGTCCAAAGGTATTCAGTTGGACCAATCAGGAGGGCACCTCTTCTAAATGGGAATAGCTAAAGAGTTTCCTTATCTATATGCTACAGGATGTGCAGATCTCCTTATCTTTATCCTGCTGGACATGAATATAGACAAGACCTCCCGGGGTGCTTGTAGGGCTGATGATACCAGGAAGTGGTAAGGAGCAAAACTAGGCAACAGAGACATAGCCACAGAGAGTAGAAGAGCCAGGAAAGAGGGGCAGATCTTGGTGAGGGAATAGGTCCATGAGAAGTTACTAGTTTGGGCATGGAGGGAACAGGACTTCTGGTCAAGAGTTGGTAGCTGAGGCTCCGACTGTAACCAAGGTTTTGTGAGGGTCATTACAATGAAGAGTATTCAATCACTGTCAAATTCCACACAACTTACAAGTAAAGGAAAATGAAACACCTGTTTGGGTTTCTTGCAAAAAAAGCTATTTATAGTACCAATGTGGTTAGAGTCAAGTTTAAGCTTTAATTTTTATGAGTAAAAAATGTTTACAGAGATCCTATGATCATAAGAGAATAGTGCTACACTACTCTATATATCAGTCACATAAGGAAACAGAATTGAAGATAGAAGGTAAAAAATGGTGGAATAAAAGTATTCATGGACTTAAAATATATTTTTTTATCTAGTCTTTTTATTGAAGACAATAAACAATAAATAACAACAAAGCAAGTTGAAAATTCCAGATTCCACAGTAGGACTAAGTATACAAGATTGTTATGGTACACTAAGAGAGAGCATCAGGTACGTCACATTGAAAGCATAAAATAAGGCCATATTTAAGGAAATCTTGCAATCAGTCTGTGGTTTATCCGTTGCCATCTCACATTTTAATTTTTTTTTATGATAAATGCAGAGAAGTGTTTCCCTACTCAAGTCTTAACTTGAACCTTTCCCGAAACATAAAACCGGTAACTTATAACGAGATAAGAATTTGAAAGAAAGAGAAAAAACTGAAACAAAAACTAGAACAGGGGAAAAGAAGAGGAATATAAATGGCAAGTTTACCTTAACTCCTGATCAACTTAGGTCCGGGGTCCCACCGCCACACTGGGAGGAGGTCAGAGAGCAAAGATTATTTCACCTAATTGAAATGCTATGCTGGAAGTCAAGGCACGGTGTCCATGTCATCAAGAACTGGGGGTATGTCCGTCCTCCCATCCTCCATTCCTCTGTTCCCCTGTGGCTCCCCATGTTTTTCCCTTTCCATTTCCACTACTTGTTAAAGGGGTTCCTTCTCTGCTTTCTCCTGATAATATATACAGAAGAGAACGAATGGTGTTCTGGGACGGTCTACCATGGTTTGGCTGCTAGACGTAGATTGGTCTAGCCAAATTAACCATTAGACTTATAGTCATCTGTCTTTTGGTAGGGTACATCATGTCTCGGTTTTGTATGAAAATGTGTATGTTTTTATGTGGAATAGTTGTAAAACTTTCAACCTTGGCAATTACAGACTCTACCAAGATTAATATAATTAAATGGTCAAATCGTGCTATGATAGAACTCCAGATTAAGGATCATTTGACTCAAAAGAAGTATTCTAGAAATAGAATGGATATTTCATTATTTAATAATTCAGATAAACAAATAATTTTACGGGAAGAAATATAAAACTTTTTCTAAGTTAATGAGAATTCAGTTCTTGAGCCCTCAACGATTTGGAATGCCCATAAAGCATATATAAGAGGAGTGTTACTCACATGGGGTGCACATAGAAGGAAACAAAGTGGTCTATCACTCCGAGACTTATATGAACAATTAGCAATCCTTGAAAGAAAAAATAAGTTATCCCCTTCAGCTGATAAGAGTATAGAGATTAGAAAAGTAAAAAACAGAATAAATAAAATTGTCCAAAAAAATATTGTTAACAGCCTTTGGAAACTTCAACAGAGAAAATATGTTTTGGATAATAAAGTTGGGAAGCTATTAGCTCGGAAATTAAAAAATAATAAACCAATTAATAGAATAGATGAATTAATAATTGAAAACAAAAAGGACTCAATTACATTAACAAATCCTAGTGATATTGAAAAGGCCTTTTTTGACTTTTATGAACATTTTTACAATTTAGAAAGTAACGATGCAGATATAAAACTAAAAACATAAGATATTATTACATTTTTGGATCGACTTTCGCTTCCCAAAATCCCTAAGGAGGATCTAGATTATCCAAACAGTGAAATAAAAACATTAGAAATTGAAGAAGTAATTGATAACTTAAAGTTAAATTCAGCCCCTGGTCCAGATGGCTTTATTAATTATTATTACAAAACCTTTAAGACTGTACTTATGAAACATCTAGCTGAAGTGTTCAATGAAATTAAAAGAAAGGGGAGTACACCTAAAGAAATGTTAGAGCCAGTTATAATTAATATTCCAAAGCAAAATAAAGATTTAAGGTGGTGTAAGAATTATAGACCGATATCTTTAATGAACACGGATAAAAAGTTATATGCAAAAAGTTTAGCTAAAATATTGAGCTTGTGCCTTGGTAAATTAATAAATATGGATCAATCAGGTTTGTTAGCAGATAGGCAGGGAGCCGATAATACAAGGTGATTAATTGACGTAGTTTCTTTTTGTAAAGATAATCATAAACCTTCTATAGTTATCACATTAGATGCAGAAAAGGCCTTTGACAGGCTAAACTGGGATTTTATGAATCAAGTATTACTAAAATTTGGTTTTAAAGATTTTGGAGTGAAATCTATAGGGGCTTTATATTCAAACCCCACTGCCTGTGTTGTAGGAAATGGCCTAAAAACAAACACTTTCTCTATTACCAATGGGACCCGTCATGGTTGTCCATTATATACTTTAATTTTTGTTTTAATGATGGAACCTTTGGCAGAAGCCATTAGAATGAATAAGAAATTTCATGGAATTAGAATTGGTGATTCTGAGCATAAAATTATGCTTTATGCTGATGATGTGATATTAACTATAGCCGAACCTAGAAAGTCTTTATTACAGATTCAGGATTTAATAAATACATTTGGTTTAATTTCTTACTACAAAATAAATTGGTCAAAGACAGAGGTATTGTCAGAACTTTGTATGAATAAAGTTCTATCTTATATGGATATTATAGTATAATATGATATTCCAATTATTAACCACTATTTTATATCCAATGTATTAATATTTTATATGTTTTATATATTTATATATATATATATATATCTATGCATGCGATTCCATTATCTGAATATATCTATGTAAAAGATATGTTTTCACGGTTTCTCACCAGTGAGTTATCCATAGTTGAATGGTTCTTTGTTCTATAGAGATAAATAATTGAGTGAATTCCTAAACTAATGGATAAAGGTCTATAAAGGTTATGTTCCTTAGAAATAATGAAATCCTCCCCAAGATTTCACATGTGAAAAATTTGTTCATAGACACCAACTTTTAACTGAGGTATAATTATGGATAATTATGGATAGAGGCAGGATATGAGGGGAGAAAGGGGAGACAAAAAGGAAGAAGGAGAGAGAAAAAAGAAAGTAAAAGAGAAAAACGTTGATCCTGTGGAAAAGGCCAGACAATTTTGGAATTAACCAGTGGAATCTTGTCATATTTGGTAATGTATAAATTGAAAATTTTTATTTTATGATATAATTGAAAACCATTACCATAATTTCTCTGTTTGGTTTATTTCTTATCAAAAATGTATTTAGATTTCCTTTTGTCATTGAAATTTATAAATCCGGATATAAATTTTAATACAAAATTAGATATCTAATTTTTTTTTTTGACCAATACAGATAAATTAATTTTACTTAGCTAACTTATCGATTATATTATAAAATACTTTACCATAATTGTGTTATATTTAATACATTCCTGTATAGCTATATTATAATATCATTAGACATTATTAGTACATGTTAAAACATTATTTTGGGTGAATTTTATTAATTGATTTATCTGATTTTGTTCTATGGGTTACTATTCCAGGTTTTATTGTACATGTGATTGAGATAAACGATTCATTTTCTTTTAATATCTGGCTGGTTATATTTTGTTTTATTTGTATTTGATTTGATACATTAAATTTTTATCATTAGACTAGTTGATTTTATTATTTTCAATAAATGTTATTTTATAAAAAGGAATATGTGTCTATAAATTGATTCCGAACTCAAAATTCATTATTCTATATTATTTAGAAAATAATATGTCATATTAATCCCGACAGTATTAACGATAAATATAGACGAAGATGAAATAACCTCTCTGAAAAACATTTGGGAAATTGATTGGGAGTTAAATAAAATCAATTACTTGGGAATAGAATTCTCTGAAAAATTGGAAAATCTAACTAAAATTAATTTTTTTAAATTATATGACAAAATTAAAAACCAACTAATAAATTGGAAATCAAATAGATTATCATGGTTCGGTAGAATAGCAGCCATAAAGATGTCTATATTACAGCAAATACATTATTTATTTAGATGTTTGCCTTTATCCGTTCCTGAAACTATAATTAAAAAAAAAAAACCTTGATGGATTCATTTATATATAACGGGAAAAAATCTAGAATTAATTCAAGGATTGTTAGGAATAGCTTTATAAAAGGTGGCATTGCATCCCCTTGTGTTGAAGAACATTATATGGCTGCAATGCTATCTCATTTTATACCCTGGTCCACTAAAACAAAACAAAATAAGTGGATAACTATAGGGCAATGTTTAGCTAAGGGCTTATCATTAAGAGATTGGCTTTGGTATGATAAATGTCCCTATAAAAATATTACGTCAATAATAATTAAATCAGGGTTTAAATTTTGGTTTAAATGGAAGAAAAAACTAAACCTTTCAACAATTCCATGTTCGGAAATGTCATTGTTAGGTGTAAGTAATGTTCTTAACTTGGACTGTCTTCGTAATTTGAGTAATTGGAATATACAGACATTGGGAGATCTGTTCGATAAAGTTGAAATTAAGTCTTTTTCCAAATTATGTGCTGATTTTAGTTTTCCATCGACTAAATGGTTGGAATATGAGAGAAATAAAAAAGTTAATTTAAATTCGAAATATTTAACTACCTCAAACAGATCCTTAACCAATTTTGAAAACTTAGTACGACAGGAAACATATAGGGCCCTATTAAATTCGAGCTGCGTATGGAATCGTATCTCGCAAATGCGCATCGTAACGCGATTTACGTAATACGATTCGACTTGCGATCGACTTTCCATTGACTTGCGATTGACTTGCATAATTTCGGACTCATTTTCCGACATTTGCCTCCGAAAAGCGCTACGTAGTAAGTAGCGGAAAATAATTATTTGCGTAGACGCTCGTATCTCGCAAAATCGCTACGTGCACAAAATACACCAGTAAAACGGTTTACGCATTACGTACAGACAACTTAAAATGTAAAATTGAGTTTAACAGAGGGAAAGCATGGAAGGCCATTACAATTGATTTCACAATCCCCTCCCCCCACCAAAGCAAATGCATTATACAACCAATTAGTTGTTACATTTGGAATGAAAAGCCATGCTGCAGCTTACATAAAGCAATTAAAGACACACTACCTGATTACAAAACACAAAAACATCAAAATAATGCCATATTAACCCTGTTATTTTGTATACATGTTAATCATCACATCTACATTTGGGAACACAAATATGGGGCACATTACACTGCCACATGATGTATATCAAGTACACAGGGAGTATGTGAATATGTCCTGTTCAGTCTTTCGGTCGGGTCTGATACTGGAGTGGATTGTCAGTTCCTTCTCCAGTGGTTTGGGATTTGGCCGTCCACTCTGCTTTCACTCTCCCACCCACAATGGCCCTTAATGGTATAGCTCACAGCTTCATTGAAGTACACAATATCTCTTGTTTGGTCTTTCGGTCAGGTCTGAGTGTCTGTGACCCTCTGTCACTGCTTTCTTACAAGGTTCGTATGCTGGTGATACTGGAGTGGATTGTCAGTTCCTTCTCCAGTGGCTTGGGATTTGGCCGTCCACTCTGCTTTCACTCTCCCACCCACAATGGCCTTTAATGGTATAGCTCACAGCTTCATTGAAGTACACAATATCTCTTGTTTAGTCTTTCGGTCGGGTCTGACTGTCTGTGACCCTCTGTCACTGCTTTCTTACAAGGTTCGAATGCTGGTGATACTGGAGTGGATTGTCAGTTCCTTCTCCAGTGGTTTGGGATTTGGCCGTCCACTCTGCTTTCACTCTCCCACCCACAATGGCCCTTAATGGTATAGCTCACAGCTTCATTGAAGTACACAATATCTCTTGTTTGGTCTTTCGGTTGGGTCTGACTGTCTGTGACCCTCTGTCACTGCTTTCTGACAAGGTTCATATGCTGGTGATACTGGAGTGGATTGTCAGTTCCTTCTCCAGTGGTTTGGGATTTGGCCGTCCACTCTGCTTTCACTCTCCCACCCACAATGGCCCTTAATGGTATAGCTCACAGCTTCATTTAAGTACACAAAATCTCTTGTTTGGTCTTTCGGTTGGGTCTGACTGTCTGTAACCCTCTGTCACTGCTTTCTTACAAGGTTCGTATGCTGGTGATACTGGAGTGGATTGCCAGTTCCTTCTCCAGTGGTTTGGGATTTGGCCGTCCACTCTGCTTTCACACTCCCACCCACAATGGCCCTTAATGGTATAGCTCACAGCTTCATTGAAGTACACAATATCTCTTGTTTGGTCTTTCGTTCGGGTCTGACTGTCTGTGACCCTCTGTCACTGCTTTCTTACAAGGTTCGTATGCTTGGTGATACTGAAGTGCATTGTCAGTTCCTTCTCCAGTGGTTTGGGATTTGGCCGTCCACTCTGCTTTCACTCTCCCACCCACAATGGCCCTTAATGGTATAGCTCACAGCTTCATTGAAGTACACAATATCTGTTGTTTGGTCTTTCGGTGGGGTCTGACTGTCTGTGACCCTCTGTCACTGCTTTCTTACAAGGTTTGTATGCTGGTGATACTGGAGTGGATTGTCAGTTCCTTCTCCAGTGGTTTGGGATTTTGGCCGTCCACTCTGCTTTTCACTGTGAGCTATACCCTTAATGGTATAGCTCACAGCTTCATTGAAGTACACAATATCTCTTGTTTGGTCCTTCGGTTGGGTCTGACTGTGACCCTCTGTCACTGCTTTCTTACAAGGTTCATATGCTGGTGATACTGGAGTGGATTGTCAGTTCCTTCTCCAGTGGTTTGGGTTTAGCCGTCCACTCTGCTTTCACTCTCCCACCCACAATGGCCCTTAATGGTATAGCTCACAGCTTCATTGAAGTACACAATATCTCTTGTTTGGTCTTTCGGTCGGGTCTGACTGACTGTGACCCTCTGTCACTGCTTTCTTACAAGGTTCGTATGCTGGTGATACTGGAGTGGATTGTCAGTTCCTTCTCCAGTAGTTTGGGATTTGGCCGTCTACTCTGCTTTCACTCTCCCACCCACAATGGCCCTTAATGGTATAGCTCACAGCTTCATTGAAGTACACAATATCTCTTGTTTGGTCTTTCGGTGGGGTCTGACTGTCTGTGACCCTCTGTCACTGCTTTCTTACAAGGTTCGTATGCTGGTGATACTGGAGTGGATTGTCAGTTCCTTCTCCAGTGGTTTGGGATTTGGCGTCCACTCTGCTTTCACTCTCCCACCCACAATGGCCCTTAATGGTATAGCTCACAGCTTCATTGAAGTACACAATATCTCTTGTTTGGTCTTTCGGTGGGGTCTGACTGTCTGTGACCCTCTGTCATTGCTTTCTTACAAGGTTCGTATGCTGGTGATACTGGAGTGGATTGTCAGTTCCTTCTCCAGTGGTTTGGGATTTGGCCGTCCACTCTGCTTTCACTCTCCCACCCACAATGGCCCTTAATGGTAAAGCTCATAGCTTCCAAGCCCCATCACTTATCAAACCACAAGGTGACCATGGGAACATACCGCACAGTAACCCATCAGGAAGGGCAGCAAACACACACAGAGGGTTTGCAGAGGCACATTGAGCACCAGCCGACTCACCTCCGTCAGGGGTAATCGCCACAACTCTTATCCAAGCAAGTACCACGTCATTGCTGGAGGCCATGTGCCAAGATGTCCATTCATTCCCATTTGTTGACCTCCCATTATGTACTGCTATTCATCAATTTACATTAGTTTCGATTGCTAAGTGATGTTGGGGAAGTGCGGGTGAAAGCAGAGTGGATGGACAAATCCCAAATCACTGGAGAAGGAACTGACAAGCCACTGCAGTATCACCTATCATTAACCTGTTAGGCCCTCAGGGGAATGTTCCTACTCACAGTATCGCTAATAGTACTTGGCCTGTGCATTAACCCTTTAGTATGCCTAGATTGTAGATCTATTCGATGTATTATATGATATCTAATGCTATTAGGACTATTATTCCTCTTAGTATGTATGGATCTATTGCAGGTTAACTAGTGCTCATTAGTTTACAGCTATAGTAATGTGACACTAATGTGATGCTTGTGGATGTGAAAACACACCGACATAGTGAGAACAGTATAACACAGCTTTATTTTTGGACACAGACCACAATCAGCAGTGGTCAAGACTGTGCATTCACATAACGGTAGAACAAAACTTTATTTTTGGACACAGACCACAATCAGCAGTGGTCAAGACTGTGTATTCACATAACGGTATAACAAAACTTTATTTTTGGACACAGACCACAATCAGCAGTGGTCAAGACTGTGCATTAATATCATGGGTGTGGTGTGGGCGGGTCCCGAGATATCAAGGGGCTAAATAAAACAAAGGGGATACCTACAGGGGTCAATCTAATAGTCTAGAATAAGCATGATGCATAGCACCTACCAGGGTCACATGCGGTCAGTACACCGCTGCAACCGGAATATGATGAGAAAAAGGATCATCACAAATCACTCCATTTAACTGAAGAAACCATTAGAGTGCATGGAACTTACAACTTGTCTGGATCTGCTCAATGGAACAAATGATTCAACCTTTGGACTGTGTAATCCAATCCAGTTTCACACATACAGTGTGGTGGGCAAAATTGCCCACAAAAATAAATGGTCAATAAAAAACAAAAAGGAGGAGGAGGATAAAAAAAACTAATGACAATGCATGTACAGTAGAGTGCTAAATACTCTACTAATATACCAACTCACCTGATTCCCATCTGCAAGCATTACTAACTATTAGCTACAGTAGGTCTCTGGATAATGAGTAATTTGGGCAAATACCCATTAATATGGACAGGACACAAAGGTCAGCAGCCAGATTCACTGTTTCTTACATCAGACCCAAAGATCTGTTCTCAGACCGATATTGAGGCCAGGATCACATGCTTTATTAGTGCATATATTAATGCTGGCTGTCATTAACATGCCATTGTGAGACTTTGCAAGTCCACCGCCATAGCGGTATTAGTCTACATTTCAGCTAACAATAATCATGTCTGACATATCTGGCAATATGATAGCTTTAAGATTGTGGAAGCTACATGTTAAGGAGGGGGCTGTCATTGGAGTAATGTATACCTGAGAGGCACTGGGAAAACCTTACGCCTCATATAATTCCTCCACAATGCTTGCAGATGCAGGAGATGCCTTCATGGGCCTGAATTGTACCTAAAACAAAACAAATGGAAAGAAAAACAAAGAGAAAACCTAAAATCTAAGGGCCTAAAAAAAGGGGGACTGCAGCATCCCTTCCCAACAGCATTCCCCAGTGACCATCAATTGGTGGCATGTTCAACCGAACCCTACGTGTCCACAGAGAAGAGGATCATGGACCATGTGATGGGAGGTAGCCATCTGCATACAAAATATCACCATCACATAGGCAAAGATCCAAGACTCTGTAGCCAGACTAGATGAGGTCAGCATTGTGACCAATAGATTGTCACTGAGGAGTGCTGTTGAGAAGGCACAATTATGTCCACAGCCCCTAGGTCCTCCTCCGCCTGGGCACAGGACCTGCATCATCCGCGGCCTGACGCCGTCTCCCCGTTGGTGGTGGGGAGCGGGAGGAGGTAGTGGCACCACGGGTGGTGGTGGCAGCGGAGGCATGGTGGAAGGAGAGGAGGGGCCAGGCTGCTGTTGGCTGGTGACCTGCCCCGTTCCCGGCAGCCTGACCATGTGCTGCTCAGTCATCCGATGATGCGTCCTCTCCTCCCTAAAGCGCCTGTCCAGGCTGCGCCTCATGCCGGAGATGTCGGCAGCCATCCTCCTCACGAGGGCCAACAACTCCGGCAGCGCAGCCTCGGTCGTTGGTGGTGTGGGCTGGGGACCTGCTGGCAGGGCCGGGTGGGAAGATGGCGGGGAGAGAGTGGGGAGGATCTGGGACCCGGCTGGAGACAGGGGCTCTGATGTTGGGGTCCCCGGTGGCTCAGTGTGTGGGGAAGGAGGAGCTGTGGAATAGTCCACCACTTGTGAGGGCCCCGGCAAGATGGCAAGTCTTTGGAGGAGGGGGACAGTCGGGCTCTGTACAGGGGGGCTGTCAACTACCACGAGCTCCCACTCCGATGAGCAAGGGCCCTCCGATGAGCCTGTAGCCTCCTCCCCCTGAGCGGTCTCCTGCGGGGCGGGGACTGACGGCCCCGCTCCTGGCTCATCACTGGACCCAGACCTCCTACTGGATGCTGAAATAGAGAAAAGAGAGGTACATGTCATTAGTATGCTGATCAATACATTGATATGTTTTCACTCCTAACTATCTGACATCTAGGCCTGAACATGGGTGATTCTCCTAATTGCAACTCAGATTAGCTGTCATTTGCTAGATTTGATCTATTCTTTGGTTTCTTGTCTTGACCTCTCCTGGCTCCTAACGCTGTCTGTATTTCTTCTGCGGTTTCACTCCTAACTATCTGACATCTAGGCATGAACATGGATGATTCTCCTAATTGCAACTCAGATTAGCTGTCATTTGCTAGATTTGATCTATTCTTTGGTTTCTTGTCTTGACCTCTCCTGGCTCCTAATGCTGTCTTTATTTCTTCTGCGGTCTGTAACTGCATAGGCTGCATTGGGCACACCAGTACATGGACTCTATTGCTTGATTACTCTTGGGGTGGCCAGGAATGACAGTGATTTGTCAGCTTCATGGATTTAATGACACTTCCATCTATCCCTTGTTAATTCCATGGAGCTGACATGTCAGTGTCCTTGTTGGTCACCATGTGTAGTGTGTGTGATGTACATGTGGTGGCATATTGGTGTATGTGATATTCACCTGAACTGGAGGCTGGGTCCTGCTGGCCCACCGGGGATGAAGCTCCAGCTGAGGGCGATGGTCTCAGAAGGTCCCTTGTGATCCTCTCCCACTCCTTATAGGTCTCACCGTGTCCCTCTGCTTCTCTGGCCATCTTCCTCTTCACAGTGGCCCTGATATCCACATATCAGTGCTTTAAGGACCTCAAGCCCCTAGGCACCGTGGACACCTCCTTCATCAATTCCACTACCTCCTTCCAAGCCTGAGCCTTAGGCCCAGGCTTCGCTTCCCTTGCAACAAGGATGACGGGCCGGTCACGGATCGCACCCAGGAGGACCATATTCTCCCGGGACATATAATTATGGGCCCTGCGCCTGCCCTTGCCAATAGCCCCTTGCTCTCTCAACTGTGCTCGGGGACTCTGGCCTCCCTGAACTTTTCCTGAGGCCTGTCCCTTCCCCATACGACTCTGCCCCCTGGGATTAGGCCCCTTCCCCTCTGTCCCTCCTCTGGTAGTGCCTCTGTCTCCCTCCTCCTCCTCCTCCTCTTCCTCCCCCCTCCGGGGACCACTCCTCCTCCTCCAGGGAAAACGCCTCCACCCTCTCCGGGGAACACTCCTCCTCCTCCGGGGACAACTCCTCCACCCCCTCTGGGGACAACTCCTCCACACCTTCCGGGGACAACTCCTCCACCTCTCCTCCACCCTCCACTCCACTCTCCTCACTCTCCTCACTCTCCACTCCTCTCCACCTATCTCCTCCTTCCATGCTCAAATTATAAAAAAATAAGGATAACTCAAAATAAGTATAACTGTTATATAGGTGATGAAAAAAAAAGTGTATGTTCTATGTGTTTTTAATAACTGTTGGGGGATGCGGTGTAAAGGTTGGGGGGGGGGGGGTGTCCTAATGCTATGTATGTCTCTATGTGTCTTTAATCTATGTGTCAGGCAAATATGTGTAATGTGTAAATATGTGTAACTCTTACGTGTTAATATGCTAGTAATAAAATACAAAACAATCAGAAATAGTGCGCCTACAAATCAATATAACGATAAAGAAATAAAAGTATTTGGAAAGAAAAGATGTGTGTGCTATGTGTATTTAATAAGTTTTCGGGAATGGTGTGTGTTGGGGGATGGGGTGTGGTGGGGGGGATGGGGTGTGGTGGGGGGGATGGGTGTGTGGGGTGTGTGTCCTAACTATATATATGTCTCTATGTGTGTTATTTAATCTGTGTGTCTTGCAAATATGTGAAATCTGTAAATATGTGTATTTCTTAAATGGAATGACTTATGAAAAAGACAATAAAAAAGACAAAAAACTAATCTCCCTCTCTCCAAAATACTACACTCAATAAAGACTCTCTCCCACTTGCTCCTGGAACTGCGTGCTAACTCCAATGGCTCTTACAACACAGAGAGCGCATGGGTTTGTATCAATCACATTTATAAGCTCCTACTGTCAATCAAATTCTTAGCTCGTGAGAGGCGTGTCTCGCTAGGACGTCCCCTTATCAGCTTGCGAGCGCGCCAACAGACTCAGCCAATTACATACGCACTTATAGTGTCAGGCTTTTGACGGGCCAACGTGGCAATGGTGATGGCGCAAAAACCCGCCAAAAGCCTCTCAGCCAATTACATACGCACTTGGCGGCCCGTGTTGGGACTCTCAGCCAATTACATGAGCACTGGGCGGCCCACGTTGGGACTCTCAGCCAATTACATACGCACTTGGCGGCCCGTGTTGGGACAGCCAAGTACATGCGGCCAAGTGCGTATGTAATAGGCTGAGAGGCTTCTTGACGTAAAATCATCAGCTGGAATGCCACGTAAAGATCCACAGGTGACCAATGGCAAAGCTGAAATTAACGTGCCTAATACCAGGTAATGTAATCAACAAGCTATATAACCCCATCCCCAACAAGTCATCAGCATGTCTGAAACAGAATGGATGATCATGTGAGAGGGATGCTGGACAGTCTGAGTGGGCGGATGAGGTTGAGATGCTTTTGTGCATATCACATAGCACAGTATGAAGACCCGGAAGCAAGGTGTGTGATTGAAGGGGTGATGGGGAGTGGCAGAGAGGAGTGTCTGGGAGTGAATGAGGGTGTGAGTGGTGATGTGATCCATGCTGGGGCAGAACCAAGCCAAGCAAGGGAATTACCACAGGCCATGCCTAGTATCGTGGGGGTGGATTAAAGAGGAGAGAGAGCTCCAGTAGCACAGGGAAAGAGGGATATAGGGCTACCTTCAGACAGGGAGGCTGACAATGATGTCGTGATCAGCTGCTGGGGGGAGAAGTACAGGATGTGGTGGCTCAGGCAGAAGGGGGGGGAGCCTGTCCAGGTGCCTGTCCAGGAGCCTGTGAGGAGGCGAAGGGCACCCAATGTGTACAGGGAGAGACTCACATTAGAGGGGTTAACTGATGGGGAGGTGTATGAGCGTTTTCGTCTGACCTGTGCCAGTCTTGTGGAGCTCTATGAGTTTCTGAGAGCGGACCTTGAGCCTCGCTCATGGGCCAATAGAGCCATCCCAGGAATGACACTCATGTTAGTTGCAATACACCTCCTTGCTTCTGGTAGCTTTCAGAACACCCTGAGCATAGCCTGAGGAATGGCTCAGCCAGGTCTCTCCAATTGTCTGAGTGCATTCCTCCGTGCTATTGGTCGGAAAGCTGCCAGATTCATCAGTTACCCAAACACTGCTGAAGAGATCTCGAAGGTGAAGTTTGATTTCTTCCAATTAGGAGGTATCCCCAATGTGCTCGGTGCTATTGATTGTACACATGTGGCACTGATACCTCCTAGAGAGCAAGAAGCGCTGTACAGAAATCGTAAGCATTATCATTCAATCAATGTACAGATTGTTTGCGATGCGAACATGCGCATACAATGTGTGTATGCAGGCTTCCCTGGTAGAGATGTCGCGAATAGTTCGCCGGCGGACTGTTCCCGGCGAACATAGCATGTTCGCGTTCGCGGCGAACCGCCAACATATGCAATGTTTGACCCGCCCCAATACTTTATCATTGAGCAAACTTTGACCCTGCATGTCACAGTTAGCAGACACATTCCAGCCAATCAGCAGCATACACTTCCTTCCAGAGCCTTCTAACTCATGGACAGCAGCCATTTTGGAATCATAACTAACTTGCAGTCTTACTGAGAGGAGGGAGAGTGTAGGTGCTGCTGATTGAATAGGGAAATCAATAGCTAGGCAAGTTTATTCAGTGTCCAGTGCATTGCTGAAGGACTCATCAGATATCTGCTGTAAACACAGGACCCCAAAAAGCCCTTTTTAGGGCTATAACATCATTTTTTTTTCGTTGTATTTTTCTGTTTAATCTAACTTCATTTGCCTGTCTCCCTGCTAGCCCCAGCTAGCAAGTGTGTGTGTCAGGCTCACAGCTTATACTGTGTGTGCACAACGCATACAATATAATATTGTTTACTAGTTGTCTACTTTTAAAAAACCAAAACTTTTATTTTGTTAAATCTTAGTTCATTTGCCTGACTGCTAGCCAGTGTGTGTGTCCTGCTTACAAGTACTGTGCCAGAGAGCATGTTGTGTGCATGCTTGAGCTCCAAACAAAAGGCTTTTTAGGGTCTTAGTCGCTCAAATACAAGTTTTATTTTAACAACTTTCTGTTTATAAGCACTTTGTGCACGGTGTTGTTTATTTTTGGGAGTTTTTGTGGTATTTTTCTTAGTTTAATTTAAGTTTTAGTTTTCTGGGAGCCAGGCTCAGCTCTCTATCCCAGGAGAGTGAGCTGTCTCCTGGATACTTTGCCACACCCCTCCCTTAGCACTTAACCTTCACTCCTGGAGCTTTTTTTACTTTGACTTTTTTTTAAAGTTTTTAAGGTTTTTTTTAAGTTTTGTTTGTTTGGTGTTGGGTTTTATGTTTTGGGGGAGAGAAGACAAGTAACATCTTTGTAGGCAGTGGGGGGGAAAACAATTAGAATTTTTGTTGAAAAGGCTTTTTTTTTACATCTGACACAGAGACACAGAGGGGTTAAAAAGCCTCTGTGTTGTTGCAATTAGCAACACCTTGCAACAGGCCATTAACCTTTCCACTGCCAAGCATCATCTCTCTCTCTCCCTTAGTTTTGTCTTTTTGTTTCTTTTTCACACTTATATATTTTTAAAAAGAAAACAATAGAAAATCATAAAACAAAAAATTAAAATAAATAAAACAAGTAATTTAAAAAAAAAAGGGTCTAAACATGAGGGATAAGACCATTAAGAAGCCTCAGGGGTCAAAAGGGGGAATAATGGCCCCTGAAAATCCTAGCTGCAGCACTGCACAGCATAGGCCCCAGGAAGATAAGGCAGCCCCAGCTCCTGGTGGTTCTGCCAGCAGACCTACCCCTGTGGCTAATACCTGGTCACAGGTGGTTTCTGCTGGCCCCAGTAATACCACCGCTGGGGCTGAGGGGCAGATCACCAGGAAGCATGGGGTTAAATGTCAGATGTCTGGGGTCTACAGCATTGATATCTATCTGCAAGCTGCAGCTAATGTCATCAGCCCCTCTGTTATAGTAGCAGCCAGCAAAATGTACGGGAAAGCAGTTTTCTTTACCCGTACTCTGGCTGCTGCTCACATTCTTATACAGAGAGTCATCACAGTGGGGGTATTATATGTCCCAATAGAACCCCTGGAAGGGTTGGGCACAAAAGTAACACTCTCTAATGTGCCCCCCTTCCTACCAGACTCCCTCCTGCGCCCCCACCTGCTAACCCTAGGGGAAGTAAAAACACCATTTATTAAAATTCCCCTGGGGTGCAGAGAGAGAGCACTACGTCATGTGCTCTCTTTCAAGAGGCAGGTACAAATGTGCCTGCCTCAGGGCGCAGAAAACATAGAGGGGTCTTTTGGGGTTCCATTTGAGGGTGTGCTCTACAGGATTTTTTACAGCACTACGGAGGTGCAGTGTTATCATTGCAAGAGGTTGGGGCATACACGTAGGAATTGTCCTAATGTAAAGCATCATGCCCCAGCCCCAGCTAATGGCACCTCCGTCAGTACAGCACCCATCCCCGCTGAGCCCATAACAGCGGGGACCTCAAGGGTCATAGCCCCCCCACAAAGCTCAGGCAAGGAGGCCGTTCCTCAAGCCACCACCACGGCCTCCAAACCCCCTTCTTCCCCAAAAAAGCCATCTGTGTCTGTGGTCTCCAGCAAGACTGTAGACACGGGGAAAAAGGGGAAGAATGTCACCGGTCCTTCCAGTGTCACAGCTGCATCTCCCAAGTCCCAATCTGCCCCCACCATAATTACATCAGTTAGTGTGGGGGCACAGTGTAAGCAGAGGGATAATAAGCCCTCTGCAGGGGAGGCAGCTAGTGGCAGCTCCTCTTCCAGGAGTGACGTCCCCAGGAAGAGGAAGCATAAAACCAACAGGGAGGTTGCTGATAAGTGGTAAGTGCTCTATAGTGGAGCACCTCCCTCTAAAAGCAAGAAGAGGAACAAAACATCTCCTCCTCATCCGGTGACATTGTCTGGCCCGGTTATTAAGCTCAGCCAGCCGGTGCCAGACCACACATCTCTCTCTCCAGACCCTATAGGGGTTAATGTGGAAAAGGTTCTGGAGGAAAAGCAGGGGCAAGAGGGTCTCCCAAGTGAGGCAGGGGTAGACAAGAAAGATCAGGTTCTGCCTCTGGCCTTTGAGGGGGGTCCCAACAAAGCCCCTGCTGAATGGGTAGTCAGTGTCCCTGAGGTGCTGAGCTTCAAGGGCACCAGTCAGTCTCCTCCTCCAGTGTCACTCTCTAGTGACGTACCTCGGGCTTTGTTAGAGCCCCAGGCCGACTCACTACTGGAGAGGGGGAATATAGGCATGACCCCCATTCAGGACCCCATGGATTTGTCTGTCAGGGGGGATGTGGCACAAGGGGAAGTGGAAATGGGGGAGGGTGATAAAACAGGTTTTCCTGTTAACATCATGGGAGAGCCTGTCTACCCTCCTCAGCCGTCCACTGACCCTAACATCGGTGCCATCCAAGCTGAGCAAGCAGCGGTGGAACTGGCAGAGGAGGCATAGAAAGCCTCCAAGGCTTCCATTAAGGAAGCCATGCCAGCCACTGCTGTACAGCCAGCTACCCCTGAATGCACTCCTGAAGCTACAGGGGTGCAGCAGCAATCCAAGGGTCCATTATTTACCTTGAAGGGTGCTAAAGGGACTCCTTCTGTATCATCTAAGAGGGGGTCCCTGAGAATAAAGCTGAGGAAACTGACTCCAGCTGGGGAGGATGGAGTAAAAGCCCTTAGCCAAGAGGAGCCCAGGGGTGACCCACTAGAAGGAACATCAGATTCTGGGTGGGTTATCCCTGTCAAGGAAATAGATCTATTCCTTGAGAGCACCCTTCATGGACAAAAGAAAAGGAAGGTGCGGCTGGCCTTGGAGAGGTGGAAGAATATGTTGTTTATTCTCCACTCTCTCCAGCAATATCTAGTGGTCAGCACTAGGGCCAAGAATTCTGGGACTGCGGAGCATCTCCGCGTCCGGAAATTCTATAAAATGTGCGTGTCCTATCAGCAGTCTCAAGGGTCTGAAGAACGCACAATTCCTGACACGCAGTAATGGCTTTGCACATCAGCACGCTAAATACCAATGGCTGTCAAGACAGTTTCCGCAGTTTCCAGGTACTTTCCTATTTATATCAGGGAGGGTACTCTGTGAGCTTCCTGCAGGAAACTCACACCACTCCAGAGGCTGAGACCTCGTGGCAACTGGAGTGGAGAGGCAGGGTCTTCTTCAGCCACTTCACATCGGCGTCATGTGGAGTGGTGACCCTGTTCTCAGAGTCTTTTCAGCCAGAGCTGCTGCTTGTGAAAGCTGTTATCCCAGGCCGTCTAATCCACCTCTAGTCACTATATGTCACGAGTCGGTTCTTGTGCCATTAGGCTGGCTCCGTTCACAGACCACAACTGTGTGTCTGTGACGGTGGCGCTAACTCCAACAGCGCCACGAGCCGCCTATTGGCACTTGCAGGGTGCTATAGGAGGGGCTCCCCACAGTCAGTGAGGGTGTAAGAGAGCGGCTTGATATACCACTATCTTTTCAAGAGCTCTCTGAAGCCCTCCGTGCCATGTCCTGTGAGAAGTCTCCAGGACTGGACGGACTGACTGTAGAGTTTTTCCAATTTTTCTGGGAGACTCTGGGACCTGATTTCCATCTGGTCCTTGGGGAAGCCCTGGATACCGGGGAGATGCCCCTGTCTTGTCGCAGGGCAGTACTTGCCCTGCTGCCCAAAAAGGGGGATCTCCGGCTTATTAAGAACTGGCCACCGGTCTCTCTGCTCAGCACGGACTACAAGATTGTAGCTAAAGCCATCTCACTTAGACTTGGGTCTGTGCTGGCAGAATTGGTTCACCCTGACCAGTCCTATGCGATCCCGGGCCGGACTATCTTTGATAGTATCTTTCTGGTCCGGGATCTATTGCATTATTCTCGCAGGACTGGTCTGTCACTCGCCTTTCTCTCTCTAGATCAAGAGAAGGCGTTTGACAGGGTGGACCATGGTTACCTCATAGCCACTCTGCAAGCGTACGGCTTTGGCCCACAGTTTGTGGGCTTTATAAGAACGCTGTACGCCTAACAGCACCTTTGGTATTTGGACGAGGGGTGCATCAAGGATGTCCCTTGTCTGGACAGTTATATGCACTGGCCATCGAGCCTTTCCTCTGCCTACTGAGGAAAAGGCTCACAGGGCTGGTGCTAAAAGATCCAGACATGCAGATTGTCCTTTCAGCTTATGCTGACGATGTGCTCCTCGTGGCCCAGGATCCAGTTGATCTTGAGCTGGCAAAACAGTGCCAGGAGGTATATTCAGCTGCCTCCTCCGCTCAGATCAACTGGTCCAAATGCACAGGCCTTTTAGAGGGTAATTTACAGGTAGACTCTTTGCCTCCCACGTTTCGTGACATCACGTGGGAGGCAGATGTCATTAAATATCTGGGGGTCTACCTGTCCGCTGCGGACGCTTCCGTCCCAGACAATTGGAGGGAGTTAGAGGGCAGTGTCCTCTCTCGTCTGGGACGATGGAGGGGTCTAGCAAAAATGCTTTCCCTTAGGGGGCGGACTCTAGTGGTGAATCAGCTGGTGGCTTCTCAGATCTGGCACCGGCTGATTTGTCTGAGTCCGACCCCCGAGTTTGTCAGAATTTGTTAGATTTCCTCTGGATGGGAAGGCATTGGGTCTCTGCAGGGGTGGCAATTCTGCCTTTGGTGGAGGGTGGACAGGGAGTAGTTTGTGTGTGCTCCCAGTTGTCCACCTTCCGCCTTCAGTACCTGCAGAGATACCTATATGCAGATCCCTCTCCGCAGTGGTGCGCACTGGCATCCAGCTTTTATCGCCAGTTGCGCAACCTGGGGTATGACCGGCAATTATTTCTGATCAGGCCCGAGGGGTTTGGGAGAGACCTCTCGGTGTTGCCGGCATACTACCAGGAAACCCTCAAGGCCTGGAGCATGGTCTCCGTGACCAGGCAGGGCGTGCCTTTGGGGGATGAAATATTCACGGAGCCCCTGCTATTTAATCCAGCAGTGGGGGCTCCAATGTTACAGTCCCCCAGAATCATCCGCCGCCTTAGTCATGCACGGATGACCCGAGTCGGGGATCTCCTGGAATACGGGAGTTCTGATTGGGTGTCACCCCAGGAGCTTGCGCTCCGTTTGGGATATGTGACGCCCAAAGTCTCAGGGCGCTTGCTCCAGGAGTTTAGGGATGCCATCTCCCCCGACTCGCGCACCTTCCTTCGCGGGGCTTTGCAGGCCGGAGTGCCACATGCACCTTTCAACACCCCTGCTCCGGCTGTTTGCATTGGACACAAGCCCCGTGTTTCCCCTTAGGCTCCTCCTGTCCCCAACCTCTCAAAGTTGAGGGACATACCCTCGGCATGCTTTCGCGGCATGCCGAGGAAGAGCTTATATTCTCTCATGCTCCATACAGTGCACTTCCTTGCCCTCGTGACCCGTCCCGATACCATCTGGAGGCGGGACCTACCAGCTGACGAGGGCAAGAGGCCCCGGTGGAGGGAACTTTATTCTGATTTAGTTCCACGGGGGACTTGAGTTGGAGAGTGCTCCATGGTGCACTGAGCACGGGAGAGTACTTAGCTAAATTCACGGACTCTCCCTCCACTAGTCCGTGTATCATATTTATTTTAGTTGCGCCAGACTGCAGCCCCTCTTGTCACTCTTGAGGGGCCTCCTCCTGCAGTTCTGGCTGCATTTCTCCCCTCACATTTTTATTTTTGGGCGCCCAGTGTCCCGGGGCAATAAGGCCAGGGACCTCCTCGTCAACCTGCTCCTGGCATTAGCCAAATTGGCTATATATAAGTCCAGGAAGCAGTGTTTGATAGTGGGGGTTCCCTTGTCACCTGAGGCCATGTTCCGGGTGCTGGTGCGCTCCCGTATCCGGGCAGAGTACCACCTGGCTTTGTCCACTGGGGGAATGGATGAGTTTGTCTCCAAGTGGGCAGTAGATGGTGTGCTCTGCTCGGTACTCCCCCCATCCGGTTTCTTTTTCTCTCAACCTCCTAAAATGATTTTTATTTAGTTTACAGAACATGTTTTCTCATAATTTTAAAATACACTGTGCCAAGTTCAACCAATCCAATCTATTTGGGGTACCAGCAGTCCACATTTAAAAAAACAATAATTTTATTTTATTAAATCTAAGTGCATTTGCCTGACCGCCAATCAAAGTTCATTTGCTTGACCGCTAGCCAGTGTGTGTGTCAGGCTTACAAGTACTGTGCCAAGTTCAACCAATCCAATCTATTTGGGGTACCAGCAGTCCACATTTAAAAAAACAATAATTTTATTTTCTTAAATCCAAGTGCATTTGCCTGACCGCCAATCAAAGTTCATTTGCTTGACCGCTAGCCAGTGTGTGTGCCAGGCTTACAAGTACTGTGCCAAGTTCAACCAATCCAATCTAGTTGGGGTACCAGCAGTCTACATTTAAAAAAACAATAATTTTATTTTCTTAAATCTAAGTGCATTTGCCTGACCGCCAATCAAAGTTAATTTGCATGACCGCTAGCCAGTGTGTGTGTCAGGCTTACAAGTACTGTGCCAAGTTCAACCAATCCAATCTAGTTGGGGTACCAGCAGTCTACATTTTAAAAAAAAAATGACAGGCAGAGGCAGGACACCCCGCAGAGGCCGTCGTGGTCGTGGTGCTGTGATTACCTTTGGCCCTACAATAATGCCCAGTGTTCAGAGGCCAGTTACCCTGAACTTGAAAAGTTCAGAGGACGTAGTTGACTGTCTAACACAGGACACCCAATCTTCTCCAGCTTCCGCTTGGAATATTGACGCACCATCCTCCTCCAGCTTAGCTTCGGACACCTCTCAAGTTACCACTCGCCCGCGTCCCGCCACCACAAACACTAGTACCACAGCCAATTCAATTGATCAGTCAGAAGAGTTATTTACACATCAGTTTGAAGAAATGAGTGATGCGCAACCATTATTGCCAGAGGATGTAGATAACAGGGATATGTCTCAGTCAGGCAGCATTACACACATGTACGTACGATGTGATGTGATGATGATGATGTACCCGCTGCTGCTTCCTTAGTTCAGTTGTCATATACAAGTGAGGCGGTGATGGTGATGACGATGCGTCCGTGGATGTCACGTGGGTGCACGCTAGAAGAGAAGAAGAACAGGGGGAAAGTTCAGATGGGGAGACTGAGAGGAGGAGGAGACGAGTTGGAAGCAGAGGGAGGTCATCGCAACGAGCTAGTGGCACAGTCAGACAGCATGCATCAGCACCCGGGGTCAGCCAGACAGCACGCCAATCAACGCATGCTGTTGCCACCACCAGAATGCCGTCACCGCCGAGCTCAGCAGTGTGGCATTTTTTGTGTGTGTCTGCCTCTGACAACAGCGATGCCATTTGCAACCTGTGCCAAAAGAAACGTGGGAAATCCAACACCCACCTAGGTACAACTGCTTTGCGAAGGCACATGATGTCACATCACAATTGCCAATGGGATCAACACATGAGTACAAGCAGCACACAAACTCAAAGCGGCCATCCTCGTCCTGGTCCAGCATCTTCATCCACGTCAACCACTGCTGTCCTCCTTGCCCCCTCTCAACTATCCGCCACTCCATCTCTCGCCTCATGCTGTTCCTGCTCATCTCCCCACAGTCAGGTGTCTGTCAAGGGCATGTTTGAGCGTAAGAAGCCAATGCCACAAAGTCACCCCCTTGCCTGGCGTCTGACAGCTGGCTTGTCTGAACTCTTAGCCCGCCAGCTTTTACCATACAAGCTGGGGGAGTCTGAGGCGTTCAAAAAATCTGTAGCGATTGGGACACCGCAGTGGAAGGTACCCGGCCGAAATTCCTTTGCACAAAAGGCAATCCCCAACCTGTACTCGATTGTGCAAAAGGAAGTAATGGCATCTCTGGCACACAGTGTTGGGGCAAGGGTCCATCTGACCACTGATACCTGGTCTGCAAAGCATGGTCAGGGCAGGTATATCACCTACACTGCGCATTGGGCAAATCTGATGACGCCTGCCAATCATGGAATGAGTGGCTCTGCAGAGGATTTGGTGACACTGCCACGACTTGCAGGCAGGCCTGCTGCCACCTCCTCTACTCCTCCTACTCCATCCTCTTCCATAACTTCCTCAGTTGAGTACTCTTCTGCTGCGTCTTGCTCCACATCAACGGCACCCCCCCAGCTCCCCAGATACTATTCCACATCCCGAATACGGCAGTGTCATGCCGTCTTGGGGTTGACTTGCTTGAAAGCAGAGAGTCACACCGGGCCAGCACTCCTGTCCGCCCTGAACGCACAGGTGGATCAATGGCTGACTCCGCACCAACTGGAGATTGGCAAAGTGGTTTGTGCCAACGGAAGAAATTTGTTGGCGGCATTGAATTTGGGCAAGTTGACGCATGTGCTGTGCATGGCTTATGTGTGTAATCTGATCGTACAACGCTTTGTCCATAAGTATCCAGGCTTACAGGACGTCTTGAAGCAGGCCAGAAAAGTGTGTGGCCATTTCAGGCGTTCCTACACGGCCATGGCGCACTTTTCAGATATCCAGCGGTGAAACAACATGCCAGTGATGTGCTTGATTTGTGACAGCCCCAAACGTGGAATTCAACACTCCTAATGTTCGACCGCCTGCTCCAACAAGAAAAAGGCATTAACGAGTATTTGTATGACCGGGGTGCTAGGACAGCCTCTGCGGAGCTGGGGATTTTTTTGCCACGTTACTGGACACTCATGCGCAATACCTGTAGGCTCATGCGTCCTTTTGAGGAGGTGACAAACCTTGTCAGTCGCACCGAAGGCACCATCAGCTACATCATACCAATTGTTTTCTTCCTGGAGCGTGCCCTGCGAAGAGTGCTGGATCAGGCCATAGATGAGAGTGACGAGGAAGAGGAAGAGTTGTGGTCACCATCACCACCAGAAACAGCCGTATCAGCATCGCTTGCTGGACCTGCGGCAACGCTGGAAGAGGATTGTGAGGAAGAGGAGTCAGAGGAGGAATGTGGCTTTGAGGGGGAGTTGGAAGACCAATCACAACAGGCATCCCAGGGTGCTCGATGTCACCTATCTGGTACCCGTGGTGTTGTACGTGGCTGGGGTTAGAACATATCTTCAGCGAGATCACTGAGGACGAGGAACGGGACATGGGTAGCTTGGCATCCAACCTTGTGCAAATGGGGTCTTTCATGCTGTCGTGCCTGTCGCAGGACCCTCGTATAAAAAGGCTGAAGGGGAACGACCTGTACTGGGTGTGCACGCTACTAGACCCCCGGTATAAGCAGAAAGTGCCTGAAATGTTACCAATTTACCGCAAGTCAGAAAGGATGCAGCAGGTCCAAAACAAATTAACAAGTATGCTTTACACAGCATATAAGGGTGATGTCACAGCACAAGGGCAATATAACAGGGGAAGAGGTGAAAGTAATCCACCTCCCACGACCACGCCGGCAAGGACAGGATTTTAAAAAGACGCTTCGCATCCAACGCATCGCATCAGCCCTTCGGGATCCACCCTCAGAGAATGACTTGACCGACAGGTAGCAGACTACCTCGCCTTAACTGCAGATATCGACACTCTGAGGAGCGATGAACCCCTTGACTACTGGGTATGCAGGCTAGACCTGTGGCCTGAGCTATCCCAATTTGCAATTGAACTTCTGGCCTACCCCGCTTCAAGTGTCCTGTCAGAAAGGACCTTCAGTGCAGCAGGAGGTTTTGTCACCGAGAAGAGAAGTCGCCTAGGGCAAAAAAGTCTAGATTGCCTCACCTTTATAAAGATGAATGAGGGATGGATCCCGAAGGGACTGACACTGGGCGATACATTCGACTGTAAAAGGCCTGATGAAATGAGCTGCCTTCGGCTAAAAATGGTCCACATGCTGCTGTATGTTATCTGTGAATGCCGGATGACTTGCGTGACTTATTCGCCACCAACTAGGGTTCAAGAGGACGCAATGTTTTATGGCACTTTCTGCCTGGGGAACAAAGGTCAATTTTTCTGGCCGCTGCAACAGCAGCGGCTGCAACAATACCTAATTTTTTACTTTAAATTTTTATGTCAGAAGGCGTACGGCATGTAATGAAAAAGAAAGCATAGTGAACAGTCTTGCATGACACAACAGTTGTGCAAAAATACATATTTACAATGAAGACATTTTGTTAAAATTAGCTGGCTAGGCCTTCTTATTTTAACTTTTTTGGTTAATACATTTTCTTTTTTTTTACTGTGATTGCAATTTTAAAGAGAAACCTAAGACAATAGTAAAGAGTATATCAGCAGTTAACACCCAAGTCCTATTATCTATCATCACTCCAGCAGTAGCTTATTATTTACAATATCTAACCTGCTCAATCGCCCTTGGGTTACCCTAGGGCAGGCTTCAGTAGGCGACCTCTCCTTTCCTCGGATGATTTTGCTACCGGTTGCTTCTGAAGGGTCTCCTACAGGGCTCCCCCACTCCGGTCCTTCCCCCCGAGTCGCTTCAACCATTAACAAATGTTTTATTATATTAGGGGGGCACTAAATGGGGATGTTATCCAGGAATCCCAAATTGTCTGGAACTGGGTGATTCTATCCAAGACTACATGGTTAAATCTCTCGTTGAGCAGTAAATAGTTGATTTTTTTTATTAATTCCTGAAAGTTTTAATTTGGGGTTTTCCAACTACTAGCTATGTGTATTTTTTCTTTCAAAAAATATTTTATAAGGTCAGGTAATATATCATATTCAAACAACCATTTTCATGTTACATATATATCCATACATGTTAATACATCACTGAGTTACCTTATCTCTATTAATACTCAGTTTACCCCTTTCCATTCCATAATCTTGGAGCTTATACCATATCCAGGACTAGTATGTTATCTGGATTTGGTTGTACCTGTAGCCTAAAAAAATATATATTTTTTTACTTTTCAGTTATTAATATAGCTTTAATTCAGTTTGTTTTAAGTTGATTCCCTTTAAGTCTTGAATCCGACTATAATTGGGGAAAAAAAATAACTAGCTTTAACATTTAACATGTTCGGAAAGGGAAAGGTCCACAAACATCCTCCTTTTTTACATAAATATGATGTAAAATATAGCAATTACCTCCGTCCTCCACCCCTCTAAGGATCCACACACACCTCCATCCATCCCGTTCTCTTGAGAATATCCTCTCCCATTTAGGGGAGCCCCTATTCCGGACCTAAATTTCTTTAATGGTCTCCAGATGATATGCTATCCCTTAATTGCAGCCACGGAGACCATATATCTCAAAATGTATCCATGGAATTGTCTACTAAATGGGTAAGGCGTTCATTTATAAGGATAAAGTTTAATTTTTTTTTAACCACCTGAAAGTGTAGGGTATCCGATTTCCATTGTCTGGCTATATGGTTCTTTGTGGCCAACATGATGAACTTTAATAGCCTATTTTGAGCGGGCCAGAGACAGACATGCGGAACACCCAGCATGCAGTTTTCTATATTAGCAGAAATCTGAATCTTAAACATTTTAGAAGCTAGTAAGCATGTTTCTTCCCATAGTCTTATGACTGCCGAACACTCCCACCAGACATGAATAAATGTAGCCTCATTACCACTGTTCCTAAAACATGAGCTGCTCCGTTTTGGATCCCATTTATTTAGCTTAAAAGGAGTAATATATGTCCTGTGTAGGACCTTTATTGAAGTCTCAAGCAGACTATAATTTAAAGATCCCCTACTTAAGCCTTGCCAACTTTTATCCCATGTGCTGTCTGCCAACTCAGTGCCCAAATCTCTCTCCCAGGCTTTGGTATAGTCTGGTTTGTTTGCCCATGAGTTTTCATTAAATAGTTCATACATGAGGCTAATAATACCAGGCTGAAAGGGGGAATCCCTAAATTTTTTGAGTAGCCAGGTGTTTCTTTGGGGAGTTCCCCTACCACTTATCGTATATATAAAATGATGTATCCTGCAAAAATTATAGTGTTCAGCCAGGGATAAATTGTATCTATCTCTCACCCGCTCAAAGGTCATTATTTTGTTGTCATGCCACCATGGACCAACCCTTAGTAGGTTCTGAGACTTCCACCAACTGAGAGAGCTTTCCGGAAGATGTATCTTAAAGTGGGGACTAGGTACGATAGGGGTAAGATCTGATACCCGAGTGTCCAGTTTTTGTGTCCAGTTCATCTCCGTCCATATTTTTAATGAGTGCTTAATCAACGGGTTTTTCAAGTTTCTCAAAAAAGTATACAGGCCTGGAATCCATATTACTGTATCCCATGTATAAGGTGACATGCTTACATTTTCCATAAATACCCAGAGCGGCTGATGTGTTTTGGAGAATGCGCCAGAGGAATGAAAGCCAGCTTCGCTGCCTTGTAGTACAGTTTGAGATTCGGGCACGATAGGCCCCCTTTCCCTTTTGGTCTATACATATTATTTTTTGAGATCCTCTGGCTTTATGATTCCAAATAAATCTAAAAATTTGTTTTTTCCCCTTTGAATCTTTATGTGTTGTAAGCGATCTCCCGGGAGTTTTAATCTGGCTGACGGGGATTTGTAGTATGTATCTATCAAGTTCATAAATTTGCCTGCAAACCAAAATTTCTGTAATACTGCTTTTAAATAAGGCCATTCCAAAGTATCAAAGGCCTTTTCTATATCTAACGCCAAAAGGCATGTGGGTATTTGATGTTGGGATGACCATGAGATTAAATTTTGTGTCCGTCTGATATTGTCCCCCGTTTGTCTATGGGGGATAAACCCGGTTTGGTCTTTATGGATTATGGAGGGGAGAAATCGCAAAATCCTGTTTGCCATTAATTTGGACAACATTTTTATATCCCCGTTTAGGAGTGATATGGGGCAGTAATTTTTAAGTTCTAATGGGTCTCGTTGTTCTTTCGGGAAACATATCATATTTGCATGGTTTAGTTCTTGTGGCATGGGAGAGCCTTCTAAAATTTGATTGAAAAGTGTGGCTAAGTGGGGTAATAACAAGTCTATAAAAGTTTGGTATTAGAGATTTGTAAATCCATGCGGGCCCGGGTAGCTATGTGTATTTTGAATGCTAAAGCCATTAATTGGAATAGCTTGTTCTAGGATTGAGATAAGTTTTTTTATGTGTATCCCCAGTAAGCAGGATTCCATTGAAAGAGAAATATCCTTTTGCAAGGATTGGAGGCCCGAGATTTTGCTGAAGTCTTTTATAGTGGACATGAGTGCTGGTATAGAGAGAAGGGGCTTGCTCAGGGTGCAAAGCATATCGTCCGCGAAAAGTGAACACTTAAACTGATGGTGTCCTACTTCAAACCCCTGGATGGCATTTTTGGTTCTGATTGCCTGTGCTAGGGGTTCAATGGCAAGAGCAAAGAGCAGTGGGGAGAGTGGGCATCCCTGCCTGGTCCCTCTCTGTACTTGGATTTTGGCCTTATGTTCCCCTTGTATCTTTAAGTTAGCTACTGGTGAGTCGTAGTACCTTCTGAGCAGGTTGAGAAAGCGTCCCTCAAATCCAAACTTATCTAGCATTTTGTACATATATGGCCAGTCCACCGTATCAAAAGCCTTCTCTATGTCTAGGGCTAGAGGGCAAACTGGGTTGTTATACTGTTGAGCCAAGAACTGGGCGTTCAGAACCCTCCTAACATTATCTCCTGCCTCTCTGAAAGGAATGAACCCCGTTTGGTCCTTGTGTATTTAGTCCAGTAAAAAGTTAGATATTCGTTTGGCCATAACTTTAGATAGGATCTTGACATCCACATTTATCAGGGGTATGGGGCGATCATTTTTAACCTCTAAAGGGTCCCTACCCTCTTTTGGAAAGACTATGAGGTCGGCCTGATTCAATTAAGGGGGCATAGGTTCTCCATTTAGTATAGCGTTAAACAAAGATGTTAGGTGCGGGGGTAAGCAAGGGCTCAAATTTCTTATAGTACAGATGAGTAAAACCGTCTGGCCCTGGGGACTTGCCAAATTTAAGATCTTGGATTGTAGATTTAACTTCCTCTTGGGATATGTCTAGGTTCAAGCTGTCCAATTGAGGTACAGGTATTTTGTGGACTTCTTGCTGTAGTAAGAAGGACTCTATGTCAGATTCGCTGCAGCGGGATTGGGCTGAATATATGGTCTGATAGAAGTTTTGAAATGTTTCTTGGATAGCATTGGGGCTAAAGGAGGTTTGGCCATCAGGTATTCTAAAGATACCGTATATTATGTCCTCTCTTGGGGGGTAAAGACACTAATAATTCCTCCAATAAAATTCTGTTTTTTATGTGGGCAAGGTCCCTGGTTAGCCTCTTGGGTTATCTGTTAAAAAGAGTGGTGCAGAGACTGTGGGGGCTGTTAGCCTCCTTGTCCACGTGTGGCCCTTTAGAATCCCTGCTGCTGCATGTTTCAGCTTTATTAAGGTGTAATTGTACAGCGTTTGACTCAAGTAGCTGCCTGTGCTGGGTCAGTTTGGCTTAATTGCTGGGCCCTTTTCCTGCCAAGATGGCGACCGTCTGTCCATGGGCCTCTATGTCCCCTTCACTACCTTTGTCCCAGCTTGTGTGCTTATTTGGGATGGACCCCCTTTATATCCCCGGCCCGTGGCCTTGTAAGGGTCGCCCCCTGAATCTCTGAGTGTGGATATGTGGGGATGGGGCGTTGAATCAGGCCTACCTTCTTTTCTGCTCGCTGCAAGATCAACAATACCTAATTTTTCAGGCATGTGTATATGCCTAATTTTTCTGGCCTCTGGTGCTGCACTGTGGCTTCAACAACTAAACCCCCAAAAAAGGCACATAACAGGGATTAAACTGATAGGAGTAGTACTACTTAACACACCACTCATATCTGGTGTAACAGTAGTGTACATTTAAAACAAAACAAAAATTTCTACTGTAATAGATTGCATAGCAGTTAGTTGTCTGCAAGCGTGTGTGTCAGACCTACAGCGTCTACTCTGCCAACTTCTGCAAGTGCACAGTGCCACTCATATCTGTTGTCATAGTAGCTTGCACGCATAGTACCGATCTGTCAAAACCTGTAATGATGAATGAGGTCTAGAGTAGCCTGTTTCCCTTATCCTCTACAGGTTGAGACCTAATGTTCTGGTGACTCCAGACCAACACATGAGTACAAGCAGCACACAAACTCAAAGCCGCCATCCTCCTCCTGGTGCAGCATCATAAGCCACATCAACCACTGCTGTCCTCCTTGCCCCCTCTCAACCATCCGCCACTCCGTCTCTCGCCTTCAGCAGTTCCTGCTCATCTGCCCATAGTCAGGTGCCTGTAAATGACATGTTTGAGCGTAAGAAGCTAATGTCACAAAGTGCCCCAAAATTGAAGTGATACGACCAACCAAGTATTTTTTCCATCTCCCGGTTCTAAAAATCCTGGCCTTATACACGCCCCCTGATAGGTGACGTAACAAGTATTAAACTGATAAGAGTAGTACTTACAAACATGCCACTCCTATCTGGTGGCACCTTTGATTGCACGTGCCGTGCCCCAAAATTGAAGTGATACGACCAACAAAGCATCTTTTTCCATCTCCCTGCTTCTAAAAATCCAGGCCTTATACACGCCCCCAGATAGGTGACGTAACAAGTATTTAACTGATAAGAGTAGTACTTACAAACACGCCACTCCTATCTGGTGGCACCTTTGATTGCACGTGCCGTGCCCCAAAATTGAAGTGATACGACCAACAAAGCATCTTTTTCCATCTCCTGGTTCTAAAAATCCAGGCCTTATACACACCCCCTGATAGTTGACGTAACAAGTATTAAACTGATAAGAGTAGAACTTACAAACACGCCACTCCTAACTGGTGGCACCTTTGATTGCAAGTGCCATGCCCCAAAATTGAAGTGATACGACCAACAAAGCATCTTTTTCCATCTCCTGGTTCTAAAAATCCAGGCCTTATACACGCCCCCAGATAGGTGACGTAACAAGTATTAAACTGATAAGAGTAGTACTTACAAACACGCCACTCCTATCTGGTGGCACCTTTGATTGCACGTGCCGTGCCCCAAAATTGAAGTGATACGACCAACAAAGCATCTTTTTCCATCTCCTGGTTCTAAAAATCCAGGCCTTATACACACCCCCCTGATAGGTGACGTAACAAGTATTAAACTGATAAGAGTAGTACTTACAAACACGCCACTCCTAACTGGTGGCACCTTTGATTGCAAGTGCCATGCCCCAAAATTGAAGTGATACGACCAACAAAGCATCTTTTTCCATCTCCTGGTTCTAAAAATCCAGGCCTTATACACGCCCCCTGATAGGTGACGTAACAAGTATTAAACTGATAAGAGTATTACTTACAAACACGCCACTCCTATCTGGTGGCACCTTTGATTGCACGTGCCGTGCCCCAAAATTGAAGTGATACGACCAACAAAGCATCTTTTTCCATCTCCTGGTTCTAAAAATCCAGGCCTTATACACGCCCCCAGATAGGTGACGTAACAAGTATTAAACTGATAAGAGTAGTACTTACAAACACGCCACTCCTATCTGGTGGCACCTTTGATTGCACGTGCCGTGCCCCAAAATTGAAGTGATACGACCAACAAAGCATCTTTTTCCATCTCCTGGTTCTAAAAATCCAGGCCTTATACACGCCCCCTGATAGGTGATGTAACAAGTATTAAACTGATAAGAGTAGTACTTACAAACACGCCACTCCTATCTGGTGGCACCTTTGATTGCACGTGCTGTGCCCCAAAATTGAAGTGATACGACCAACAAAGCATCTTTTTCCATCTCCTGCTTCTAAAAATCCAGGCCTTATACACGCCCCCAGATAGGTGACGTAACAAGTATTAAACTGATAAGAGTAGTACTTACAAACACGCCACTCCTATCTGGTGGCACCTTTGATTGCACGTGCCGTGCCCCAAAATTGAAGTGATACGACCAACAAAGCATCTTTTTCCATCTCCTGGTTCTAAAAATCCAGGCCTTATACATACCTCCTGATAGTTGACGTAACAAGTATTAAACTGATAAGAGTAGTACTTACAAACACGCCACTCCTAACTGGTGGCACCTTTGATTGCAAGTGCCATGCCCCAAAATTGAAGTGATACGACCAACCAAGTATCTTTTTCCATCTCCCGGTTCCAAAAATCCAGGCCTTATACACGCCCCCTGATAGGTGACATAACAAGTATTAAACTGATAAGAGTAGTACTTACAAACACGCCACTCCTATCTGGTGGCACCTTTGATTGCACGTGCCGTGCCCCAAAATTGAAGTGATACGACCAACAAAGCATCTTTTTCCATCTCCTGGTTCTAAAAATCCAGGCCTTATACACGCCCCCTGATAGGTGACGTAACAAGTATTAAACTGATAAGAGTAGTACTTACAAACACGCCACTCCTATCTGGTGGCAACTTTGATTGCACGTGCCGTGCCCCAAAATTGAAGTGATACGACCAACAAAGCATCTTTTTCCATCTCCTGGTTCTAAAAATCCAGGCCTTATACACGCCCCCAGATAGGTGACGTAACAAGTATTAAACTGATAAGAGTAGTACTTACAAACACGCCACTCCTATCTGGTGGCACCTTTGATTGCACGTGCCGTGCCCCAAAATTGAAGTGATACGACCAACAAAGCATCTTTTTCCATCTCCCGGTTCTAAAAATCCAGGCCTTACACACGCCCCCTGATATGTGCTGTAACAGGTATTAAACTGATAAGAGTAGTACTACTTAACACACCTTATAATAATGCAGAGAGAGGCAACGCAGTGAGAGAGGAAGGTGGCTTTGAGGAGGTGGAAGACCAAACACAGCAGTTTGGCTTGTTGTCACCTTTTGGGGACCCTTGGTGGCTGGGTGGAGAAAGAGACCTTCAATGACATCAGTGAGGACAAGGAATGGGGACATGGCTAGCTTGATATCCAACCTTGTGCAAATGGGGAGTTTGCGGTTGTGCAAATGGACTGTTTGTTGTTGTTTACGGTGCATTAAACGGGGAGTTTGGTCTGTCACTGTGAAGCGGGCCTAACCCTTACACTACCTGATCGATACAACATCATACCTGATGTTTTAAAGCACGTTTTTCCAAACAATTTAGGAATGTTAGGTAATGTATGCCCTTTATGGCTTAAAACCAGACTCTGCATCAACTATGTAATTTTCCGTGGGAGTTTTGCCATGGATCCCCCTCCAGCATGCCACAGTCTAGGTGTTAGTCCGGTTGAAACAACTTTCCCATCACTATTGTGGCCAGAAAGAGTCCCTGTGGGTTTTTAAATTCGCCTGCCCATTGAAGTCTATGGCGGTTCGCCGGGTTCGCCGGTTTCCGAACATTTGCGGTGGTTCGCGTTCGCGGTTCGCGAACCGAAAATTTTATGTTCGCGACATCCTTATTCCAGGGAAGTGCTCACGACGCCTATATCCTGCGTGCATCCGGCTTATGTGACATATTTGAGTCCGGCAGATTTCCATCCGGATGGCTACTGGGTGAGTACACATTAGTAATGGCAGTCAACAATATCTTACTATGACTGGATACAATAACACATACGGTACATCATGTTTCCCTCTATTGCTCTGATGTTGTGCTTTACGGATTAATACTACCAAAGCCAGAACATAATAGCTCATTGCTGGCCATAACCCTGTGTTAGCTTGGCCAAACAGTATGCAGTTCACAACAACATATGACAAAAACCACAATTGATTAATCATTAGGTATATGTTCTGATGCATTCCCTTGTATCCTGTGACATGGACATCTCTAGTCTACATAACGTGTTGTGTGTTATTGTAAGGGCTATGTAAGTGAGATGTCTTTGGAATTCATCTGATAGAGGAGAATTAATAGTGTTTGGAAAACCTTTTCTTGCATGAATATATCCCTGAATAAACATGAATTAGCTTACCTTGAAGTTATCAAAATCTCCAAGGTCTTTTGGCATTTGCGTTTGATCGTGTACGCCCCTGAGAAATTCCACCTGAATTAGCATCGCATTTACATTCACAATAATACACGATCATGCTTCACCTCAGACCTCTGGCATGTGCTCGGTACAAGAACTGCAACAGTGACTTCCTGAGCTCTCTACCAGAAGGGTTGCAATATGTACCCTGTTGTATTTCCCTAGTATCTCCGCCTCATGTAAGCATCCTGCGGGTGTGACCATCTGGATTTGACATTTGTGGAAATCACATTGTAATTGAAATGAAGCTTCATATAGAATACATGTGTTAATACACTACTAATTATCCTATCAGATGCATCCATGATCCATCTCCCTTACATATATCTTTAACTGTGTATTAGCCACAGGGATGTGTTAATAGGTCATGATGACGATATTTGGGCATATGCTTTGTCAAACATCACAACATCCTATTCATATCAACATGTCACATTTTATTTCCACCAGGTGATGCAGGATATGGGTGTTTGTCGTGGTTGTTGACCCCTGTGAGCAATCCCCAGACTCGGGCAGAGGTGCGGTATAATGCTGAGCATAAAACCTGCCGGAATGTAATTGAGCGCACCTTTGGTGTACTAAATATGCGCTTCAGATGTTTACATTCCACTGGGGGTGCTCTACAATACAAGCCCCAGAAAGTTTGTCGCATCATTGTTGCCTGCTGCTGTCTGCACAATATAGCAGTACAGGCCAACTGTTTGGGGGACATTGATGCGGCTCCACTACATGGGGAGGAAATGCCTTTACCTCCCCCTGAAGTGGATAATCTGCAGGGGTCACAACAACGGACCCGCCTCATTCGTGAGTACTTCACATGTAAGTACATACCCAATATGCATGGAACACAGTCTAATGTATCTGGATTATGCCTAACTCCCAAATCCACCTTTATCCATCTCCCTTGTCATACAGAATTCCAACCAGTCCACAGTAGAGGAGAGTTCCCTGACGTTGTCGATGTTTGTACACTGGAACAAGCCGCATGATCAGTTACAGGTAAGTAAGCACACATTCCCATACACATCTTAAGTACTGACGGTTCTAAACATCAATGGCATAGATAATTTTAGTGGATTATATATCCCACTATGTCAATGTATATATGCCCCACGTTACATTGTTATCTAGTAATTTAGATTGAAAAAAGACTTTAGTCCATCAAGTTCAACCTCTATAGATCTATGATCTGCAATACGCAGATTTATTGTTAATTGATCCAGAGGAAGGCAAACAGAAAAACAAAAAGTGAAACTTTGCCAATTGTCTACACAGGGAAGAAAAACATAACATTCCTTCCTGACCCCAGATACTGGTGATCGTATTCATCCCTGGATCAATACTCCATCTCTATTTATCCAGGATAGCCCCTAATGCCTGTTTGTTTTTTAATGTAAAAATATACCCAATCCCTTTTTAAAGTCACCTACAAACACTACGGACCAGTATTGTTCACATTGTATGATCCTGCCAAACCACATGAAATAGGATCAATATGTCGTAGATAAATACCTAAAGTCCTCTGGTTATTTCCTCATGATTTGAGTTTATTCAGTTGGATCAGATATGGATCACCAGCCAAACCCAACATGGTGACTGCTGCTGACTGGCTGGAGAAGTGACTACTACTGAAATATATCCAGACACAGCCTTTTAGACTTGTTTACATGAGACCATGCCGAAATCCAGATTTTTTCACCCTGTAGCAACATGGCATAACTCACTAACCGGCAATTACTTTCTATTAATAAGAGATATCCAATACGAATAGAACACATACTTTGTCTAATTTGTGACTGTAATCCTCACATCATATTAACCTTACAGAGCTGCTGTCGTGTGTCAACTCTTCTTTCAACAACCTAGACGTGGAAAAACATGACCAGCAACAGAACTGCTACATCAATGTGAACTACATAGTGAGTATTTGTGTAATAATATGGCCACGTATGCTGAAGGACACAAATAACACATCAATCACTTTATTAATATCGGCCTATCTCTTTCCAGAATACATCAGATAGGTAAGCGTTGATAACTAATGATGATCCACAGCGCACGTGTCCTGGTGGAACAAATCACCTCGTGGATGAGCTTGGGACTGCGTCCAAGGTAAAACACCACATTTGGCTCTCCAAAGATGCATTAATGTGTAATCTATGTGATATTCCTACATCATTAGCCAGATGAGTAGCTTGTTTCATATGTAGGGAAAGAACAGTGAAGACGTTTGTATGAAATGAGCAACATATATTGGTACAGTGGATCGAAAAAGTCTACACACCCCTGTTAAAATGTCAGGTTTCTGTGCTGTAAAAAAATGAGACAAAGATAAATCATTTCAGAACTTTTTCCACCTTTAATGTGACCTATAAACTGTACAATTTAATTGAAAAACAAACTAAAATCTTTTAGGTAGAGGGAAGAAAAAAATAAAAAAATAAAATAACATGGTTGCATAAGTATGCACACCCCTAAACTAATACTTTGTTGAAGCACCTTTTGATTTGATTACAGCACTCAGTCTTTTTGGGGATGAGTCTATCCGCATGGCACATTTTGACTTGGCAAGATTTGCCCACTCTTCTTTGAAAAAACACTCCAAATCTGTCAGATTGCGAGGGCATCTCCTGTGCACAGCCCTCTTCAGATCACCCCCACAGATTTTCAATCTGATTCAGTTCTGGGCTTTGGCTGGGCCATTCCAACACTTTAATCTTCTTCTGGTGAAGCCATTCCTTTGTTAATTTGGATGTATGCTTTGGGTCGTTGTCATGCTGAAAGATGAAGTTCCTCTTCATGTTCAGCTTTCTAGCAGAAGCCTGAAGGTTTTGTGCCAATATTGACTGGTATTTGGAACTGAAAAATTATTCCCTCTCTCTTATTTAATTGAAGGCCCCAGTTCCACCTGCAGAAAAATAGCCCCAAAGCATGATGCTGCCACCACCATGCTTCACTGTGGGTATTGTGTTCTTTTGGTGATGTGCAGTGTTTTTGCGCCAAACATATCTTTTGGAATTATGGCCAAAAAGTTCAACCCTGGTTTCATCAGACCATAACACCTTTTCCCATATGCTTTTGGGAGACTTCAGATGTGTTTTTGCAAAATGCAGCCTGGCTTGGATGTTTTTCTTTGTAAGAAAAGGCTTTTGTCTTGCCACTCTACCCCATAGCCCAGACATATGAAGAATACGGGAGATTGTTGTCACATGTACCACACAGCCAGTACTTGCCAGATATTCCTGCAGCTCCTTTAATGTTGCTGTAGGCCTCTTGGTAGCCTCCCAGACCAGTTTTCTTTTCGTCTTTTCATCAATTTTGGAGGGAGCTCCAGTTCTCGGTAATGTCACTGTTGTGCCATATTTTCTCCACTTGATGATGACTGTCTTCACTGTGTTCCATGGTATATCTAATGCTTTTGAAATTCTTTTGTACCCTTCTCCTGACTGATACCTTTTAAAAATTAGATCCCTCTGATGCTTTGGAAGCTCTCTGTGGACCATGGCTTTTGCTGTGGGATGCGACTAAGAACATTTCAGGAAAGACCAACTAGAGCAGCTGAACTTAATTTGGGGTTAATCAGAGGCACATTAAGTGATGGCAGGTGTATGCTGACTCCTATTTAACACGATTTGCAATGTGATTGCTTAATTCTGAACACAGCTACAACCCCAGTTATAAGAGGGTGTGCAGACTTATGCAACCACGTTAGTTTTCTTTGTTTTTTTCTTCCCTCCACCTAAAAGATTTCAGTTTGTTTTTCAATTGAGTTGTAAAGTTTATATGTCACATTAAAGGTGGAAAAAGTTCTGAAATTATTTTTCTTTGGCTAATTTTTTTACAGCCCAAAAACCTGACATTTTAACAGGGGTGTGTAGACTTTTTATATTCACTGTATGTGACAAAGTAAGCGCTCCGGGAGCATGTGCAATGTAAATATTGACATGTTCCTTGGTTGTTTCAGATTGCAAAGATGAGTCCCTTTCCACGGTCAGAACAAGGAATGATGAGCATTCCCACGTTCCAGGACTATGCTATTGTCACATTGCATCATGTATGTTCATATGTCAGTCATCATGTGTTGCATCGGGTGTGATATCACATCCTCTACATAGATTTATATGTACCTATTGCTTTAGATGCTCATTCACAGAACAGAATACACCTCAAACTGGCCAGTTTGTTGTGAGTTCTGCTAACACATGAAATTAGTTTGAACACACTGATATGGTCCTGGTCAGGTTCCCATTTGAGTATCCAAACTTAGGTATGTAGAGTCTTCTCTCATAGTACCATTTCCAGTGACATGACCTATGGGGGTTCTAACATTGACTGATTGAGCACTTCTACCTCTGCAGTTGCATAGGAGTGTGCACACAAGACTACAGATTACTTCTCCCCATGAGCATATCTCCTTCAGTATTGTTGGGTTTGAATATTGAATGTTATCCTGATATATTTAATAACATAACTGATAATGCCTCATGTTGGATGATGCACTGTATATCCCCCCCTCAACTGATCATCTATTCCAATGTCATCCCCCCTGCCTGCATTCTGTCCCCATGTCCCTATTTCCGTGTGTTACTGGAACTCTGTATCCTACCCACCTACACCATGATACTGAGCAGGCCTGTGGTAATTTGTCACTGTGTGGCTTTGTGAACAATTAAACCTGTTTTTTTTCACTCAATGTTTGTGTAATCCTGGATATTTACCATGTAACAAGTAAATTACCCTGAAAGTCAGATGTGCTCATCACCATCAGTTAGTGGTGTAACTATTCTGTTCAATCTGCGTTTACATTACTACATAATCATGAATGTAGATTCATATCATTCAAGTTGAGCCCTTCAAGTCATTATATACAACCCTGCATGTCTATAGACATGATTTCAGAATTCACACCACTCGGGCTTGCACCTACATCTATATTGGCAAGGTACAGATTAATGTAGCATATGTATCTCTGTAAACACACACAGATATATGTATTGAACAATGACACTTCATTCTATCTGTATTCTTTCAACTAGAAAGCATGATATGGTACAAACACACAGAAACAGTGATAACAGTATAACATAATCATACTTTATTTCATACACAGAGCACAAATAGAAATGGACAAGACTGTGCATTAATATCATGTGTGTGTTGTGAAAAGATCCTAGTATGGCAAGGGGCTGTGGCAAATCTGAGGACATCTGAAGAGGAAACAGACAACATCATGAGGGTAATGCATAGCATCTACTAGGGTCACATGTGGTCAGGACCCCACAGTAACCAACAGCATATAACACAACATTTAATCAACATAACCATTAATGCGCATACAACAACCATATGGTTGCCAGAACAAACAGACACTATAAAACATGGATCATGTGATACTAAGCGATTCCACACACAGTGTGTTCGCATACATTACTGATGATTGGTCAATAGATGATGTAAATCTGGAAAACAGAGATAGGAGGTTTTAGAACAATCATAAGCTGTTATTAGAGTACATTGTTTTTGCTCTTGACACTACTATAAACCAATTAACATGAACTTCATCTCCGAGCAGTAATAACCATATTGATTCTATCCTGTTCAGTCAGCCTTCCAGGAATATGCTTAGGATGTGGAATACGACAAGGCATGCTTCACTGTGAACACAATCCTTCAGCAAAATGTACTATCACTATCTATATGGAATAGTTGTGCCATGCTGATATCACATCTCACTTCTAAATCGGTGGTACCAAGGCCATACAGATTACACTGTTCACATTACCCCTAAACACATGCACATTGATCATGATGTCAAACCAAGGAAATTGGCAGTTTGGTTTGGATGACATGAAATAAATGAATCCAGTTTCATAATGTTAACGGGATGGAATGCTACAAAAACTTATGTGGAATTGCTGGTTTGGATTAGCAGATAGTAATGGGACTGTGCAACTCTACAGCCGGGACACTGATCATTATAATGGAAAATCACACAGTCATGTTCCTTAGTGAAAAGATATGTAGTCATATATTGCATTTCCGAGCCATCTGCAGTGGTGAATAACCCTGATAGAATGCCCGTTGGGAACTGGGTTGAGTGTTTACTCACATGATGGTATTGTACTGCTCGAAGATGAAAAAAATGTCTTCATAGTTGTGAGATTTGGCTATTAACACGTAAACAGACAAAAACTATGTATCAATCAGAACAATATTATGATTAAATACAGCATTTAAGCTCAAGGTCAATCCACATTGAACATCAATTGTTGAAATGTTAAACATAACCAGACATGTACATACTCTGTAGCCAGACAATAGTATGTCAACATCTATAACAATCAGTATTCTGTGAGGAGTGGTCAGGAGGCCTTCTCGGATGGTCCTAACACCTCCTACTCCGAGTTAGCGGGCCCCCACCGTCCGTGCCCTCGGACCGTCTCCCTCTTCCACAACGTGGTGTGGTAGCGGGGGGTGCCACTACAGCAGGTGGCTGGGGTTCATGGGTGGGTGATGTCTGAGATGAGGAGGCAGACATCTCAGGTTGCGATTGTACAACCGAAGGATGGAGAGGTATGGGCTGGCGTCTGAGTTGACGCAATAACGCGCGTCTCTCTGAGCTTGCGTGTTCCTCAGCATATATAACTCGGGTGGTTGCCTGGATTACCCGGTTGCCAGCCAGGATGGCACTGCTTATCGTCAACTGCCTCTCACTAATTTCGAGCATTCGCTCTGCTCTCTGCTGTTGGACCTGGTCCTCTTGTCGAAAGTGCTCCATTATATTGCACAATTGGGCATAGACGTGGGGCATAGAGGGCCTGTAGGTGTTTGTCTTGCAGATGGCAACTCAGCGGGTGCGGACGGCGACTCCGCGGCCGTTGACTCTTCGGCCGCCGTTTCAGCGGCTGCCGACTCCGCGGCCGCCGACTTCACGGCCGGAGCACTTCCTCCCGACTCCGTGGCCGGAGCACTTCCTCCCGACACCACGGCCGGAGCACTTCCTCCCGACTCCGCGGCCGGAGCACTTCCTCCCGACGCCGCGGCCGGAGCACTTCCTCCCGACGCCCAGGGTGGAGCCAAGGCTGAGGGTGGAGCCCAGGCTGAGGGTGGTGCCCAGGCTGAGGGTGGTGCCCAGGATGAGGGTGGAGCCACTGAGGGTGGAGCCGCTGAGGGTGGAGCCGCTGAGGGAGGCACAGCATATTGTGGCTGGTGCAGGCCCTGTGGTGGCCACGACGAATGGCAGGGGGCAGCATAGGATGAGGGCCCGGGCATCACTTCCCACTCCTCATGAGCCAGTGATGTAGATGGTCCCGGGCCCTCCTGAATGTCCTGGCCCACTTCAGGCACGCCTGCCTCCTCCTCTTCTGAATCTGTGGATACTGCAATGGAATAAACATATATTTCAGTTGGTTACCATACACAATTGACAGCTATGCATTTACATATCATTGACATCATGGTCACCTGTGAGTGACTGTGGTGCTTGTGTTACACAGATGAGCCACGGGCTGCATAATGAGCATTGTGGATCATGGCTCATATGAATGTGTACTGCATGTGCCTCAGACACGTGCTCTGCTGCATCTGCTGTGCAGTGTGTGAGACTGACCAATCGGACAAGTTTCCAGCAATGGTTGTTAATATGCAGCTGAGACATGGGCCAGGTTAGGACAGTATATGACACACATGCAGTGCTACAGAGTCTGTATCTACATATGCCGCACAGCCAGATTTTTACTCTATCGCAGTGGAGGCCAAAGTCAGGCCTGCATTTGTGGATAGCCATGCTGCACCCAGCTGAGAATATCATTCTCCAAGTCATTATGTCTAATTGACTCATATGTGCACATAAAGGAAATCCACATATCCAGGCCTGTGCTCAGCCCAGCAAGTTTGACTTTGGACACCCTGCTCCATTGCAATCAATCTGGATATAATTAGAAATTGACATATCAGGGATACAAATTATAGTTACATAGTTACATAGTTACATAGTAATTAAGGTTGAAAAAAGACTCTCAGTCCATCAAGTTCAACCTGTTAAGATCTCCTCTGATCTGCAATATGCGGATTAGTTATTAATTAAATTATTGATTAAATAATTATTAATAGTATAGTATTGGAGGATGAATAAAGAGTTAGTCCATCAAGTTCAACCTTTTTAGATCTCTAGTTATCTTTTTAATGTGGACTATTTATTATTATTGTTAATTGTTAATTGTTAATTGATCCAGAGGAAGGCAAACAGAAAAAAAAAACCCATTAAAACTTTGCCAATTGTCTCATAAGGGGAAAAAAAAAGCAAAATTCCTTCCTGACCCCAGAAACTGGCGATCAAATTTCTCCCTGGATCAATATTCCTTGCTAGTTATCTAGGATAGCCTTGAATGCCCTCTTTATTCAAAAATATATCTAACCCCTTTTTAAAGTTGTCTATCGAATTCGCTGTCACCACCTCCTTTGGTAGAGAATTCCACAGTTTAACCATCCTAACTGTGAAGAACCCTTTTCTTTGTTTAAGGTGAAATCTTTTTTCCTCTAACCTCAAAGGATGTCCTCTTGTCAGTTGATAATCTCTTGCTACAAAAAGTTCACTAGACAAAGCCTTATATTGACCCTGGATGTATTTATATAACGTAATCATATCTCCTCTTAGACGCCTTTTTTCTAGAGAAAATAAGTTTAATTTTGTTAGTCTTCCTCCATTCCCCTTATTAGTTTTGTAGCCCTTCTCTGTACTTTTCCAGCTCTAAAATGTCTTTTTTATGAGGTGGTGCCCAAAATTGTACTCCATATTCCAAATGAGGGCGTACTAGAGATTTGTATAGTGGCAGAATTATATCTTCTTCCCTGGCTTCTATACCCTTCCTAATACATGCTAATATTTTATTTGCCTTTGCAGCCGCTGCTTGGCTTTGAGCACTGTTACCTAGGTGGTTGTCCACAAGCACTCCCAAATCCCTTTCAATATCTGATACCCCTAGATTTGCTCCATTAAGATTATAGATTGCTTGGCTATTGTTCCTTCCCAAATGCATAACCTTACATTTATTTGTATTAAATCTCATCTGCCATTTAGCCGCCCATTTCTCTAATTTATGCAAATCCTTTTGTAGGGAAAGTACATCATTATCTGATTTTATTACCTTGCACAACTTAGTGTCATCAGCAAAAATGGAGACACTACATTCGAGTCCTACTTCAATGTCATTAATAAATATGTTAAAAAGGAGAGGACCCAATACTGAGCCCTGAGGAACCCCACTTATCACATTAGACCAATCGGAGTATGTTCCATTTACAACAACCCTTTACTTCCTGTCTTTTAGCCAGCTCTCGATCCATGAGCAGATATTTACTGCAATTCCTGTATCCCTTAGTTTGCTCACTAGTCTTCCATGTGGCACTGTATCAAATGCCTTTGAAAAATCTAAAAAGACTACATCCACTGAGTTGCCCTGATCCAAGTTCCTACTAACCTCCTCATAAAAACTAATTAGATTGGTCTGACACGACCTTTCCTTCATAAATCCATGTTGACTGCTACCTATGATCCTGTTCAAATAGACATATTCTTGTATTCTGTCCCTTATTAACCCTTCTAAAAGCTTCCCAACTACAGAAGTGAGGCTCACTGGTCTATAATTCCCCGGATTTGCTCTAGATCCCTTCTTAAATATAGGTATCACCTCTGCTTTTCTCCAGTCATCTGGTAGAGACCCTGTAGTGAGTGAGTCTTGAAAGATTAGATATAATGGTTTGGCTATTACAGACCCCAGCTCCCTCAGTACCCTTGGATGTATTCCATCAGGACCTGGGGCTTTATTAACATTTATTTTCTCCAACCTCTTTTTTATTTCTTCCTGCGTTAACCAGTTATTTAGTAAAGGTAGTGTAGCCCCATTATGTTGCGGTGTCCCAACCACTGGTACCTCCCTTGTGTAAACCGACGAAAAGAACCTATTTAGCTCATCTGCCTTTTCCTGGTCACTAAATATCAGATGGCCTGTGTCACATTGTAATGGTCCTATCGATTCCTTCCTGGCCTTCTTCCCATTAATATATTTATAAAATATTTTAGGGTTAGTCTTACTTTCCATTGCAACTGACTTCTCATTTTCTATTTTAGCCAGTCTAATAGCCCTTTTGCAAGCCTTGTTGATTTCCTTATAGTCACATAAAGCTGCCTCTGTTCCCTCCTTCTTGTATAATTTAAATGCATATTTCGTTTTCCTCCTCATGATCTTTAAGTCATTGTTAAGCCACATGGGATGTGATTTACTCCTATTCATTTTGTTTCCACATGGTACATGCTGATGAGTATGTTTATTTAGTAAGGATTTGAATGTTGTCCATTTATTTTCAGTATTCTTCCCTGTAAGTTCTTTGTCCCAGTCTATATGTTGTATTGCTGCCCGTAGCCCATTAAAGTTAGCCCTTTTGAAATTTAGAGTTTTTGTTGGCCCCTTACAACTCTGTTTTTGTATTCAATCTCAAATGAGACTGTGTTGTGATCACTGTTCCCCAAGGGTTCCCCTATTTTTACATTTGATATTATATCAATATTACTTGTGATGACTAAATCCAAGATGGCCCCATTTCTAGTAGGTTTTTGTATTACCTGGGCCAGATAATGATCCCTGAGTGTACTCAAGAACCTGCTCCCCTTAGCTGAGCTGCTGGTCTCGTTTATCCAGTTTATATCAGGGTAATTAAAGTCTCCCATTATTAGAACTTGCCCATGCTTAGCTGCATTTCCAATCTGTAACAATAATTGTATTTCCTCACTTTCAGCTATATTTGGGGGTTTATAGCATACTCCCACCAATATGCGTTTAGAATTAGCTCCTCCACTATTTAGCTCAACCCACAAGGATTCAATGATGCAGTTAGTGCCAGCATAAATATCTTCTCTGACTATAGGCTTAAATTCAGGCTTAACATAAAGACAGATCCCTCCTCCTCTTTTACCATTTCCCCTATCTTTCCTAAATAGGTTATAACCATCCAGATTAACAGTCCAGTCATGAGATTCATCCCACCATGTTTCCGTAATGCCTATTAAGCCCCATTTTTCTAGCTCATCCATTTTCCCAGGCAAACTTCTTGCGTTTGCAATCATACACTTTATGTTGCTATGGCTCTGCTGTTGTGAAGTGCCTGCCACTGTATTTGAGGCCCCTATTAATACCTCCCTACTTTCTATTGTAACCGTCCCCCCTTCTTCTCGCCCATGGGTAACTAATTCATCCCTTTCCCTCTCTACCCTATTTACCCCAATACTTCTATATAGTCCCTCCCCCCCACCTACAAGTTTAAAAACTCCCCCAGCCGTTCAACCATCCTATCCCCTAGCACAAAAGCGCCCTCATCATTAAGGTGCAATCCATCCCTGCTATAGAGATTGTACCCAAGTGAGAAGTCAGCCCAGTGCTCTAAAAACCCAAAACCCTCTGCACTGCACCACTTTTTTAGCCATGCATTAACCTCCCTAAGCTCCTTCTGCCTCCCTAGGCTAGCACGTGGCACTGGTAGTATCTCAGAAAATACTACCTTGGAGGTCCTTGCTTTAAGCTTATTCCCTAATTCTCTGAAATCATTCTTTAGGACGCTCCATCTTCCACTAACTTTGTCATTGGTACCAATGTGTACCAAGACCGCCGGTTCATTACCAGCCCCTCCCAATAATTTATCCACCCGATCCACAACATGCCAAACCCGAGCACCCGGGAGACAGCAAACTGTTCGATTGCTGGGATCTGGGTGACAAATTACCTTGTCTACCTTCCTAATAATAGAGTCCCCTACCACCAAAACATGTCTGTTGCTCTGCCTATTCTGCCCTCCCTCTCCTCCAGTAGAACTGTTCTCACGGCTGTAAGAGGGAACAGCTCTATCTGGCATTGCCATTCCTGAATGGACATCCCCAACAGTTTCACTCAATCTCGCAAATCTGTTGGTGTTTGACAACTCAGAACTGGCCTGCCTTCTCCTGTTCCCCCAGATTCCCCTTCTAACTGTAACCCAGCTACCTCCCTGGCCATCCTCACTAGCCCCAGCTCCTCCCTCCATACTAGGCCCAGCTAAACTGTGCTCCGTGAGCACCAACTCCCTTTCCAGTGTGACAATATGATGAAGTGTTGCAATTCTCCTCTCCAGATCTTCAATTTGAGCTTCCAAAGAGGCAATATGCTCACACCTGTCACAGAGGTATGGACCCTGGATCATCTGTTCCAGTAGTGCATACATTTGGCAGGATGTACACTGAGTGAGGTTTCCACTGGACTGACTCATGATTATCAGTTACAAAAATACAGTGAGAAAACAAATCAATGTATTTGTAAAAAGATTTATTTTCCACACCTTAAACTAAACATAACAGAAACAATATGTACGTTTGTTTTCTGTTTTTTCTTATAAAACCCCTTATTTGAATTTCCTCCTTTTATTTAATCTCCTACACACCAACTACACTTACACTAGAAATTATTGCAAGCTCCCAAGCTCTCCCTTCCCTTGTTAAAATAGACCCCGCCTACTCGCCTGTACAATGATAAGAGCACAGAATAGAAAACTATGTCCTGCCCCACAGAACCGATTCAACAGAAAACAACAAAATTCACCCAGATATAACTACACAGGCCAAGCCACACCCACACTCACCTGTACTCTGATTACTTCAACAGACAGAAGACTCTGCACTGACTTAGAGCAGATTCAAACAGAAACTCACACAAATTCACCCAGATAAAACTACACAGACCAAGCCACACCCACTCTCACCTGTACTCTGATTACTTCAACAGACAGAAGACTCTGCACTGACTTAGAGCAGATTCAAACAGAAACTCACACAAATTCACCCAGATATAACTACACAGACCAAGCCACACCCACTCTCACCTGTACTCTGATTACTTCAACAGACAGAAGACTCGGCACTGACTTAGAGCAGATTCAAACAGAAACTCACACAAATTCACCCAGATATAACTACACAGGCCAAGCCACACCCACTCTCACCTGTACTCTGATTACTTCAACAGACAGAAGACTCTGCACTGACTTAGAGCAGATTCAAACCAGACCTCACACAAATTCACCCAGATATAACTACACCGTCCAAGCAACACCCACACTCACCTGTACTCTGATTACTTCAACAGACAGAAGACTCTGCACTGACTTAGAGCAGATTCAAACAGAAACTCACACAAATTCACCCAGATAAAACTACACAGACCAAGCCACACCCAGCAGATTCAAAAGTTATGAACATGATAGGTTTGCTACCAGGACTGAAATGGTTATTGTCGCCCCATATATCTTTAGTCAACCATAGGGCTTACAGTGCTATGGTATGTGAATTATCCCTGTGTGTGGGCAGGGGTGTAGGAGGCCATATAATTCTTGAGCAAGGGTGGGCAGGTTCGGTACTGGAGGGCCACACAGGTGAGCCAATCGCATTTTCAGTCATCCTGATTGGCTCACCTGTGCCCAAAAATGATATCTTGAATGGCCGGCATGTATGTGGCCCTCCTTACCCACCCCTGTTCTAGAGGGATACAGCTCATTATATACAACAGCCAGAACACAAGCCTATTTATACATACATACATACAGCATGTTATCTGCAGGCTTTTGGACAGCCCATCCCCCCACAATCTCATACAACCATGTGTGTGATATGATACTCACGTTGCAGGGTGTTAGGGCGATCTGTGTCCATCTGGCCTGGTATGCCCACCACAGATTCAGAAGGGATAAATCTCCTCACGGTTCTCTCCCATTGCTTATATACAACAGGGACCGCAGGCCCACCACCAGTCCTACGTGCTGCTGCTGCCTTCTTGGCCATTTTCCTTTTGACAGCCATCTTTAGATCATCAAACTTGTGACGCACTGACCTCCGGTCCCTATGGGTGACCCCTACTGCCGACACAGCTCTGCCAATTTGGGACCAGGCCTGCTGCCTCTGGCTGGCATTTATGTCTCTCCCACCACATATGATCCCCTGGCGGGCACAGATTTCCCTGAGGAGAACCTGGATCTCCTCTGGGCTATAATTGGGGGCCCTGGGCCTTGCCACAACCCGTTGCCTTACAGACGGTGCCTGCTCTTCCTCTTCTATCCCTGGGGCCGCTCCCTCATCCCCACTACCTCCCACCAAGGGATCAGGTCCCTGACCCTCTGCCCCTTCAACTGGTATTCCTACCTCTGGGGGCACTTCCCTCCCCCCCTGCTCAACTCCTTGCTCTCCTCCTCCTCCTCTCCCTCCTCCTCCTCCTCCTCTCCTTCCTCCTCCTCCTCTCCCTCATCCTACTCCTCTCCTCCTCATCCTCCTCCTCTCCTCAGATGTTCTCCCCACTCTCCTCCGCGCCTCTCTTGCCTTACCGCCTCCCCTCCTCTACCCTCCTCTGAAAATAAAGTAACGATAAATAAATATAATATGTGTGTAGGTTTAGGAGGTAAAAAAATATGCAAGTATTATGTGTAGTTCAGTAATTGTATGGGTGGGTGTAGGTCTTGGGGGGGTGTAGGTGTGCAGTGGCCTACCACTAGGTGTAGCTATGTGTACGTATTAATCTATGTGTGTGAATTATGTGATATCAGTAATTATGTGTGTTGTAAACAAAGGGTTAAATTATCTGATAGGTCAAAAGATCAAAACTTGCAATGCTCTCTTCTCTCTCGCTCACTCTCCTTGCTCACCAAAAACCCACCAATGCCTAGACCTGTGTGTCTACTTGCAAAAGCTCCAGCACAGTAAATTATTTTCTGTTTTGGCTCCCTTTTAAAGGCATACTGCCGTCTGGTTAAGTGTTTCGTATCACGTATTTCGCGCTCTTTTCCTACGCAAAACCTTCATTGATTAATTGATACGCACGGCCACGGAAATCAAAGTTATCCGAGATAGCATCCCTCATGCGCAAATCCTAACGTGTACGAAATCACATCCATCGCTCGTATCTCGCAGCACTTGGAATTTAATAGCGTCGTAAACGGTCTCATTTTTCAACTATGTAGGCCTTGCGTTTTCACCTATTATTTACGCAGCTCGAATTTAATAGGGCCCATAATTTTCAAATGCTATCAAATATTAAGAAAACAGGATAAGATGGAAAAATCTCCAGGTATGCTTAACTGGGAAAAAGAATGTAATAACTTAATTGACCTGGAAAAGTGGTCAAGAGCGTTTGCGTTCTTACAGAAAATTATTAAATAACAAGCATATAGAGAAGTCAATTTTAAAGTGATCCAGAGGTGGTACTTTGTCCCAGTAAAGATAGCAATTATTAACAATAATCCTAATATGGTGCTTTGTTGGAGGCTTTGTAATCAGCAGGGGATGCACAAACATATTTGGTGGGACTGTGACCCCATTAAGAAACTTTGGAGTTTGATTTTTGAATATATTTCTAAAATTTGAGGTAAAATCATTAAGCCGACATGTGAAATGGCTATTCTCCATATTATGGACAATAGGCTTAAGATGGAAGAACAAGCTTTAATTATACAGGTAGTCTCAGTAGTCAAATGGCTTATTGCCAAACGCTGGAAATCAGAACTTATTCCATCACTGAATGAAGTATTAACAATTCTCAAAAAGAACAGAGAATTAGAAAGGAAGCTATACGACATGGGCATTGTTTTATCCAGGTTTAACAGTTGGCTGATTTGGGATAAATATCTCCATTCTTTAAACTCATAAGACATAACCCTTTTTTTTTTTTTTAAGTTTTTGTATGACTGTAATATATCTTGTATTTGTATATTTGTGTTTTGTATAATTTTGTAATATCTGCTTGTTATTTGTAGAAACTGAAGTAAAAAAAATAAATAAAAAGAACTGGGAGTATGAATCTTTCAAGATATGGGTCAGTTTCTCGTTAATCATAATAAAATTAAACTTGATGATGATTTCTCCAAAGATAAGTGTAGAGGACTTCCAATTTTTAGCAATATGGTGTTTAACTGCTAGGGTAATAAACTGCATGAGTTTATTTTGAGATAAAGTTAATGTGTCTACATGTATACCTAGAAGGCAATTCTCAATGGAAGGGCAAATTGGGGTACAAAATATTTGGGATACCAGTGTCAGCATTTGCTCCCAGATGTCCTGAACAGCTGGGCAGGACCACCAAATATGCAAGAAATCTCCTCCCATTTGACAGCCCCTAAAGCATTTATCGCTAATCTTGGGGATCATGGTATGCATTCTAGAGGGTGTGTGATATGTCCTATGAAGAACTTTAACTGATACCTCAAGTAGGTTATATGTCACAGAGCCCCTGGGCAGATTGGTGAAGGCCTCTTTCCATTTAGCAGGGTCGGGATTCCTACCCAGGTATTGTTCCCATTTAACCACAAAGGGGGGTTTGAGTGTTTTATCAGACTAATTGAAAATAGAGTATAAGGCATCCAATATACCTTTAGACAGAGGTAAGTTCTTGCACAACACTGAGAACCAGATTGATTTTGGAGGACCCATGCTCCACAATATTGATAACAGCCAGTGCCTGAGGCGTGTATAGCTCCCACTATCTTTGAGCAGAATTTTATACTGATTACAGAACTGGGGGATTTCATTTGCGAACCAGGCATCCAACTTGTCTAAATGATTAGGAAACCACCACTGTCTAGATGCTGAATTAAAGACAGCTTCAACATTTGGAAAGGATCTAATAGATGTTAAAGTGGAATGAGGAGATGTAAGTTGATACCTTCCGACTGCCCAGTCCCAGGTCAAGAGAGTACGTTTAGTCATTGTGTTAGAATATTTAACTAAAGGCTGTTTAATACTTGGTTGCCAAATAATAGTGTCCCACATGTGGGGTTTAAGTTGCTAATTCTCTCTAAAAATCCAATTAGGTTGATGCTTGATTGAGTGAGCTATGGGTAAGAAAGCCAGTTGGGTGGCTTTATAGTACAAGAGAGACCCCCTAGGGTCCTGTGCCTATACATTGTCTTCTTAGCAATACACAGTGGTTAATTCGCCCAAATAAATCAAAAAATTTCAATGGTGCATTCTTTCTCGAATGTCGATTGGAATGGCCAACGTCCTAAATAAATTTTAAAGAGATATCAGCTGTCTTTTAAAGAACCTGGTGGTTCTACTGGGTAGGTTTGGCCACAACAGCCTTATCAAGCCTGATTGAAGAAGCAGATTGTAACAACTGGTGACATCGTGGGATCTCTTCATCAATAAGGTAAGACAGCAACTGCAGAAGCAAGCAGCAGGATGGATACCTAGGATGCTGAGGTGTCCAGAAGGTTTCAAAAATGGATGCCTAAGGATCTAACTATGGATCAGTTGGTGGCTCTCTGGAAGCAGATCACGCAGGAAGTATACCCAAAGAGAAGAGGGCAGTCCAGTCCTGCCAGCTGCAAAGAAGTAACATCGAAAGAGATGAGAAAATAAGATCTCTTGATGAGCAACTTCAGAATGAGCTGGCAAAAGTGTCCAACAAAGTTGAGGAATACAAAGCTCTGCATATTCACAACAATGAGTTGCGATTACAGATCAAGAAATAACAGGTTAATAAAAATTGATTAGGGCAGATGGAGAAGAGTATTTAAGAAAAAGATGAAAAAATCTAAACAGTGGAAGAACTTTTAGTGACCGAACGCATAGAGTTGGCAAACAAGCAAGAAGGGTTAAGAATATTGAAAGAAGGAAATTCATCCTTAAGAATGGATATTCAAAATTTGCAGGCTCAAAAGGCAGAACAGGTGCCTATTAGAGCACAGGTACAGGAGCTACAGAATGAACTGAAAGACAAAGAAACACAAATCCAGGAATTGCAACAGAAGTGTGAAGAAAGAAATTATCAGTTAAGGAAGGAAGCTGAGTCTTTGAAGAAACAAAAAAAAAAACAATTGAAGAGTTACAATAAGAAAACAAGTCTTTAAAAAATAAAATTACAAGAGAAAGCAAGCATTGTAGTGTTCTTGAATCTGCGGTGAAGGAATTACACATACAACTTGAAGACACTAAAATCGACCATGAAACAACACTCAACAATAAGCAAAAGGAGATAGATGATGCAAAGATAAGAGAAGAATGTCTTAACAAAGAGGTTGTAAGATTAAAAGGTGCTGCTGATGAAGCAATTAAACTACAGAAAGAAACAGATATCCATTGCCAACATAAGATTCCTGAAATGGTTGCATTAATAGAAAAACATAAGCACCAGTACAATAAAATGGTTAATGAAAATGACACAGAATTAGGCCACTACAGATCAAGAGAACAAGAATTAACATCCATTATAGCTTGCCTGGAAATGGATCTGTCTTGCAAAACTGATGAAGTAAACTCTCTTAAAGAGCAACTACAGCAGGAAATAGAAGAGAATAAAAACATTACAAAAGAAGCCGAAGAAACCAAGATTTCCTTACAATCCCCATCCTCAACAGTTTGTGACACAAGGGATGTATTGTTCATTTTTGGTCACATAGGGCTATGGACTGTTTTAGTTATAACAGAACGGCTGTTGGGACTGGCCTGGTTGGGGAGGGTTGTTATGGCATGGGATCCACTGGAGTCACTTCCTGAATTGCTTTTGCCCCTGAACATTCTACAGAAGAAGAAGAACAAAAACTTGTCCTGCATGCTTAAAATAAGGACAGGGGGAGGCCTAGGGGAATTGTTTTCCACATTTGCCCCAATCGAGTTTAGTAGCCCAGCAACCCAGACATGGACTTACGCATGGACTTCATTTTTGCAGCATGCCGGTGTTCATCTGATAGAGATGATAACCGGGATGCTGCATATAAAAGGGGGAGTATTCCCCTAACCATTATTTGGGTTCAGTCATTCTTATTGTTATTTAATATGTTTTTATGTTAAGGTGACATCTTGAAGACATATACTACTAAAGAAAAGGGAGGTAATATAACTGTATGGCTGAAGCGAATGTTGTGAAGACTTGCAGATGAGGCCTTGTCAGTGGTAAATTGTAGAAGGTCCAGAAGATACACAGATTGTTGCAGAGTGTTTTCAGCTCGAGTTTAAATGTACATCTATTGAACCTGTTTGATTACAACAACAATTAAAGCAGTTTCTGAGCTGTTTAATGCTGAGTCTGAATTCATATTATTTTTGAATGCTGCATCTGAGTAAGGGCATTTTAAAGAGACATTGGTGAAGGGATCAAAAGAACCTGGTTTATCTGCTGCGTAGGTTTGGCCACAACAGCTTTATCAAACCCGACTGAAGAAGCAGATCGTAACACTTAAATCTTTAATGTTTTCGGTATTTAGGACTAATAATTTAATTCCAGTCACTGAAATATCACAGCTGAAGGGACTTCATTACACCAAATTTATGTTGATTTTAAAAGGTATATGGAAGTTTCAGGGGTTCCAACAGTTTGTTAAAAACCTTCTCTTTATTATTTCATTAATACTAATGAAAAGTTCAACATGATTTCACATTTATTTATTATTTTTAGTATACACCCCTCATATGATAGGGTTAATGTATGGGAAATGATTAATGTTATAAGGTGTTCTCAGGAGGGTTCCGCAAAATGTTTACAATATGGGGGCACCTGGCCAGTGTCCCTGGCTTGTGAAATGTTTTGGGGAAAAATTAGTATATGTGTTATTTACCAAGAAGAGAGCTTGTGTAACAATATGTTATGAAAGATGTGTTTTTCATACTATTAAGGCATGAGACTTTTCCTGATCATCTCTGAAGCCTCACCTATGAGTGGACGCACTGGGTGGGAATTTTTCAAGCCAGAATTGAGTCTCCTGAGATGGGCTAAAAAATGGGCTTCCCGGCTTGCGAATACAGGATGAAGCTGACATTGTGGATTCTACTGGTGAACAGAAACACTCAAATTGGGTAGCGACACTATCCAACAGGGATTACAAAAGTATCCAGTTCCAGAAAAAAGAGAGAGAGATATCCAGCTTAAAACAAGAGCAGCAGTATAATGTATTACTCTCATATAAGTTACTGGACATAAACATATCAGATTGTCTAATAGCTCACAAAGTCACCAAACTTATGTGAGAGGATTGGTACTTAATGCTTTGAATATACCATGTGCATGTGTCATATGATAATAATCAGAAGGAGAAATCAAAATTTGCTGTAATACATGTTTTCCGAGGGTAACGCTAAATGAATAGCAAATATATTAACACTGCAGCTTTCAAGTGCTGCCTGCGCTCAATGCAAAGAGAAGGGGCGTATCAAGCATAGACCTTGGGAGGAAAGCATTTTTTTTCTAGTTTCAGAAACAACATCACCCAAGTTTTTTGTGCTTTGCAATTTTTTTGTTAGTTTCAGTGAAATTTCAACATGTTTTACTTAATATTTTTTCATGCCCAACACAACTTTGGAAACTTTTAAATCATGCTCTTTTAAACTTTCCTTTAATATCAGAAAAATAGCAATATATAGACTAAATCTGATATGGTCAAAACTTCCACCTCATAATTTAATGTTTGTATAATAAATCATAAACAAATATATGTTTATCAAAAAAGGTGACTTGTACATCTCTGATAAATGCTAATAAAGAAACCACATGCTTATCATATCCCCTGTTTCTCTAATTAATACTCAGTAAACATAAAACAGTACTTGATTGTTGCTTCTAAGTGCATTCTCTGATATATCTTTTTACTTTCTTTGCAAACAAATGTGAATACAGCAACAGATTACATAGAGTAATCACCACTTTTTAATACTAATTGAAGTGAAGAAAATGCTCATAGACCAGTTGTTAAACATATGCCTTTTAACCATAATTTTCCATTTGTTTTACTCCCCTATCCCCATAATGTGAACTATATTCGGAAATGTTAGCATTGTGAAGGCTCAGCCAAAAGGCAGCCCTTGAGATATCATAAGCTTAAAACTCCAGTTCATACATCTATAAGCACTGATTGTTCCCGGGAGGATAGGAATGCTGATTATTTAGCAGATGGAGCAACAAAATTGTTTGTGCATCAGCCTCTGTTGCAGTTGTGAGATGAAAACCTACCATTAAACAATTCACATTAAAAAGAACAAAAACTGACCTAAAATCTTCCTGACAAAACAAAAATGCAGTTCATTATTATTCCACATATTTCCATCTAAATTTAAAAGAAGTAGCATATCTTATCCACTTCTTTACGGCGGCTAAAAGACTGATAGCAATTAATTGGAAACACAATAACATTCCCTCTTGGAAAACTTTACTTGAGGAAATTGGCACAATCAGAACCCTTGAAAGGGAGTATTTAGAGTTATACCAAATTCCTATAGACATAATAAAATGGGCACTCTGGGATGACCTACATAACTAAAAATGTACCCGACTAAAACAAGAAGGTGCATCCTGCCTCTCCCCCACCTTGATGCCTTGAGTCTTTTTTCTCTTTTTCCTTTTTTTTTTTTTTTCTTAAATGTTCTATAGTGATATTGTATTAATTTAAAGAAATGTCAACGTTATGCCACGTAGAGACTGTAATGGTTACTATATATTGTGTGTTTTTCTACTTTTTCAATAAAACATTTTTTTTTAAATACAGTTCATATATATTATGTTATTGTGGTTGACCAACATATAACATGAACATGACTTGCATTTATCCAATGCCCTAGTGTACTCCTCTACAGGAATCGTGAGAAATACCTTTAGGTAAACTGCTACAAATCATTAATTCTACTAATTTACATACTGTAGATACTATAGTTCAATGCCCCAGAGACCTCCTCTACTGGGATTCTTTTAAGCATACTGCTTCAAAACATTAATTCAACCAATTTAGATACTGTAGACAATATAGATTAAGTGAAGCAAAATTTTATTTGAAAATGTCATAATTTTTGAGTTTCAAATGTTCTCTGCTCCATTTAGGATTGTGACGCTAGCCCACTTAAAAGGTATCTTTAATCTAACCTAAAGAGATGATTAAGAAACAAAAAAAATTAAAATAAATACATACTGGCTAATTTTGGTAAACAGCCTAAAATCGCTTTTGAGTCTAGTTTATTTATTATTTGTATTTATTAATTTAAAATGTAAAAACTGCTAAATGGGCAGGAAGCAGTACAATTAAAGCGCATATACTTTGCCCAGCATTGTATGAGTAGCTGACTTTGGGGCATATTCAAGAGCCCAATTTGTAAATTTATACACACTTAAAAGCACTCTTAATATCACCACATATTCTATTAGCTACTCAAAATCCAATTACAAGTTACCCACCCACATCACTAGGGGCCAGCCAAAGACGCAAATTCTAGCTTAGAACTCCATGGGTTTTAGCAAGAGCTCAAACATTACGAATTCTAAATAATTAAAGTTGCACAAAATCAATATTCAATTGGACCCATAGCTCTAGCGCGCCAATAAAGTCTAACATTCAACTGAAAACAGTATAATGTTTCTGTCAGAAATATTAGGAGTACTAAAAAGGACTTGCAAGGGCTTTTTTCAAACACTTATTAGAGCTGTCACAGCAATTAGACACACAATACTGTACTTCAAAAACACAGGAAGGCATGGAAAGACATTATAATTAATTACACAACAGTCTCAATAACACAAATATGCAATTAAAAAATATTATTTTTAACTGTTATTTCTGAGTAATATTAATCCCTGGACTGGGTTAATGCATATCATGAACCCAAATGAACTAGAACATATGATTTAATGCATGTTATAGAGTGCTAGATTGCTTGATTGTGAGCCCGATTTGCAAATATTACTTATTGGCACTAATTCATTTGTAGCCACCAATTGCAGATTATGTCTAACTTCTATGTTTTACTGACGTCTCAATGACAGTCTCATTTACTTTTCGCTGTGTCTAAGAAGTAAATTATGGGCTTGCTTAAATATTGTCAGATCATATGATCCCACCCCCTGAAATCCTACTTAAAAAGCCAGGTTTACGAGTTTAGGCTTAAGAGAGTAAATTGCAAGCTTGAGTCAGTATAATACATCTAAACATTTAGAGGAAAAAACTACCACAGCAAAAATCTCAGGTTAGAGGCATTTGCAAGCTTCTAATAGAATAGGGATCTTTTTTAGCAGCCAGGACTGCATATTTGCCCTCATGGGAGTCATGGTATTCAACCATAAGTTGACTATGTTGACACAGTTGACATAACAAGAGTTACAGAAACATTTTGGCAGCACTCCTTGTCATACGTACATTAAAGGTACACTTTATTCAGTACAATACGGAGAAGATCTCCTAAACACATGTTAAAAAACTTTTTGCATTTTTTAAATATGTGCATTGATATATGATTAATTAAATCAACTTTTACATTAGTCACTGGCAAGCCCCTAGAGAGACTAACAGTTGCAGCTGTGTGTAGTGAGCATAAGCAAAACAAGTGTTAACCATTCCCAAATTCATCTTTGCAGAGGAAGGTATGCTGGGAACACCTAAATATGAGCCTTAGTAAACCAGGTGCTCTAATTAAGGGCACTGTCGTAAATCTGCTGTGGGAGCTTTTTTCCCCAAACTACAACATTATCGGACCTATTAAATTTGCCAAATTATAGTTACTGAAGCCCGTAAAGGAGCCCACAAAAGTTACGGCTAATAAATTGGCCTCTTATAGCTACCTGCAAATGTTCTGTGGGTTACAGGCCGAAAAATAACAGCGGTTGCCAAAATCGGAACTCCGACCCAGCTAAGCCTTTGATCTTTCAAGCCCCTAAATCTTACAATAGCAAATTGCTATTAAATTGTTACAAGTCCTCAAGAATGCAATCGTTTTCACACCCGTAAATGGCAAATGAATGTAGCCAAAAATCATACGGGTGCTAGAGAGTACCCACAAGGGGGTTACACTCCTATCCGTAGTAAAAGCAAATATAAACACACTACTATATTTTAAAGAGATTGCTCTCTGAGTAGGTAACCAGACCTATAGAGCAATCCTACTTAGGAATTGTTTGTTCTCAGATGAGCACCTCTACTCTTTCTGTTTAAATTTTCTCACCTTATGGGTAATAGGGGGAACCAGACGGGGACTCCTTGCTAACTGGGCCTTAGGGAGTACAGCTGCATCTCACTGATGAGGTCCATAGAGGCCGAAACGCGTCTGTGGTTTGCTGTTTCTCCTGTTCAGGGTAGAATTGCCTGGTATTTAAGGGCTGGGTCACTCTTTTGAAAGAGACCAGACTGACATACTACAGGATATTTCTCCCTGTGTAGGGCACAAGTGAACTAAAAGAAGTTGCGCTCTGAGTAGGTAACCAGACCTAGAGAAGAAACCTACTTAGATATTGTTAATTCTCAGATGAGAACCTCTACTCTTTTTGTTTATATTTTAAATTACAGGGAAGGTATTAAAATTAATAGCACAATATGCTGAAGCTTGTATATCTGCAATACAAAAAAATCATGTTTAATTTCTGTGTTATATCAATCCCAGCAATCAGTTTTATACATATAATAGAACTAACATGGACTAGAATATTATATTTATTGATTTTTTTTCATATTGCATTATTTCTGGAATGAGGGCCCGCAACTCGGACTTCAAAACCATAAGTGATTGAAATGTAACCTCCATGGTTTAGTGACATAATGATGATGATCTATTTTACTATTGGCTCCGTCTAAACCCATAACTATGGGTTTAAATAATTTTCATGTTCACGGCCGAAAATTCTACGTGTTGAAGCATGGTTTACGGATTTGGATTCCGGCCATGTCCTTGCAGCCACTTCTAATTTAATCCTCCTCCATGCTGCAGGGTCCTTGTGGAGCCTCAACAATTAACCATTGCCAATCAGAACACTACAAAAAGCCATTTGCAGCGGGGAGTTTCTCCTATGAGTTTTTTTTAAAGCACGTCAGTTTTTTTTTCAATGGCCTTTTCCTGGCCCAGAAGATGAGGATTGTTGGCTTCAATCAAGAAAGAAAAGGACTGGATACTACAATCAACATGGATAACTCTTTCTTTTTTTACAGGTTTAATTAATTTTTTATTAGATTTTTTTTTTCAATGTATTACTTTATTATTTTTACAATAAAGTTTTTTTTATTTTCTGTAGGTCTTTTGTATTTTTGGTAATTTAGGTTTTTTATTTTCCACGCTTTCGGGTTTTTTTTTTTTTGTAATTAGTGGGTTTCAGATTTTTGGTATTTGGGAAGTTTTTTTTATTATTTATTAGTGAGGGTTTAATTTGTTTAATTAGTGTGGGTTCATTTCCAGTCCCTCCCAATAATGTATCTACCTGATCCACAGCCTGCCGAACACGAGCACCCAAGAGTTTTGTTTGAATGCTGGGATCTGGGTGACAAATCACCCTGTCTACCTTCTTATTAATAAATTCAACTGCCACCAAAACCTGTCTGTTGCTCTGCCTATTCAGCCCTCCCTCTCCTCCAGTAGAACTGTTCTCCTGGCTGCTAGAGGAAACAACTCTACCTTGCATTGCCATTCCTGAATGGACATTCCCAACAATATCACTCAATCTGGCAAATCTGTTGGTGCTTGCCAATTCAGAACTGACCTACCTCCTTCCCCTGCTGCCTTTGCTTCCCCTTGTAACTGTAACCCAGCTACTACCCTGGACCCTGGACGTCTTCACTAGCCCTAACTCCACCCTTCATGCTAGGTCCAGCTAAGCTGTGCTCAGTAAGCACCGACTCCCTTTCCTAAGTGCTGCAAACCTCCTCTCCAGTTCTCCATTGGATCTTCAAGAGAGGCAACATGCTCACACCTGTCACAGAGGCATGGGCTCTGGATCAGCTGGTCCGGCAGTACTTACATGTGGCAGGATATACTGTACACAGAGTGAGGTTGCCACTGGACTGATTCATGATTATGAATTACAAAAATACAGTGAGATAACAAATCAATACATTTATATAAAGCTTAATTTTATGTACCTTAGTTAAACAAAATGTTTCCATTCTCCCTTGTTTTTCCCTTCCGCCCTTCTTTTACATCATTCCTTCTGCTTCTTTTTTCACTTTTCTGCACTACTATTTAAGCATTTTTCTTTGAACTCCCTCCTTTTTATTCAAACACCCACATGTATACTATAACTGCACTTTTACTAGACCTGTTCACAAGCTCACAGGTTCACTCCGTTCCCTGTTTTAAATGAGATTGTGACTACTCACCAGTATAATTATCAGTGCACACAGCAAAGAATAAACCTTTACTTTTCAGAAGTAAATCTCAATATTTAAACACAAAATATACAGGGAATCCAGTGCATTAAGAAACATAAATTGCTCTTCACCACATCTTTTAAATAAGTATCATATACTCTTCATATAAGTTATGCAATTTGTGGATGTGGATGCAGCAAACCAGAGAAGCTTTGAATATCCTAAAAACTATTTTGCATTTGCTGATGGTCAAAAGCATAGCATTGCCACTGGGATATCAACTTTAAAATGATCAAATGTGTTAAGAATGCTCATGGTAGACATGGTATCTCAGAGCCCTATGTAAATCAAGTGCTCTAAGTTAGGGCAATGCCGTAAATCAGCTGTTGGAGCTTTTTTGCCCTAACTTCTACACTAATGTAACTCACCCAGATTAGAGAACTCAGTGCCCAGCCATAAATCCTGCCTTAGCCGCAACAGATTTCTGTGCGGGGAGTAGCCAAAGCAAGGTTTACAGATGAGAAAGGGCCCTAGGAGCCAATAGGAAATGTGAGCGTCATAAATTGTATAATGAGTGGGAAGTGCAGGGACATAATTGGCTACAGCAATGAAACATAGATTTATATATGTATAAAATTGTTTTTTATTTATAAATATATTTTGATATTAATAAGATGTGACAATTATGTTTATAGCTTCAACCAGAAAAAAAGTGTTTATTTTGTGTTAAAATATGGCATACTTATATACAATGTATCAGAGCATTTGTTCCTAGGCCACATGTTTTTTGAAGTGTATTAACCCATTAAGTACTAGGTTGTTACCCTAGATTTTGTATCATTAAAAGGGGTTAATACTAACATATATTTTTAATTACACAAATGTTGTTATTGGAGTGTTAAGAGTCAAATAATGTTGAAATCTCTTAATTGTAGTGCTCTTTTTGCTGTACTGACACTTTAAATGCTTCTGGGGGACTCAGCAAACTTTTGAAAACCAGTGGCGAGCGGTCTTTGGGAAACGTAAATATTTCTCCTGCCTTTTGCATTTGCATTTAATCCGTAAAATTTCATTTGAAGTTACGCAGGATAAAGGAGATTAAGGAAATTATAAATAAAAAACAGATACTTGAGCCTGATAAAAAAATGTAATTGATCAAAAGCAAAATACTATCAGTTTGCTAATAAATCCATTTTTGTTTTACTTATTACCCATGGAGGATACCATAGCTTAGTACCCTTCATTAGTTAACAAAACTCTATATTAATAATGTTATGATGCAATTAATACATAACTTTTATTATGGGCCTATTTAAAAAAGACCCTTTAGTAAGGAATTAGACATATAAAATTGCCTGACTTAATGTGCCATACAGAGTGACTATGTCATGGATCATACACAAAACATATATATCTATACATACAATTACAAAAAATTGTATATAAGATGTAATAACAAGCCCCTTACCTACACTGAAGGATATCCCTCTGGGTTAGCTGCTTTACATATGCAAATAGTAACCAATAGTTACAGGCAGTGTGGTAATGCTGAAATAGATATTCACTGTCATATAAGTAAATTTCAACTCATATATTAAGAGCACATTTTTATCAGCGCCACTGCTAAACACACTGTCAATGTAATATTATTGTTAATGTATCATATTGACCCTTATGTATAAAATGCCACCATATCTACCGCATTTCTTGAATCAAGCACCAACTCCTCTAAATCCTCAGATAATAAATCCACACTCATAACATTAATAAACATTCCTAGAGTATTAGCAATTAATGATAATACATGTAAGTTCTATGATAAAAATTCCATCCAGAAAGTTTTTTTTACAAATGTTATAAAACATTGTATAATTTAACACATTTTAAGGTTCTGTATAAAATTAGGTTAAAGAAAATGGAAACATATTTAGACAGGTGTCGTTTGAAGACCTTGCAAGACGTGTTTTGGTAATTTATATAAAGACATCACAGTAAGAAAGATAAAGGAAGTCATCAAGGCTTTGCAAAGTGGAAGGTACATGTTATGGATTATTTGTCAGGACTCTTCTATTATTAAAGTCACATGTTATGTGTTATTATAATCTAATATTATATTCCTATTATATATTTCTATTATACCCATTGTATATTATTTTAAAGGTTTTCATACATTTATATATATGCATGTACATTCGAGGAATCCCTGTTCAGTATTCTCAAAAGAGCAGGGTCCTTTGTTCTGTAACAGACATTGCCCAAGCAAATTCTTTAGTTAATAAGAAAAATTAACTTAAGATCTATGCCTTCCTTAAATCTTAAGAGATTAAGAGCCTTATTCAATTCGGAGGACGTAACTTATGGAATGTAGTCCATATGTCTGCGGGCCGCCTCCAGTCCCGCCGGGCGCTCGAGTTACGGTGCTATTCAATTCGGGAAGACCGCAAATTATGGGCCAATAGTGAAATTCGGAAACTATGCCATCGTATGTAGAATTTGCAAGCTTGAACAGATCAATTAACCAAGGCCGTAATTCCCAAGATAGAAACAGCCAATGGAAACAGAGATCATCTTCATTACATCAATGAAACTTGGAGTTTGGATTTCAAAGTCCTACGGGCTTGCAATATCGATAAAACCGTAAATATGATATTCTATTGGATGCGATTTACATTATAACACATTGATTGCCGGGATAGATATAACACTGAAATCAAACATGAAATAAAGCATTTTTAAGGCCCGATTTGCGAGCTCGAGAATGTTGTGCTATTAATTTGAAGACCTAACATCACTTTTAATAAACGTACAGTATTGATTTTATTTTTGCCTTTAAAGTGCTCTGGATTTGTCTTTAAGCCCTTTGAGAGTCCTCCTTGGAACCCCTAACTTGTGGAGCGACTTTTGCCATTTGCAGTCTGGCTGGGTGGTTAGCGAGGGGGAATCAGAGCAATTGAATAGCGATTTGTGATTTTAGCCAAAGGAACTCTTGGGGGTGTGAAAGAGCAAAGGCTTGGAGGGACATCCATTTGCGATGTTAACCATCGCAATGAATTGAAGGCCGGAGCCTGTAACTTGATCGTAGCCCCCAAAAAGACACCAATTGAATAGGAAAATAACTTACGGGCTCTATGTGAGGAATTGACTCTGCTGGGATTCGAACCCTGGTCCCCAGGCTGCTATACCTCTTCCCTACCACTTCGCCAGCCTGCCTCTTGCAGATTTACCTGAGATCTGATACCTTGACTCTAAAAGCAATGCAATAAGTGACAACTCTCTTTAGCTGTGTCTGGTCAGCTGTCTGGTTCTTGGCCTATATAAGGCACTTCCTGTCTCTGTATCCTTGCCAGAATATTGTTGGTTCCTGATCCCTTCAATAAAGCTTGTTCCTGTTTCACCTACAAGTTGCTGAACTGGTTTATTGCTGACCTTGGCTACTGGTCTCCACAACCTTGTGATTCCTATATCATTACACCCTATTTGCAAAGCCCGGATCCCCGAATCCTCAATTGAATTAGGCTCTAAGTTTATTAATTAGAAGTATACTCCTTTAAGGTCTCATACAAATGTAGACCTAATGTCTACTTTCTTAACATAAATTTGTCTATAGTATGTAACGTGACAGTTTTGAATTGTAAAAACATAAGAATATTTTAGTTTTACTTATAACTTGAAGGTCAAAGGTTATTAGGTTACTGTTGGGACATTATCATAAAGTAATGAATTGATAAAGTAAATTCATTGACGACAAATGACTAGAGAACACCTTTTTGTGGTTTCTCTATGACATCGTGCCACAAATAGAATTTTTTAAAATATCTTTCTTTATTATTATATTGTTAAAATTAATTTAAATTTAAAATTCAAATGTTTAAAAACTGAGCTTTTTATTCTCACTGTTGTTGACGTCACTTATTCAAGCTTTGTGTTTAATTCATTTTTATCTTATTTTAGTAGTCCAGAACCTATTATTTACCATTAAGTATACACCACTTATTATAAAATTATAGATTTTTCAGATATATGTATTTTTTTGGTCCAATATTAACAGATATATTCTGATAAAGTGCTATTGTGCTCTTAATATTACTGTGCTAAATTATACTTCATTTAATATTATAAGTGCAATTATTTTTATGAAATTGCTGGAATGATCAAATATTGTCTTGAATTTTCTTTGTTAAAGGGCTTAGGTTCCACATATTATTTTGAAGTTGCTTCACATACCATATATAGTACTCAGCAGCGCGACCTTGCCAAAATCCGTTGGTAAAGCAACGTTAAAACTGCCGGCTCACAAAGCGAGGGCCGCGGTTGCGGCCAGGCAAGGAGTGCCGAAAGGGGGAGAGAGGGTTGGAGAGAGAGGGGGAGAGAAAGGAAGGGAGAAAGAGAGGCAGAGAGGGAGGGGAGAGAGGAGGAGGAAGGGGGAGAGAAAGGGAAGGGAGAGGGGCAGAGAGGTGAGAGAAAGAAAGAGAGTGAGGGAGGGGGAGAGAGAGAGGAGAAAGGGAGGGAGGGAGAGAGAAAGGGAGGGGGCTGGGAGGGAGGTAGAGGGAGGGGAGAGAAAGAGAGAGGGAAACAGATGGGGAAGAGGGGAGATAGAGATGGGGAGAGAGAGAGGAGGCATTGAGGGAGGAAGGAGAGAGAGAGAAAGTTAGGGAGAAAGAGAGGGAGAGAGAGGGAGGGGAGAGAGGGAGGGGAGAAAGGGAAATAGAGAGAAAGGGAGGGGAGAGAGAGAGACAGAGAGCACGCAGAGAGAGGATACAGAGAGAGAGAGTGCGAACACAGAGAGACACAGGGCACAGAGAGACAGAGAGCTCACGGAGAGAAGGAGAGGGTGTACAGAGAGAGGGAGTGAGTGCATAGAGAGAGGGAGAGAGACAGAACAGACAATTAAACATAAAATATATGACACCTCCATTTTTGACGGGCAAGTTACTAGTACAGCTATATTTAATAAATAAATAAATGCTGTTGTCTTTGTTAAATCTTAGAAGCATCCATGATGCTTTGGTGGAATTTGTTTAATTGAAAGGGGTGTTTGCATTTATTGATGCAAGCTTGCTTCTTCTCATCATGTTTGGGGCAAATAAGTATATGTCAAATTAAGTGAGATTTGTTTATCTGAGAAATCTTCCCTCTCCTCCACTAATATATAAAAAAACATACTGTACTTACCCATGCTCCATCTATCTTGAACTAACGAATCACATATGAGATAGACTCTTCAATATATAAACAGAGTCTTAAAAAAGAAAAGAACCCAATCCAACAAAAGTTAAAAATAAAATCAAGAAACAAGTTGGAAATAATCAAAACGTTAATTGAACCTCGTTCTTTTCCCCGAAAGGGAATTCTGGAGCTTTAAATTCCTCCCAATTAGAATCGCACATACAAAGTCAGTCATCCCCTCTAGTAGAAAAAATAAAATTGTCCGCAAATGAGGAATCTTTAGATATAATTAGCGTACAAGAGGAAGAAGTATTAACTACATCTGTAATGAAAAGGCTTTTTAATGAATTTCAGACTACTTTAAAATCAGACTTTGCACAAGAAATATAATCAAATAAATTAGCCATTACTAGTCTGTTAGAAAGAGTAGAAGACTTAGAATCCAACCAAGAGGTTTTGATTAAAGAATATCAAAATTAAATAAATATTCCCTTGATTTGGAACACAAATTAGAATACATTAAAATTAAAAGGATTCAACAAAAGGACTTATCTAGACGCAATAATTTGAGACTCAGAGGAATTCCGGAATCCTTGTATGCTGAAGATTTACTAGCCTTTGTAACTGCCTTTTTTACAAAGTTAGTACCCCCTAGTAAACCATGGATCAATATGTTAGATCAGATCCATAGGATTCCGTTACCAAAAGATCTTAAAGGAGAGAATGTTAGAGATGTAATAGTTAAAATACACTTTTACGAATATAAAGAAGCAGTCTTAAAGGCATCATGGCAGAAATCTAAACTTGATACTCCTTTTGAAAAACTAACCATATTTACAGTTCTTTCAAGAGATACATTAGCAAAACGTAGTAGATTTATAGAAATTACCAAAGCTTTAAGAAGGGAGAAAATAATATATAAATGGGGATTTCCCACAAATTAATTATTTCAAAAGATAATCAGAAGATAATTGTAGGCTCAGTAGCAGAAGGGGAAAAGTTATTAAAAGAATGGAAGATACCATTTACAGAGTCAGTCAGGGACACAATTTCAGAAGTTGACCTACAAAAATTTCAATTCATAGAATGGAAAAAGAAGTGATGGTAGGACAGCCAAAATGAAAATTGGTTTGGATTGAGTAGGGAGGGGAGAGGGGAATGGAAGGAGAATGATAGGGGTAAGAAATGCCTAAATAAGGGGATTAGAGGAGAGGAAATGAAAGAAAATGGAAATTGGTAAATTGAGAGAAATTTAGCTTAGTACACTTAACACAAAACCTATAAATTATGGCTATTTGTCGAGAGAGAATCTTAAACACTGTTTAGAATAGGTCTTAAAATTGGATCACTATTATACTATTAATCTCTTTATAATGTGATTATCACAATTAGTAACCAAGTAGTGGGACATAATGCACAATTTAGTAATAAAATAAAAATAAAAAAATAAATAAAAAAAGAGAAAGTTAAAGCACACTACTCAGTAATAAAAGATTTACACAGTAGCGATTATTTTTCCTCTTCTCCACTTCCCTTTTTCCCCTGACCCCTCTCGCTCCCCCCCCCGAATTTATAATGATGCCATTAAAGGGTGACTCAATTTTAATATGGAGCGGGCAGCGTTCCTTTTGCGGGTTTACTTTGTTTGGGGCGGCTAGACGAAGTTAGATCTAGCTTTGTTATTAATAGACTTCGTTTACATCTGGCTATTGTATAGGTTCAGCATGTGTGGGTTGTACATAAATTTGTCTGTGATTGGAAAGGTTGTTTTTAAGGAAATCCCGATCAATTTACTTATTTTGTTGAATGGGGATAAAAATAGTATCGCAAAATATTCAAAGTTGGAATTCTGCGTTTAAAAGAAGGGTGATCCTGGACCAATTCTGGAAGGTTCAGGCAGATATTGTATGTATTCAGGAAACACATTGGCAAAATGATAAAATCCCTTATTTACACAATTATTTTTATACTTCTAAAATAGGCTCAACGTTTATTAAGAAATCTTGAGTAGTATCTATTCTGTTCATCAAAAATGTAAATATTCAGGAACACTTTAGAGAAGTAGACTTAGAAGGAAGATATATAATTTGGGGAGGTAAAATTAATCAGCAAATTTATACTATAGTAAATAAATACTCTCCTAACGAAAGACAAAATTGATTCCTAAATAAGCTACTTAAAAGGGTTAAAAACGTCAGGATAGGTAAAGTACTTATCTGTGGCGACTTTAACATGGTTCTTGATGCTTCCCGGGATAAAAACGGTATTAAAATTAAAGGCCTTGGTAACTACACAATAAGGAAAGCTAAACCTTTTCATGAATCCATTCTATGGTTTGAGCTATACGATGTCTGGCGGTTGTGGCATGGTAATGAGAGAGACTATACGTTTTATTCACACCACCACGCATTATATTCTAGAATTGATAATTTCCTGATAGATGCAAATACACTTTTGGATGTTATATCATCCAAGATTAATACTATTAATTGGTCGGATCATGCTATGATCGAATTACAACTTAATGATCAATTGGTTAAAAAAAAAATCCTAGAAGGAGGGTAGATATGTCCTTAATTAATAAACCAGATAAAAAATGTATTAAAGAAAGAGATAGAAACATTTTTCCAGACCAACGAAAACTCGGTTATCGAATCCACAACGATATAGAATACTCATAAAGCATATATAAGAGGGGTTCTATCCTCATGGAGTGCCTTTAGAAGGTCACAACAGGTACTTCACTCCGAGATTTGCACATTCAACTAGCTAAACTTGAAAGACAGAATAAACTCAGTCCAGCATCTAACATCATGAAGGAGATATCACAGACTAAAATGAATATAAAGAAATTAGTGCAACAGAGAAAATATTTCCTAGGTAATAAAGCAGTTAAACTACTAGCGAAAAAAAAAAAATCATATAACAGAATTGAAGAATTGATTATCGATACTAATAAGGATCCATCTATATTGACTAACCCATGTCACATTGAAAAGGCTTTCTTTAATTATTACAAGAATTTATATAATTTGGAAATTAATAAGGAAGTCCCAAAACCTGAAATAGAGGATTTAAAATCCTTTTTAGATTGACACTTCCTAAAATTAATAAAGAAGACTTAGAACTTCTAAACAGTGATATAAACTCTTCAGAAATAGAGGAGGCAATTAATAATTTGAAACTAGACTCAGCTCCAGGTCCAGATGGATTCATAAACTTCTATTATAAAACCTTTAAAACATTGTTATTAAAACAATTAGTTAAAACATTCAACAAAATTAAAATAAAGGGTAAAGCTCCAAAAGAAATGTTGGAAGCAGCCATAATTAATATTCTAATGCAAAATAAAGATATTAGATACTGTAAGAATTACAGACCAATATCTTTAATGAACACTGATATAAAATGATATGCAAAAGTACTTGCTAATAGATTGAACAGATGCCTGTCTAAATTGATAAATATGGACCAATGTGGGTTTCTTCGAAATCATCAGGGGGCAGATAATACTAAAAGATTGATTGACCTAATAGCTTATAGTAAAGATAATCACAAACCTTGTGTAATTATTACCTTAGATGCAGAAAAAGCCTTTGATAGGTTAAACTGGGATTATATGTATCAAGTCTTCTTAAAATTTGGGTTTGAAGATTTTGGAGCAAAATCAATTGGAGCTTTATACTCCTCCCCAAGTTCCTTTATTTCTGGAATTGGTTCAGGATCACCCTCCATGCCCATTACTAATAGGATGTCCCCTATCCCCATTGATTTTTATCCTAATGATGGAACCTCTGGCAGAAGCCATTAGAGGAAATAATAAAAGTCATGGTATTAGAATTGGAGAAACAGAATATAAAACTATGCTATATGCAGATGATGTGATACTAACTCTTACTAAGCTCAGCGAATCTCTAATTTATGTTCAAGAGTTACTAATGAAGTTTGGGAATATCTCCTATTAGAAAATAAATTGGTCTAAAACAGAAGTCTTACCCATCTAGAATAGACGGAAAAGAAAAAAAAATGTTTAAATCAATTTGGGATATTAATTGGGAAATTAATAAAATATGGTACTTAGAAATAATCCAAATAAATTTCAGTAAATGATACAACAAAATAAAAGCCCAGTTAGATAACTGGAAATCAAATATGTTATCTTGGTTAGGCAGAATTGCAGCCATAAAAATGTCAATCTTACCTCAAATTAATTATCTTTTTAGATGCCTACCTCTGAACGTCCCTAATTTCCTAATTGGAAAACATCAAGCTTTAATTGATTCATTCATTTATAATGGGAAAAAACCTAGAATCAAATTGAAGACTGTTAGAAAAAGTTTTATAAAAGGTGGCATTGCATCTCCATGTATTGAAGATTATTACGCTGCTGTAAGACTCTCACATTGTGTAAACTGGTCATCCAAAAGAAATAAAAACAGTTGGGTGAATATAGAACAAGATCTGACCAGTAATTTGGCATTATTTATCAGAATGACTTTGGTATGACAAGTCATTGTGTAAAATTAATAAGCAAATGTCAATCATAGTGAAAACTGGACTAGAATTTTGGTTTAAGTGGAACAATAAATGTAATTTTTCCCCATCCCCTCACCTGGTATGACATTGTTATGGCTGAGCAGGGTTTTTAACCACCCATTTCTCCATGATTGAAGTAAATTGAATATTTACCTACTAAGCAACCAGTTTAATTCAGGAAAAATTAAATCCCACTCTGAGGTATGTACGGAATTCAATTTCCATGTGTCAAAATGGCTAGAATACGAAAGTGCCAAGTTGATAATTACGCAATCAAAATTTTCAATTACTCATAACAGAGAATTAACTAAATTTGAAAAATTTGTATTATTTAATGATGGGAAACACATAATTTCTAAGTGCTATGATACATTAAAAAAACAGATCATTGTGGAGAAAACCCTAGCCATGCAGAAATGGGAGGATTGTAGTAATCCCATTACACTAGAAAGCTGGTCTAATGCATTTAATCTATCACAAAGGATTATCAAATATCAATCTTATAGAGAAATCTACTTTAAAGTGGTGCAGAGATGGTACTTTGTTCCTCTTAAAGTGGCACTGATCAACAAAGACCCAGATTTGAGGGTATGTTGGAGATTCTGTAATCAAACGGACTCCAGTAAACACATTTGGTGGGATTGTGAACATATTAGGAATTTATGGAACTCTGTTTTTGATTTTATCTCTAAATGTTATGACAAGACCATTGACCCTTCGTGCAAAATGGCCTTGTTACAGATTATTGATGATGGGTTTAAGACAGAAAAAAAAGGCCTTTATTATTCAAGTTTTTCTAGTGGTGAACTGGTTGATAGCTAAACGATGGAAATCAGAGTTAATTCCAATAATAAACGAAGTAATAGCAACTCCTGAAAAAAATAGAGAATTGGAAAGAGATATATTCGCTTTAGGCATTGTTTTGTCTAAATGCAATAGCTGGGCGGTCTGGGATAAATATCATCACCCATCAACTTAAATGTATACAACCTTTCCAACGGCATTGTTATGTAAACATGTAAATTTGTATATATCCATATGCTACCTGTACTCTTAATTTGTTTTTTGTTTTTTTTTGTTTAGTTTTTTTGTTGTTTGTTTAAATGTGTAATGTATTATGTATTTATTTTTTCTAAATAAAAAAAAAATAATATATATATATATATATTTTGAGTTTCCTCCATTATAATATTTGATTAATGGCCCTACTGATGTATGTGAAAATGCAACACCCAAAAGGCTTCTACATTATTAATAGATACTTTTCTTGGGGCCCAATTATGTTTTCTGGAGGGAGAGAGCAGGCCATTTTTCAACAATACAGTCTATTTTATCACTCTAAGTCTAGCAAATAATACCCAATTGTATTCTTAAATAATTATCCTCATAATCTATATATCTATTATCAATGCATTCATTTCCCACAATGATTTTACCAATTTAAATTGGGGCAAATAATGAGTGTCTTTTAAAGACCCGTACAAAGACCTTCAAGTGAAATAGGTTGCCCTTCACTGTTGTACCATTTAGGCTTTCAGCTAATATTTTACAAACTTCACTATGCTGGGAATTTATTCTGAAGAATTTCTTATCTACCAGTATAAGACTACCTTTTGTAAGATATATTCCAATTGATGTTCATGTTTGTGTTTAATAGATGCTTGTAGTTCTATAACTTTATAATATATATTTTATAGTTTTATTACATATATACTAGATGCTCATATGCATATTCATATGTATGTTCATCATGCACTGATACTTATTTGGAGCTATTAGCCCATGAAGCTGGCAAGACTGTGAAATGTATTTATCAGGCCTTTGACCATACCCTCATGTAACGGAACCCATCACTGTTTTACCCTGCTTTATGGTTATTTAATTATTATGGTTAAAATATGATCCTACTGTTATACTGTATGTATGTTGGTTTATGCTCTGCAGAATATTAGCCCAGACTATTGCAGACCTTGGCATAATAGATAATGCTATTACAAGGGCTCCTCATAAGCAAGAGAGGTCCATTGTGTGAAGTGTTCACATTGTGACGATGGAACAAAGGGAAGGATGATCTAATCAATGTCTGATTGTATCAAAGTAGCCAGGTAGCCTCAGGGAGGTGTGACCCACCTATTGTCCCTCTATGTGTATTGTGTGGCCAACTATGGGGGATGTGTATTGCCTGTGGGAAGAGATGTGTATATATATTTCTGCATATAACAAAATAAAGTCAGTAGTCTTTGACTCCCAATTGAGTGTCGTCCAATATGGGAGGTTGGGGATGGTGAGACTGCATATTTTACCGTATACCAGCGGAGATATTGGATTTGTGTTCCAACTCATTTAATCCATGTGCAGGTTCAAATTTGATTTCTCAAAGACTAAGACAGCAACTATGGGGAGTATGAGACTAACCCGGTAGTACAAGGGAATGGGAAGTCCAAACAGGACACCAGTAACAAGTAACTCTAAAAATACATTGTGAATATATTCTGTTGGTTTTCTATTAGTTCATGAGATATTACCCCTTCCTCAACTACAGTTCAACATCGGTCACAAAACAGGGACAGTGGCACAGGACAGGAGCAACTTTTAATTTACTGCTGATTATATTAATACTAGCGACTTGCCCGTCAAAAATGGAGCAATAAAATTTGAATGTTGGAAATGCTGTTTGCCACCCAATGTGAGCTCATTGCGAGCATCTCCCCCTGTCTACTTCCTCCCTTGTGTCTCCTATCCCCCCTCCTCTCCATCCCTTGTGGCTCATTTCCCCCTCCCCTGTGTCTCTTTCCCACTCTCCCTCCCCTGTGTCTCTTCTCCCCTCTCCCTCCCTTGTGTCTCTCCCCCCCCTCCTCTTCCTCCCCTGTGTCTCTTCCACCCCTCTCCATCCCTTTGTCTCTTTCCCCCCTCTCCCTCCCCTGTGTCTCTTCCCCCCTCCATCCCCTGTGTCTCTCCCCCCCTCTCCCTCCCCTGTGTCTCTTTATCCCTTCCTCGCCTAAGTCTGTTCTCCCTCTCCCTCCCCTGTGTCTGTTCCCCCCTCTCCCTCCCCTGTATCTTTAACCCCTTCTCCCTCCCCTGTGTCTGCCCCCCTCTCCCTCCCCTGTGTCTGTTACCCCCCCTCCCTTACCTTGTCTGTTCCCCCATCTACCTCCCCTGTGTCTGCTCCCCCCTCTCCCTCAACTTTCTTGTCCCCCCTCTACTCCCTTAGTGTCAGTTTGCCCTGCTCTCCCTCTCCTGTGTCTCTCCCCCCCCCTCTCCTTCTCCTGTGTCTCTTCATATTTTTTTTGTGGCAAACTAATCAGTGTGACAGGCTGGTTTTCTCTTTAACTTCTAACTATACATCCACTACTATACCCTCTGATATATAATATAAATTGCATGCTCAAGTCCCACTAAAATCCTAATACCTCATGGATGCACTGCTGTGTATCCATTACTTAAACCCACTAGTAGTCAATCTGTACATCCACTACTTACTCCTTTGCTATAAACATGTACAGTAGGATTTGGGGACCCTATATGGTTATCTCAATGTGCAATATGTGATTTGTATATTTTTTGCGTATTATATGTACTAATGTACTATACACACTTTTGGAATGACCCCTTTATATTGGATTCATGCAGCTTGACTACTTGGTAGTCATACATAATATAGCGCATTAATGCAGTTGAGAGTTTATTTTTTTTCTATTAAATTGTGCATATTGGTATTATTATTATATTATACTGTACTATATCAAGAAGTTTTATGCAGTGAATATAGGGATTTATTTGTATTATATGAGACCTACTCCAACAGAGCACTGATAACCAGAAGTGGGGTATGTATTTTTGGCGCTTTATATGTATATGTAAACAGGAGTTATCTATTTGTAAATTCAGTGACCATTACTCCAGCCACATGGTGTTGTAGTGCGCATTTCCAACCTTTTTCTTTAAAATAAGTTTTAATCTATGTATTGTTCACACCACACTGGTGATTTCCATTATTTTCTGATATCTGTTGGTGTTCTCTATTCAGTATTGCCTGGCACCAATCTTTTTTTCTTTCTATCTGTAGGGCTATTTAGCCAGAAATGGGGTATCTACATAGATAGTATAATACAGATAGGAGGTACCCCTCTAGGTCACAGGCTTCTACTATGCTTACCTGTGGTGTAGAGGTCTTGACCACACTTGTTTTGTCCAGGCATTGAAATCCAACTTTATTGTAGTCTAGTACTAAACCAGGATATTTAATACTGGTGTGACATACAGGGAGTGCAGAATTTTTAGGCAAGTTGTATTTTTGAGGATTAATTTTATTATTGAACAACAACCATGTTCTCAATGAACCCAAAAGACTCATTAATATCAAAGCTGAATATTTTTGGAAGTAGTTTTTAGTTTGTTTTTAGTTTTAGCTATTTTAGGGGGATATCTGTGTGTGCAGGTGACTATTACTGTGCATAATTATTAGGCAACTTAACAAAAAACAAATATATACCCATTTCAATTATTTATTTTTACCAGTGAAACCAATATAACATCTCAACATTCACAAATATACATTTCTGACATTCAAAAACAAAACAAAAACAAATCAGTGACCAATATAGCCACCTTTCTTTGCAAGGACACTCAAAAGCCTGCCATCCATGGATTCTGTCAGTGTTTTGATCTGTTCACCATCAACATTGCGTGCAGCAGCAACCACAGCCTCCCAGACACTGGTCAGAGATGTGTACTTTTTTTCCTCCTTGTAAATCTCACATTTGATGATGGACCACAGGTTCTCAATGGTGTTCAGATCAGGTGAACAAGGAGGCCATGTCATTAGATTTTCTTCTTTTATACCCTTTCTTGCCAGCCACGCTGTGGAGTACTTGGACGCGTGTGATGGAGCATTGTCCTGCATGAAAATCATGTTTTTCTTGAAGGATGCAGACTTCTTCCTGTACCACTGCTCGAAGAAGGTGTCTTCCAGGAACTGGCAGTAGGACTGGGAGTTGAGCTTGACTCCATCCTCAACCCGAAAAGGCCCCACAAGCTCATCTTTGATGATACCAGCCCAAACCAGTACTCCACCTCCACCTTGCTGGCGTCTGAGTCGGACTGGAGCTCTCTGCCCTTTACCAATCCAGCCACGGGCCCATCCATCTGGCCCATCAAGACTCACTCTCATTTCATCAGTCCATAAAACCTTAGAAAAATCAGTCTTGAGATATTTCTTGGCCCAGTCTTGACGTTTCAGCTTGTGTGTCTTGTTCAGTGATGGTCGTTTTTCAGCCTTTCTTACCTTGGCCATGTCTCTGAGTATTGCACACCTTGTGCTTTTGGGCACTCTAGTGATGTTGCAGCTCTGAAATATGGCCAAACTGGTGGCAATTGGCATTGTGGCAGCTGCACGCTTGATTTTTCTCAGTTCATGGGCAGTTATTTTGCGCCTTGGTTTTTCCACACGCTTCTTGCGACCCTGTTGACTATTTTGAATGAAACGCTTGATTGTTCGATGATCACGCTTCAGAAGCTTTGCAATTTTAAGAGTGCTGCATCCCTCTGCAAGATATCTCACTATTTTTGACTTTTCTGAGCCTGTCAAGTCCTTCTTTTGACCCATTTTGCCAAAGGAAAGGAAGTTGCCTAATAATTATGCACACCTGATATAGGGTGTTGATGTCATTAGTCCACACCCCTTCTCATTACAGAGATGCACATCACCTCATATGCTTAATTGGTAGTAGGCTTTCGAGCCTATACAGCTTGGAGTAAGACAACATGCATAAAGAGGATGATGTGGTCAAAATACTCATTTGCCTAATAATTCTGCACTCCCTGTATTATGGTGTCACCGGTGAATGGGAATGATACACATATATACTTTTAACATCAACAATTTTTCTTTGGTGGAATAAAGTTTCTTTTTTTCGGTAATGTTTGTATCTTATTGTAATGAAAAACATTTTATTTTTGAATAAGGGATAATATCATAAGTATAATATAAAAGTTATATGATTGTAAAATGATATGGTATCTTAATAAATAGATATTTGTAAACATACCAAATAATCATAACCATCTCTGATATCATAATTACCATGTCAATTATATTAAGCATATTGTGCTTAATGTCTTTATAAATGATTATGTGGGCAATAAGACAACTGATACTTCATAATTTGTTGTATCTTGATAGGATATCTGATACGATTGTTTATGCCATCTTGTTATATTAAAAGATACTATTCTGATATTATTTTTATTCATTATAATAAATATATTTTCATATCATACAGTTCTGTTTATTTCATGAGACCAAAGCTTATATATATACTAGCGACTTGCCCGTCAAAAAATGACGGCAATGTGATGTATATGTTTGTCAAGTTGTTTAGTTATTAACATATATTTTTGACCCTTGTAAGTATTTTAATATGAACGTGTATTTTTGTAAAATGTTGGTGTAATGGTTTTTTAAAATGTAATTAGTATCTGAAGAATTGTTAACTTTAATATACATTGAATGAATAGGAAAGCAAAAAGTAAAAACCCTTCTTTAAACGTCGCAAATTTTAACATGAAGTTTAAACTATATGTAAGCAATAACCATCAAAGTATATATTTTTAAACTTGAACTTTATTTTTTATGTAAGTTTAGAAGTTGACAAAACATTGGTATAATTTTGAACATTATAAACAGGAACATAGTGAATACATTTTGTAACCTAATTTTTTATTAAAAGTATTAACATTTGAATGTAAAAACAATTGACATTTAAATTAATCAGTATTAAAATTCAATTTTTATCACAATAATTGTTAACTTGAATATACATTGAATGTAGAGGAAGGCATACAGTAAAACTCTTCTTAAAACGTACGTAATTAAAGTAATTTATTACTGAGCACATAAACTGGCGATAAACATTAATGTAGGTAGTAATCTTAAGATAACAGACAATATTTACATTGTGACTTAAAAGGTGCTTGACCTCTTAACATCCACTTTGTAATCTGTTGAATGAAATAACTTAAAAATATATTTTTTAAACTTGTAACATTAGAAACATTAACATAGTGACTTAACATTTTAACATAATTTTTACTAACAATGCAAGGCAAGTATTTTGTGAGGCAAATCATTCATAAACATGACTTCCATTAATTATGACTGAATTAAACAACCAATTGTTATGTATTTTGCAATGCTTTAAAAAAATCTTGGCATCTTTAATTTGTATCCTTCAAAGTTATAGTACTTCATAGTAGACAATGTTTTTAGTAAAAATACGTCCATCTTCTAATAAATCACCTTGACTTTCATTCTTTTCAATGTAAACTTTAATAGCCTGTGGATTTTTGCACCGTGACAACGCAACGTACAATTGACCATGTGCAAAAACTGGTTCTTCCAAGAAAATACCCACAGATTTGAAAGTTTGACCTTGTGATTTATTAATGGTCATGGCAAATGCCATAATAATGGGAAATTGTCTTCTTTGAAGTATAAAAGGGAGACTACTTTCACTTGGTGCTAAATCTATTCTTGGTATGAAAACTCTCTCTCCTTTATGGGTCCCAGTTAAAATTTCAGCATCTATAAAATGGTCTTTTAATTGTTGAACAATTAATCTTGTGCCATTGCATAGGCCTTTTTTGGGGTTCATATTTCGCAGTAACATGATAATTGCACCTTTCTTTAGCTGCAAAATATGTGGTGGCATTCCAGAAGGAGTTAAAGAGTTTATGAATTCAGTCGAAAAGTTAGCCTGACTTTCATTGTCATCAGCAAGTACAGAATCAGCACTGTGATAATTTCTTTGTGGTGCATAAATTTTTTTTAAGATTTCATTATTGAGGATTAATGCATCTTTATTTTTACACGTCAGTATGACTTGGTTGGCAAGCTCGGAATATTCTTCGTTATTTATGCTCCCTTCAAATATAGCCGATATAATATCTTGTTGACAAATCATATGAGGTGGGATCTCTACAGTGTCATCAGGTAAATGTAGTATTTTTTCTGTTCTGCCTTCTCCAATTTTAATAAGCCAATCATTGAAATCAGTTTGGCCTTCTGATCTCATATTTTGTTGCAGTTGAAGATGGGTAAAATGTTTCCATACTGTACTTGACTTTATACATGTTTCGATAATGTCAGTTCGATTTCCATGTACAACGTCAGGTAATGTTTGTCTGAAATCGCCACCCAACAACATTACCTTTCCACCAAATGGAAAAGTATTCTCCATGACTTCACGAAGCAAACGGTCAATACATTGGAGGGCATAGCATGACATCATTGTGGCCTCATCTATTATAATTAATTTACATTTCTTCAATTTCTTTGCTTGTAAGGATGTCATGCGAATATCTGACACAGAATTTTCTAAAATAGGCACTGGCAGTTTAAATCCACTATGAACAGTTCTTCCACCTTCTAATAAAAGTGCAGCAATTCCAGTAGTGGCAAACGCCATTGCTATTTTTCCTTGTGCTCGTACTGAACTCATTAATAAATTGTACAAATATGTTTTTCCTGATCCGCCAGGTCCATCAAGATAGAAATAACGCTCTGTCACCATGTCATCATCTATAGCATTTTTAATGGCATGAAATGCTTGCAATTGTAGTGTATTTAAAGTTGCAAGTCTTTCTTCTGTTCTTTCTGCTTGTAGTTGAATGTCATAGTCTTCAAAGTTAATGTCATCTATAAGACCTGGATCAGGCAAATTAAAACTTGCACAACTTAATCCATGAGTTAAAAAGACTTCTTGGATTTCCATTAACGCTTTTAAGTGTGCAATGGGTTCATTGTATCGTCGCATAAAGTCTTCAGCCATATTACTTTTAAAAGTCTCCCACAAAGTTAATGCATTTGGAGCATTTGAGAAGATACAAATAAAGGCAAATTGTTCTCTCATCTGTCGTGGCATTTGACATTGTGCTGCTTCTTCTAAACATCTTTCCCACTCTGTATCATCAGCGAGTAAGTTTCTATGTCTTGCAGCTAAATGGAAGGATTCATATACAATGTCATTAACAGTTCTTAAGTGTTCAAAACTTTGTGCTCCAGGAACATTTAAAAGTAATATCCGTAAGCAAAAACGTTCCACATCTCTTGGACTGACTGTGTAAATTCTTGGAATAATTTTATTGCCTCTGGTTTTTCTTGGTCTCCATAATCCATTCACAAAAACATAGTGATATGGAATTTCAATATATAAATATTGTGTTGCTTCAGCATCAGTGGAATTTAATGCAAACCATGCAGTTAGTGTAGTGTGACGATCTTCACTTTGGGCCAATGCATTCATTTCATTTCCAGCATGGAAATAGACTAAATGTCGTTGTGGCAAATGTACTGCTAACCTATATACTGCATGTGATCTATCATGCATTTCAAATTTTAAAAGCCGCCACATAGCTTCTGGCGCACTGACATAGCGAGCATCTACATGAGATGCAAGTTCATCATGTACTAACTCACTACTTTCAGGGTTGTCTGCACTTTTGACGACTACAGTAGCTGCATCGTAACCTTTGTAAATATATTTTTAGACATATTTAATGGATTTGATGGAAGTGCAGGCTTCTACGTTGATGTGGGCGTTGTACTTCATGAGTAAATGTGGATTGTAGGGTACTACATATCTATTGTCCACTTTTTTTCCACGAATAATGGCACTATCTCCTTCTCTTCTTTTATAAAGTGGATATCCATCACAATTGGCATAGGTTTTGTCTCTATAATCTTTTGGAAATTCTTTGGAACATTTATTATTTTCCATACATGGTGATTGTGGATTAAGGTCACCACAGGGTCCATGAATCATGCGATGAGTAACAATTTCATATAGTCTACCATATAGTTCTGGATCTGGTAGTTCAGCAACAATGACTGCATCCACTTTGTCTGAAGTATCTAATTTATCTTTTTCTTGAAGTATTATTAGAAGATGTGCATGTGGAAGGCCTCTTTTTTGAAATTCAATGGTATATACATAAGCAAGACATTTGCCAAATAACTGATTTATAGTGAAGTCACGTATTAATTCATTTAATTTAATCTTAAAAACTCTGGCTACTAAATCTGGTCGATCTGAAGCAGTTTGTCCAAGAAGTAGATTTAGTGTAATTTCTGGCCATTGTGGATTACATGTAAATGTCACAAATAGATCGGGTTTGCCAAATTTTGTCACAATAGCCATAGCATCATTGTATCTTTCTCTCATATTCCGAGGAGATCCTTGAAAGGAAGATGGTAAAATGATGGCTTTGCCAGCTGTCATGTCTCTGCTTGTAGCCACGTCAGCAACATAGTCCATGAGTCCAGAATATTGTTCTACACGGAGTTTATCTTGTTGATATTTGATAAAGTTTAAATTATTTGCCTCAACTTGCAAATATGAATCAATAATCCATTGTTGTGTTAGTTTCCCACCACATAAAATTGGATTAAATACATTGCGAATGGCAATTTGAGCTACTTTAAATTCAAGCATAGAAACATTATTTCGGATTCTGGCTTTAGCATTTGGGTAACTGGGAAGAGTTAATTTTGGTTGCCAACCTGCTTCTCCGTGTGGGAAAAAGATGGGATATGTCATTGGATCTAAATTTGGACTTAAGATACTCATATTAATAAACGGTTGGTCCTCATTTCTAGGATATATTCGAATGTCTCTTTGAAATGGTGGTTCTCCTTCATCATTCTGAAACACCATTGCAACCTCATTTGTTGTTGGCAAGTTATAACGACGTTTATCAGTATGTCTGTCTCTTTTAAGCACCATATTAACCTTCGGCATTGGTAATTGATGTGTTTGTGCATGAAGTAGTTGTTCATTTTCTACTTCTGCCAATTTTTTATAAGCTTTACTGTAGGGATTGTTGTCCATAATGTTATTTAGCTCTATGAAAACAGAGTGTAAGCATTTTTTATTTTCTTCCATCTGCATACGTTGGTCAACAGCTTCCATTGTATCTAGGACATATAGTTGAGCGAATTTTCTTTTATTTCCTTCCTCTGGATGTAAATGGGAAGTGCGATGATAAATTTGTCCTTGGACTTTAAAACAGTAAGGACCATGTCCTGGTACATTAGCAGCTAATGTTGCCCCCATGGATGCAAAGGATATGGCACTATTGTAGGATCTTATGTTTGTCTTAAAATTTTTGTAGTTTGGAAAAGTAGGTTCAGTCATAATATTTTGTAAATAAATTGGAAATTCTTTCCTTTCTGGAAGTTTGAACTTGCCTTTTTGACAACAACTAATAAATTGTCCATCTCTGGGTCTCTCCTGTTTAAAATAATAAGCCTCACAAAACTGACATTGAGTAGTCATGTCCCCACAACTATGAACCTCTACTGCTAAAGACTTGAGTAGAGGACAATTTGCAAAGCATATAGGATTTTGACTTTCATATTCATCAGGTGAAATGTCATATAATGTTTCAACAACAGGTTCTAAATGTTTTGTTTTTTTCGTTGCTTTTCTTGGTATATGTTGTATTGTTTGAGGTAAAATGTCATGTAATGTTTCATGAAACGGTTCTAAATGCTTTGTTTTCTTTGTTGCTTTTTTTGGTATCTCTTGTATTTTTTCTGGTAAAATGTCATCTGATGTTTGAGCAACAGGTTGTAAATGCTTTATTTTCTTTGTTGCTTTTTTTGACATATCTTTAATTTCTGCAAGTGACAGTCTTTTGCTTGCAATTCTTTTGCGTTCTTTTTCTCGTCGAATTTCCTTCTTCTCCGGTGTCTGCTGGCTGTCTGCTCTCTGTCGTCGTTCTCTAGCTTGGCGTCTTTTCTTTTCTTGTTTACTCTCGTTATCAGCCATGTTAATCTGTAAAAATAAAATAATGTACCATTAGTTTATTTTGAGATGTTAAGTTGTTTTTCATGACAAATAGTTATCAATAGTGTGTTAACATTTTATACTTAATCAATTTCAATGCGGTCAATTGAATAAAAGTCTAAATAAGGCCATCAGGTAATTATTTAAAGAAATTTTTATTTATTAAACATGTATCCAAAAGCAAGTGTTTCAGCAACTAAAAAGGTATTTTCAATAAGATGTTATGTCCTTATTTACAGCACTATTCAATTTGTCAAATGTCAATAAAATTAGGGTTTAGGACTGGAATGTTACAATGACAAATTGTATAGATTCTGTGTTTTTAGACTTTTTTGGACTATGCCAATTTATTTTTTAAGTTTACATTGAAGTTTGTATTTACTGTTAAAGATTATTGGCCCTAAAAGACAAATAAGAGATAGATGATAGATATTACTTTTTATACTGTACCTTGGTTGAAGTTTGATTTCAAGCAAAATTCTTTGTTGGTCCTGTGTTGAAAGCCTTCGTCCGATGGTCTGGTCCTGTGTTGAAAGTCCTTGTCCGATGGTGTAGTCCTCTGTTGAAAGTCCTCGTCCTCTGGTGTGGTCCTCAGTTCCAACTCCTGTTCCGATGTTCTTGATGCAGTATCTGTTATAAAATAAAAATGAAAATGTTATGTTATTTGAATGTCTTTGTATTAATGAAAAAATGGCATTATTTCTGTGTTTTTCTACAATCCTTTTTGGTGCGCCGCAATTTTGGTATGCTTCTGTAGGCTTTTTTCTAAGGCTTATAGGTGGTTAAACATTAAAGAAGAATATTAATTAATTTTTCTCTTTTTTTACTTGTTATACTGTACCTTGGTTGAAGTTTGATTTGAAGCAGAATCTTTGTTGGTCCTGTGTTGAAAGCCTTCGTCTGATGGTCTGGTCCTGTGTTGAAAGTCCTCGTCCAATCGTCTGGTCCTCTGTTGAAAGTCCTCGTCCGATGGTGTAGTCCTCTGTTGAAAGTCCTCGTCCGATGGTGTAGTCCTCTGTTGAAAGTCCTCGTCCAATGGTCTGGTCCTCTGTTGAAAGTCCTCGTCCGCTGGTCTGGTCCTCAGTTGAAACTCCTGGTCCGATGTTTTTGACGCAGTATCTGATATAAAATAAAAATGAAAATGTAATTTTCTTTGAATGTATTTGTATGAACTAAAAAATGACATTATTTCTTTATTTTTCAACAATCCCGTTTGGTGCCCACCACTTTTGGTATGCTTATTTAGGCCTTTTTCTAAGGCTTATAGATTGTTAAACATAAAATACGAATCTAAATGTAGTTTGGTATGTGTTTGTGTGAGTTTTTATACAATCCTGTTTTGTGCGCACCACTGTTGGTATGCTTATTTAGGCTTCTTTCTAAGGCTTATAGGTTGTTAAACATAAAATAAGAATCTAAATGTAGTTTGCTATGTGTTTGTGTGAGTTTTCATACAATCCTGTTTGGTGCGCACCACTGTTGGTATGCTTATTAATGTTGTTTTGTAATGCTTATAGGTTGTTAAACATAAAATAAGAATGTAAATGTAGTTTGCTATGTGTTTGTGTGAGTTTTCATACAATCCTGTTTGGTGCACACCACTCTTGGTATGCTTATTAATGTTGTTTTGTAATGCTAATAGGTTGTTAAACATAAAATAAGAATCTAAATGTAGTTTGCTATGTGTTTGTGTGAGTTTTCATACAATCCTGTTTGGTGCGCACCAATGTTGGTATGCTTATTTAGGCTTCTTTCTAAGGCTTATAGGTTGTTAAACATTAAATAAGAATTTAAATGTAGTTTGCTATGTGTTTGTGTGAGTTTTCGTACAATCCTGTTTGATGGGCACCACTTTTGTTATACTTATGTAGTGTTTTTTCTAATGGTTATAGGTTGTTAAACAAAAAGAATATGAATTTAGTTTGCTATGTGTTTGTTACAATCCTGTTTTGTGTGTACCAGTTTGTGTGTACCATATGTTGCATCCTTTGGCCCTCATTCAATTGCAGTTTGGCCAATTCAATAGGGTTCTAAATGTGCTTCTTTCGAGCCCTATTGAATTGTCCAAAATATCAATTGAATGAGGGCCTTTGGTTGCTGGATTTGTTATATTGTGAGGGCCTCATTGAATTTGGTTTTTCGCAATGGAATTTGGCTCAATATGAGCACAGAGCATCTTTTTTCACAGAAGTTTTTAACTAAAAACTTCTGTTCAAAAATATGCTCTGTGCTTATATAGAGCCCTATTGAAATGGGCAAATCACATTTGAATGAGGCCCTCGCCCATTAAACATATTTAGGTCCTGAATCAATTGCGTTTTGACCAATTGAATAGGGCTCTATATAAGCACATAAAATATTTTTTGACAGAAGTTTTTAGTTAGTGAAGACCTTGATTGTGGTTAGAAGTTCAGTAACTAAAAATGTCTGTCTAAAAAATCTATTATGTGCTTATATAAAGCCCTATTCAATTGGCCAACTCACAATTGAATAAGGCTCATGGTTCGGTTCTTTTTTATACTTAATACTTTACCTTGATTGAAGTGTGGAATGACAGAGGGTCCCCTCCTGCCAATCTTAATCCACCGGTCTTCTTGTAGTGTCTGTTTGAAAAATAAAGTGAAATAGTGAATTATAGAATTTTTTATTTGTATTTAACAAAGCATGGCCTTTTCAGCATTTAAAGTATTTTTGTATCTTACCTCTTCTTCTTTGTTGGTGTTCTTTAAAAGGAATTGTGCTTCACAATGCACGGTGCAAATTGTTGAGAGACGCTGTTGATGCAGAGTCTGTTTGAATATTAAAAAAAGTAGAAAGATTGAGCTTTAGGTGATCTATTGAATTGCAGTAAATTAATTTCATTGAAATATACTTCTGTAATTATTTTGAATTAACATTATTTTTTGGTGGGGGCTACACACATATGTCACATACATGAAGCACATTTCCATAGTTGAAAGTAATTTTTTTGTGTGCGTGTGACATATCACTATACATGAATCATATTTTAATTGTTAAATTAACCTTATTTGTATTTTTGGCCAACATACATAAATGTGTGTGTGACATGTGACTATAGATGATACACATATATGTGCGTGTCACATATCAGTATACATGAGTCATATTTTAATAGTCCCAACTTATTTTTTTCTAATGTAATTTAAATGTAGTTGTTTAATTAGTTTGTTTTAAGATAATTTTGTTGCAGGGGCAATACACATAAATGTGCGTGTCACATGTCACTATACATTATACGCATAAATGTGCGTGTCACATGTCAGTATACATAAACCTCTTTTTCTTATTTAAATTTTTTTTTTGATGTCCTGTCTTGATAATAAAATGTAATATATTATTGCTTACCTCTCAGTTGTAATTTGCACAATGTAAAGTAGTAAATTATCTTCTCAAGTTTTAGCAGCAGTTATGTCTGAAGTCACTCTGTTCATCACCTGAGGAGAAATGTATTTTTCTCTGTCAAATAGGCAGTATTTATAAACTTGTAGAACATTCTGGAAAGTTAGACCGTTAGAACGCAATACGCATGCGCTATTTGCGTTCCAGCTTCCAATTTGCGTTCCATCCGCCATTTTGTGCGTAGTAGTGGTTAAAATGGTGTTTAATATGAGTGTGATCCGTTCCGCATAGTATGTGTTTCATTATTGCGAGTAAGTGTAGTGTAGTTACGTCTGGAGCCTCGTTTTCGTTTTGTTCGGCGGCCATTTTTTCTCTCGCTTAGCCGATTTTCTGCCGTTTAAACTCTTTGTTTTGGACTTAAATGGACGTGTAAATGAAGTTTTGGAGGTGCTGGATGCCCCCCCGTGCTGTAAGTAAGCTTTTTATGTGTTTGTTGTGTTTATTTCTTCTGTTTGTGATGTTTTGATGCGCGGCGGTTGGAATGGGTCTTTCGCGGCCGTATTTTTTTCCGATGCGGCCGTATTTTGTTGCGATGTTGCCGTATTTTTTTGCGATATACGCAGTTAGCTTTTACGTGTACGACGCAGTGTATTTGTTTCTAAGTCGTGCGTATGTGTGTTAAGAGCGTGTGAAGGGCCTTTTTTACTGTTTTTTTGTTAAGTCTTGCGTCTGTGTGTCTGGGTGTAAGCGGGTGTGAGGCGACTTTGAGTTTTTTTTTGTTATGAAGTTGTGTGTGTGTGTATGTGTGTGTTAACACAGCCGATGTTGGGATGCTCCCACCACCGCAAATGCGGACCCTCGCTTCGCGAGGATCCGCATTTGCGGGGACGTTGTTGGGTTTTTGTTGGCTGGGCGGTTGGGTTTATTGTGTTAAAAAGTCGTGTGTGTGTATGTGTGTGTTAACACAGCCGACGTTGAGCCTCCACCACCGCAAATGCGGGCCCTCGCTTCGCGAGGACCCGCATTTGCGGGGAACTGCGTCCCTCGCTTCGCGAGGGACGCAGTTCTTGCGGGCTCGCTACGCGAGCCCGCAAGCGTGAGCAACGACTCGTACGCTCACAACTATATATGTGATACTAGCGACTTGCCCGTCAAAAAATTACGGCAATGAGATGTGTATGTTTGGAAAGTTGTTTAGTTATTAATATACATATTTGACACTTGTAAGTATTGTGATATTAAACATGTTTAGTTTTGTAAAATGTTCTCTTGGTGAACAATAAGTCTTAAAGCATTTTGTATTCAAAGTATTAACATTTGAATGTAAGAACAGTTGAACTTTAAATTAATCATTATTGTAAACCTGAGGTAATGGTTTTTTAACATGCAATTTATATCTGAAGAATTGTTAACTTCAATATACATTAAATTCAAAGGAAAGCAAACAGTAAAAACCCTTGTTGAAACGTACACAATTTTAACATGAACTTTGTAATATATGTAAGTAATAAACTTGACATAATATTTTTTGAAACTTGAAGTTTCTTATCTGTGTAACTAAGGAACTTGAAAAATCATTTTTACAACTTGGAACATTATAAACAGTAACATAGTGAATTAATATTTTAACATAATTTTTTATTAAAAGTATTAACATTTGAATGTAAAAACAGTTGAACTTTAAACTAATCAGTATTAAAAACTTGAGGCAATGGTTTTTTAACATGCAATTTCTATCTGAATAATTGTTAACTTCAATATACATTGAATGCAGAGGAAGGCAAACAGTAAAAACTCTCCTTAAAACGTACCCAATTAAATTAATTCCTTCCTGACCCCATGAACTGGCGATAAACATTAATCCAGGGAGTAATCTTAACATAACAGACAATATTTACATTGTGACTTAAAACATGGTTGAGCTCTTAACATGAACTTTATAATATGTTGAAGTAAAGAATTTGAAAATATTGTTTTCAAACTTGTAACATTAGAAACAGTAACATAGTTAATTAACATTTTAACATAATTTGTAAAAAAAATGCAAGGCAAGTGTTTTGTGAGGTGAATCATCCATAAACAGTACTTCCATTAATTATAACTGAATTGTTTATTATTTTGTATTTTTGAATGCTTTTAAATTTGTTTTGCATGGGTTTTTATTATTTTTCTTTAATGAAAAGTTATAGTACTTCATAGTAGACAATGTTTTTAGTAAAAATACGTCCATCTTCTAATAAATCACCTTGACTTTCATTCTTTTCAATGTAAACTTTAATAGCCTGTGGATTTTTGCACCGTGACAACGCAACGTACAATTGACCATGTGCAAATACTGGTTCTTCCAAGAAAATACCCACAGATTTGAATGTTTGACCTTGTGATTTATTAATGGTCATGGCAAATGCATTAATAATGGGAAATTGTCTTCTTTGGAGTATAAAAGGGAGACTACTTTCACTTGGTGCTAAATCTATTCTTGGTATGAAAACTCTCTCTAATTTATGGGTACCAGCTAAAATTTCAGCATCTATAAAATGGTCCTTTAATTGTTGAACAATTAATCTTGTCCCATTGCATAGGCCATTTTTGGGGTTCATATTTCGCAGTAACATGATAATTGAACCTTTCTTTAGCTGCAAAATGTGTGGTGGCATTCCAGAAGGAGTTAGAGAGTTTATGAATTCAGTAAAAAAGTTAGCCTGACTTTCATTGTCATCAGCAAGTACAGAATCAGCACTGTGATAATTTATTTGGGGTGCATACATTTTTTTAAAGATTTCATTATTGAGGATCAATGCATCCTTATTTTTACACGTTAGTATGACTTGGTTGGCAAGCTCCGAATATTCCTGGTTATTTATGCTATCTTCAAATATAGCCGATATAATATCTTGGTGACAAATCATATGAGGTGGGATCTCTACAGTGTCGTCAGGTAAATGTGTTATTTTTTCTATTCTGCCTTCTCCAATTTTAATAAGCCAATCATTGAAATCAGTTTGGCCTTCTGATCTCATATTTTGTTGCAGTTGAAGATGGGTAAAATGTTTCCATAGTGTGCTTGACTTTATACAGGTTTCGATAATGTCATTTCGATTTCCATGTACAACGACAGGTAATGTTTGTCTAAAATCGCCACCTAACAACATTACCTTTCCACCAAATGGAAAAGTATTATCCATGACTTCACAAAGCAAACGGTCAATACATTGGAGGGCATAGCATGACATCATTGTGGCCTCATCTATTATAATTAATTTACATTTGTTCAATTTCTTTGCTTGTAATGATGTCATGCGAATATCTGACACAGAAGTTTCTAAAATAGGCACTGGCAGTTTAAAGACACTATGTACAGTTCTTCCACCTAACAAAAGTGCAGCAATTCCAGTAGTGGCAAACGGCAGTGCTATTTGACCTTGTGCTCGTACAGAGCTCATTAATAAATTATATAGATACGTTTTTTCCTCATCCGCCAGGTTCATCAAGATAGAAATAACGCCGACCTGCATGAGACTGAAATGGATCATAATATAAGCCCTGTATTAATATACCGAAAGGAATCTACATTGGGAGTGCTATTAAAAACAGAGCATTCCATTGAGGAAGACAACGGACTGATATTGAAGATCCGGGTATGAAAGATATCTGTTTTCCACTTGGGTATTTTTTGTACTAAATGTGAGTGCAATTTATGTTGTTTTTCATTTTAAATAAACTGTTATTAACATACTACACCATATAGTATCTTTGGCGCTTCTCTACCCCCACCCTTTCTTCTCAGTAGTGGCAAACGCCATTGCTATTTGACCTAGTGCTCGTACCGAACTCATTAAAAAATTATATAGATAGGTTTTTCCTGATCCGCCAGGTCCATCAAGATAGAAATAACGCTCTGTCACCATGTCACCATCTGTTGCATTTTTAATGGCATTAAATGCTTGCAATTGTAAGGTATTTAAAGTTGCAAGTCTTTCTTCTGTTCTTTCTGCTTGTAGTTGAATGTCATAGTCTTCAAAGTTTATGTCATCTATAAGACCTGGATCAGGCAAATTAAAACTTCCACAACTTAATCCATGAGTTAAAAATAGTTCTTGGATTTCCATTAACGCTTTTAAGTGTGCAATGAGTTCATTGTATCGTCGCATAAAGTCTTCAGCCATATTACTTTTAAATGTCTCCCACAAAGCTAATGCATTTGGAGCATTTGAGAAGATACAAATAAATGCAAATTGTTCTCTCATCTGCCGTGGCATTTGACATTGTGCTGCTTCTTCTAAACATCTTTCCCATTCTGTATCATCAGCTAGTAAGTTTCTATGTCTTGCAGCTAAATGGAAGGATTCATATACTATGTCATTAACAGTTCTTAAGTGTTCAAAACTTTGTGCTCCAGGAACATTTAAAAGTAATATCCGTAAGCAAAAACGTTCAACATCTCTTGGACTGACTGTGTAAATTCTTGGGATTATTTTATTGCCTCTGCTTTTTCTCGGTCTCCATAATCCATTCACAAAAACATAGTGATATGGAATTTCAATATATAAGAATTGTGTTGCTTCTGAATCTGTGGAATTTAATTCAAACCATGCAGTTAGTGTAGTGTGACGATCTTCACTTTGGGCCAATGCATTCATTTCATTTCCAGCATGGAAATACACTAAATGTCTTTGTGGCAAATGTACTGCTAATCTATATACTGCATGTGATCTATCATGCATTTCAAATTTTAAAAGCCTCCACATAGCTTCTGGTGCACTGACATAGCGAGCATCTACATGAGATGCAAGTTCATCATGTACTAACTCATTACTTTCAGGGTTGTCTGCACTTTTGACGACTACAGTAGCTGCATCATAGACTTTGTAAATATATTTGTAGACATATTTAATGGATTTGATGGAAGTGCAGGCAGGCACAATTGGCATAGGTTTTGTCTCTATAATCTTTTGGAAAATCTTTGGAGCATTTATTATTTTCCATACATGGTGATTGTGGATTAAGCTCACCACAGGGTCCATGAATCATGCGATGAGTAACAATCTCATATAGTCTACCATATAGTTCTGGATCTGGTAGTTCTGCAACAATGACTGCATCCACTTTGTCAGCAGTATCTAATTTATCTTTTTCTTGAAGTATTATCAGAAGATGTGCATGTGGAAGGCCTCTTTTTTAAATTCAATAGTATATACATAAGCAAGACATTTGCCAAATAAGTGACTTATAGTAATGTCACGTATTAATTCATTTAATTTAATCTTAAAAACTCCTGCTACTAAATCTGGTCTATCAGAAGCACTTTGGCCAAGAAGTAAATTTTGTGTAATTTCTGGCCATTGGGGATTACATGTAAATGTAAGAAATAAATCGGGTTTGCCAAATTTGGTGACAATAGCCATAGCATCATTGTATCTTTCTCTCATATTTCGAGGAGATCCTTGAAAGGAAGATGGTAAAATGATGGCTTTGCCAGCTGTCATGTCTCTGCTTGTAGCCACGTCAGCAACATAGTCCATTAGTCCAAAATATTGTTCTACACGTAGTTTATCTTGTTGATATTTTATAAAGTTTAAATTATTTGCCTCAACTTGCAAATAGGAATCAATAATCCATTGTTGTGTTAGTTTACCACCACATAAAATTGGATTAAATGTATTTCGAATGGCAATTTGAGCTACTTTAAATTCAAGCATAGAAACATTATTTCGGATTCTGGCTTTAGCATTTGTAACTTGGAAGTGTTAATTTTGGTTGCCAACCTGCTTCTCCGTGTGGGTAATAAATGGGATAGGTCATTGGATCTAAATTTGGACTTAAGATACTGATATTAATGAATGGTTGCTCCTCATTTCTGGGATATATTCTAATGTCTCTTTGAAATGGTGGTTCTCCTTCATCATTTTGAAACACCATTGCAACCTCATTTGATGTTGGCAAGTTATAACGACGTTTATCAGTATGTCTGTCTCTTTTAACCACCATATTAACCTTTGGCATTGGTAATTGATGTATTTGTGCATGAAGTAGTTGTTCATTTTCTACTTCTGACAATTTTTTATAAGCTTTGCTGTAGGGATTATTGTCCATAATGTTATTTAGCTTTATAAAAACACTGGTTAAGCATTTTTTATTTTCTTCCATCTGCATACGTTGGTCAACAGCTTCCATTGTATCTAGGACATATAGTTGAGCAAATTTTCTTTGCTTTCCTTCCTCTGGATGTAAATGGGAAGTCCGATGATAAATTTGTCCTTGAACTTTAAAACAGTAAGGACCATGTCCTGGTACATTAGCAGCTAATGTTGCCCCCATAGATGCAAAGGATATGGCACTATTGTAGGATCTTATGTTTGTCTTAAAATTTTTGTAGTTCGGAAAAGTAAGTTCAGTCATAATGTTTTGTAAATAGATTGGAAATTCTTTCCTTTCTGGAAGTTTGAACTTCCATTTTTGACAGAAACTAATAAATTGGCCATCTCTGGGTCTCTCCTGTTTAAAATAATAAGCCTCACAAAACTGACATTGAGTAGTCATGTCCCCACAACTATGAACCTCTACTGCTAAAGACTTGAGTAAAGGACAATTTTCAAAGCATATAGCAGTTTGACTTTCATATTCATCAGGTGAAATGTCATGTAATGTTTCAACAACAGGTTCTAAATGCTTTGTTTTTTTCATGGCTTTTTTTGGTATCTCTTTTATTTTTTCTGGTAAAATGTCATCTGATGTTTGAGGAACAGGTTGTAAATGCTTTATTTGCTAGTAGTTTTTTTTTATCTTTCATTTTTGCAGCTGATAGTCTTTTGCTTGCAAGTCTTTTGCGTTCTTTTTCTCGTCAAATTTCTTTCTCCTCTGGTGTCTGCTGGTCGGCCCATCTCTCTTGTCTTTCTCTAGTTTGACGTCTTTTCTTCTCTTGTTTGCTCTCGTTAGTAGCCATGTTAATCTGTTAAAGAAAATAATTAAATTTAATTGGGTATATTGAAATTTGGAATTACTGTTAAACATTATTGTCCATAACAGACAAATAAGAGGTAAATCAGAAATGTGTCAGTTATATTTTGTTAAAAGTTATAGGCCCTCATTGAATTGCGATTTGGCCAATTCAATAGTGCTGTAAATAAGCATTTAACATTTTTTTTTTTAAATAAGTGTTTAGTTAGTGAAAACCTTGTTTGTGGATAGATGTTTGCCAACTAAAAACTTCTTGAAAGAAAAATGTGATGTGGTTATTTAGACATGTGTTGAATTGGCCAAATTGCAATTGAATAAGGGCCATAGGTAGTGCTTGTTCTTTTTTTTTTTTTCTGTTGACATGGATGCAGAGCAAACATGTTTATTTAGTTTTCTCATTTTTTACTTATACTGTACCTTGGTTGAAGTGTGATTTCAATCAGAATGTTTGTTGGTCCTCTGTTGAAAGTCTTTGTCCGATGGTCTGGTCCTCTGTTGAAAGTCCTCATCCGATGGTCTGGTCCTCTGTTGAAAGTCCTCGTCCTATGGTGTGGTCCTCTGTTGAAAGTCCTCGTCCGATGCTCTGGTCCTCTGTTGAAAGTCCTGGTCCGATGGTCTGGTCCTCTGTTGAAAGTCCTCGTCCAATGGTCTGGTCCTCTGGTGAAAGTCCTCGTCCAATGGTCTGGTCCTCTGTTAAAAAGTCCTTGTCCGATTATCTTCACGCAGTATCTGTTGTAAAAGAAAAATGAAAATGTTATTTGATTTGAATGTATTTGTAATAAATCAAAAATGTCATTATTTTGGTGTATTGTATCTGTTATGGTGATTTTTTCTGCTATGCTGTTTTTTGTGCAACCTTTTAAAAATAAATATTCCAGTTATTTTTTTTAAACTGTAATTATTAATGTTGTTCTTATTTTGGATATGATTGCAATGGTTTTAGCATTATCCTGTTTTGTGTCCACCACTTTTGGTATACAAATGTAGACTTGTTTGTAAGTGTTATAGCTTGGTAAACAGTAAATAATAATATTAATTTACTTTGCTATTTGTTTGTGTGATTTTTGGTACAATCCTGTTTTGTGGCTACCACTTTTGGTATGCTTATTTAGGCTTTTTTGTAAGGCTTATAGGTTCTTAAACATTAAAGAAGAATATTAATTTAGTTTGCTATGTGTTTGTGTGATTTTTGGTACAATCCTGTTTTGTGTCTACCACTTTTGGTATGCTTATTTAGGCTTCTTTGTAAGGCTTATAGGTTCTTAAACATTAAAGAAGAATATTAATTTAGTTCGCTATGTGTTTCTCTGATTTTTCGTACAATCCTGTTTTGTGTCTACCACTTTTGATATGCTTATTTAGGCTTCTTTGTAAGGCTTATCGGTTCTTAAACATTAAAGAAGAATATTAATCTATTTTGCTATGTGTTTGTGTGATTTTTGGTACAATCCTGTTTTGTGTCTACTACTTTTGTTATGCTTATTTAGGCTTCTGTGTAAGGCTTATAGGTTCTTAAACATTAAAGAAGAATATTAATTAACTTTGCTATGTGTTTGTGTTATTTTTGGTACAATCCTGTTTTGTGTCTACCACTTTTGGTATGCTTATTTAGGCTTCTGTGTAAGGCTTATAGGTTCTTAAACATTAAAGAAGAATATTAATTAACTTTGCTATGTGTTTTTTTGATTTTTGGTACAATCCTGTTTTGTGTCTACCACTTTTTGGTATGCTTATTTAGGCTTCTTTGTAAGGCTTATAGGTTCTTAAACATTAAAGAAGAATATTAATTTAGTTTGGTATGTGTGTGTGTGATTTTTGGTACAATCCTGTTTTGTGTCTACCACTTTTGGTATGCTTATTTAGGCTTCTTTGCAAGGCTTATAGGTTCTTAAACATTCAAGAAGAATATTAATTTAGTTCGCTATGTGTTTCTCTGATTTTTGGTACAATCCTGTTTTGTGTCTACCACTTTTGGTATGCTTATTTAGGCTTCTTTGTAAGGCTTATAGGTTGTTAAACATTAAAGAAGAATATTAATTTAATTTGCTATGTGTGTGTGTGATTTTTGGTACAATCCTGTTTTGTGTCTACCACTTTTTGGTATGCTTATTTAGGCTTCTTTGTAAGGCTTATAGGTTCTTAAACATTAAAGAAGAATATTAATTTAGTTCGCTATGTGTTTCTCTGATTTTTGGTACAATCCTGTTTTGTGTCTACCACTTTTGGTATGCTTACATAGGCTTCTTTGTAAGGCTTATCGGTTCTTAAACATTAAAGAAGAATATTAATTTAGTTTGCTATGTGTGCGTGTGATTTTTGGTACAATCCTGTTTTGTGTCCACCACTTTTGGTATGCTTATTTAGGCTTCTTTGTAAGGCTTATAGGTTCTTAAACATTCAAGAAGAATATTAATTTAGTTCGCTATGTGTTTCTCTGATTTTTGGTACAATCCTGTTTTGTGTCTACCACTTTTGGTATGCTTATTTAGGCTTCTTTGTAAGGCTTATAGGTTGTTAAACATTAAAGAAGAATATTAATTTAATTTGCTATTTGTTTGTGTGATTTTTAGTACAATCCTATTTTGTGTCTACCATATGTTGAATACTTCATTTGATTAATTAGTGTTTTTTATGAAGCTTTAATGTTTTTCTACAGTGCAAATGAATGTTTTTTCTACTTTTGATATTCTGGCTATATTTTTAGCAGTATCCTATTTTGTGTTCACCAGTTGTTGGTTGCTGCATTTGTTATATTGGCGGCCATTAAACATATATAGTTCATTTCTTTTTTGTACTTGTTATACTTTACCTTGATTGAAGTGTCGAATGACAGAGAGTCCCCTCCTGGCAATCTAAATCTGCCGGTCTTCTTGTAGTGTCTGTTTGAAAAAGAAAGCAAAATGGTTAATTGTATATTTCTTCTTTTTGATTTAGCAAAGCATGGTATTTTTGAGCATGTAATGTATTTTTCTATCTTACCTCTTCTTCTTTCTTGGTGTTGTTTAAAAGGGATTGTCGTTCACAATGCACGGTGCAAATTCTTGAGTGACGCTGTTGATGCAGAGTCTGTTTGAATAGTAAAAAAAAGGAGAAAGATTGATCTTTAGGTTATATATTGAATTACAATACATTAATGTCATTTAAATATACTTCTGTAATTACTTTCAATTAACATTACTTTGTTTTTGGGCCTACACACATAAATGTGCGTGTGACATGTGACTATACACGATACACATATATGTGCGTGTCACATATCACTATACATGAATCATATTTTAATAGTTAATTTTTTTTTATTTTTGTAGTGTCATTTAAATATACTTGTTTAATTAATTTGGATTAAGATTAGTTTGTTGCAGGGGCTATACACATAAATGTGCGCGCCACATGTCACTATACATAAATCAAATTTTCATACTTAAAACTTTTTTTTTTCTCTTGTCTTGATAATAAAATGTAATATATTATAGCTTACCTCTCAGTTCTAATTTGCATAATGTAAAGTAGGAAATTAGGAAACAATTCTCTTCTCAAGTAACAGCAGCAGTTAACTATAGAGTCCCTCCGTTCATCACCTGAGTAGAAATGTAGAATTCTCTGGAAAGTAGGCAGTATATATAAACTTTGAAGTGCCTCAGACCGTTAGAACGCAATACGCATGCGCTATTTGCGTTCCAGCTTACAATTTGTGTTCCATCGGCCATTTTGTGCGTAGTAGTTTTTTAAAATGGTGGTTAATATCAGTGTGATACATTCCGCATAGTATGTATTTCAGTCTTGCAAGTCACTGTAGTATAGTTACGTCTGAAGCCTCGTTTTCGTTTTGTTCGGTGGCCATTTTTTCTCTCGCTTAGGCGATTTTCGGCAGTTTAAACTCTTTTGTTTGGACTTAAATGGACGTGTAAATTAACTTTTCGAGGAGCCGGATGCCCCCCCTTGCTGTAAGTAAGCTTTTTATGTGTTTGTTGTGTTTATTTCTTGTGTTTCTGATGTTTTCATCGTCCGGTTTTGCGTGTTGGGAATGAGTCGTTTCGCGGCCATATTTTTTTGCGAGGAGGCCGTAATTTGTTGGCAAGGGACGCAGTTGTTTTTAACGTGTACGAAGCAGTGTATTTTTTTCTAAGTCGTGCGTATGTGTGTTAACCGCGTGTGAGGCTCCTTTGAGTTTTTTTTTTTAAGTCTTGCGTGTGTGTGTAACCGTTTGTGAGGCGCCTTTGAGGAGTTTTTTTGTTAAAAAGTCGTGTGTGTTAACACAGCCAACGTTGGAGCCTCGACCTCCGCAAATGCGGCCCCTCGCTTCGCGCGAATCCACATTTGCAGGGACGTTGGGATGCTCCACCACCGCAAATGCGGCCCCTTGCTTCGGGAGGACCCGCATTTGCGGGGAACTGCGTCCCTCGCTTCGCGAGGGACGCAGTTCTTGCGGGCTCGCTGCTCGAGCCCGCAAGCGTTATCAACAACTCGTATGCTCACAACTATATATGTGATATAGTGTAGTAAGAATTCAGATAGTTGAAATTGGCAAATATATAAAATATGTAAGTTTTAATTAATATTATTACATTTGATTGATATTGATAATATCACCATATTAAGTGCCAAAAACCACGACAGACCTAACAGGACCTAGTTATAAAAAGATGACTTTAATGAGATCATTCAATGAAACTCTGTTTCTATGAGAATATTATAGAGCAGTGATTCTCAACCTCTCTAGTGCTGTGACCCTTTGATAAAATTTCCCAAGTTGTGACGACCCCTAACAGTAAAATTCCAGTTAAATTACATACAATTACAATTTCTGAAGGTTTTAGGTGACCCCTGTCAAATCGTCATTCGACCCCTATTCCAAATAACTATGCAAATATTTTGATATATGTGTTTATCAAGGATATAGGCCTGTAGCTTTTTGGTGACATTGGGTCTGCGCTAGGCTTCACACAATAGAAAGTAGAGCTTCTAGAACAGTGGTTCTCAACCCATAGGTTAGTTATTTGGAAATAGGATCAACTCTATTTTAATTTGTCTATGTCACAATATGGAACCAGCAGGACAGGCAAGCTCTGGAACTCCCACATGTTTGGTTCTCGTATCGGGTGGTTATAACTATCCTCAGGGACCACAGAGATTCAGCTCTCACACTTGCAATAGTTAACAATAACTGACTTCATTGGGGATTGGTAAGCAGTTTTATAGGGGATGGAAAAAAGGCTAATCAGACATTAAACAGGAACAAAAAACATACCTAACTTTAACCTCCCTCCCCCTTGAGTCTTTCCCATTCTCCACTAATTAACAAAGGCCCCAGGCTCTGGATGCTGAAAGCAGCACATATGTACATCTTCCACCAGGGTGCAAGCAAGTGAAAAACCATAGGCATTATATCTGGTATCATGTCTATTGTCACACTCTAGTTCATACAGATCAATATGGGTTCATGCCCAATTAGAAGGGTAATACGATATTATTATTATTATCTAATATTTATAATACACCAACATATTCTGCAGCGCCATACATAGGATGAAATAGAACATAGAAACAAGATCAATACAGATTTAACAAAAAGAGAGCCTTTATTTGAGTTTATAATCTTGCATACAGAATACTTTTTTAAGCATCCCCTATGATTAAAAACTCACAAACTTACAACCTAAGCGAAATAGAAATCTAATGTTTCATTATCTGTCAAAGCATGTTGCTAGTTAGTATCAGTATCTGATGTTAAATTCCAAGTACTGCTGCCAATTCTGTATTATCTCAGAAACCATAGTTTAACACAGTTCATTTTGTTTCTTAATGATCTTAAGCTCAATAACAGGGTCCTCCATTATTTTGCAATGTGTTGTTTTTGACTTGTACTTAACCCCTGTATTACACTATGAAATATGTTGGCGCATTACAAATAAACAATACTACTACTTCTACTACTACTGCTACTACTGCTATTACTACTACTACCACTACTACTAATAATAATAATAACAACAATAATAATAATAATGATCTCACTTTAGAGAGTTGACAATTATGCCATTTGGATGAAGCACACAGAGCAAAACCATCAACACTAATGCAATAACTCTAATGTGTCTTTAACCCACTATTGTAATGGTGACTATGATATAAAAACAGCCTCCTGTTGCTAGACATGAACATGATCAGAGATCAGAGATTTAATGTAAAATATTACATTAAAGTAATAGGCACTTTCATTGCTATGGATGCTTATACATCCAATGCTTTTGATAGATGGCATACATGTTTAGGTGCCAGATAAAGCACTCTAAGGCCACATGTTGTCTGTGACTAATCATTTGAAATTCCATGACTTCCTGTGTCATTTGGTGGGAATCACATGGTTGTACATTAACCATTATTTATTGAAATTAGACTTATTATGGTCATAACATTATTCATTGCTTGTATGCCATGTTTACAATTAGGTATTGCATTGCCAATACATGTCATACATCTATAAGTTGAATTCTTTTTGATTTACCAACTTTATTTATGCCAATTTATTTAACATGGCTTTCTTATATTACCAGTAAAGACCCAGGGAAAAAATGTTTTTGCTGTATTAATTTTTTTAATCAAACATAATTAATTATAGACAAAATTAGAAGCCATTGAAGGCTCTCTAATGGAATGTCTCTTTTCAGTTTGTAAAACACCAAGTGCAAACTAGTTTTTACGGACAGGTCCTCAAAAGCATCAGCTCTCACTGGTTGTATTCAACCACTACTTGGGCACCACCACCTGTAGCTCTCATGCTATGGACTTCCAGTACCATCTTCTTTCTGATGATTGTTTTATAATCTGGGTACTGGTGCTTTATTGATTATCCCACACGTCTTATAGATGCCACCGGCGCTCTTCTCCTGGGGCACCTTTTTCTGCATCCTAGCTCTTCGTTCAGTTCTCACCTCACTTCTTCAAATAATAATGTGGGACCTGCTTTACTTGGAATAAGTAGCACCTAAAACACCTTTATGATATATTTGGGGTCTCTCTGCTTCTTGCCCCTATTTGCAGCCTCTTTCCCCCTAACTGTGTCTGTGGATTGTAACACATTTTCTCCTCCTCTTTACCTTATGACTGGGTCTCAACCCCACTTCTCCTCCCATTGAGCTCAGATGCCTCCTCCACCTCCGTATCTTGCTCTTGTGTGCCTAGCTGACATGGGGTACCTGTCTCTCTACCCTCTCCCCATGTCTGCTCTTCACACTCCTACTTTCTTCTGCACCCTCCTCTCTCCCTTCCCATACCTATGTAAATCTATAGATGTATAAAATTACATGTAATAGAATATGCTAAAGCCCATAGACTACTTTCCAACACTTAATGCAATGAAAAAATAAACGTTGTCCTGTGTGTTAGTTTGTGCAGCATGACTACTTGCTTATACAGATTCCATATTGTAACATTTGCTGATATTCCTTAACATGAGTGTTGTTGTTATGAGAGACTACAATGCTTTTAGGTTAGCAAGTAAGTTAGCAATTACCATAAACGAAAAACAACATACATGTGACATTTAACAGCACCAAAAACTTGCTTTTAAAAAAGCCCTCTAAGCAACTGCTGCTTAATGAGCGTTTTTACAGGCGGAATGTAATCAAACAATTAGACTGGTGTTCTGTCTGTAGCTTAAGATAGAGGGCTATCCTTTTGGTCCTTACACTGCAACTCTATTGTCAAGTGTGCTATTTGAAGAGGACATTTTGAACAGATCAAGACATTTTCAACAGATCAAGTTAATGTGGTTCTTGCCTGATTCTACAGTTCCTCCAGGGATTCTAGTCCTTTTAGGAACAAAGACATACTTAAATCAAATATTAAAGGGCCATTTACCTCACTACAAGATTCTATGTTAAAGTCATATATTGTTTTTCTTAAACTAAGAACAGTTAAAAATTTGCAGTCTTAAGTTTTTTTACAGACACACTGCAGACTGCCCCATGGTTCACAGCATCTGCCGGCAATGGCTGTTCCAAGTTCAGTGAACAGAAAGAATGATGGTTTTAGTCTCTTTCAGGAATGTAATCAGCCATCTGTTAACCAATAAATAACATATTTGTGAGTTTCTCGCAGTCAGATGAATTTGGGAAGGGTTTACCCTCTTTCTGATCTGCTCTCTGCATGGAGCTCTTGCTGTCAGTCTCTCTGGAGGCATGCCTAATTCTCGTGTAAACAGAACTTCCTTTATGATTTTTTTCTATGAAAAGGGCATCTATTTTAAAAATTCAAAAAGTATTTCAACATATTTTCCGGAGTACGTTACAGTGGTGTGCTTCAAGTTGTGCTGAATTAACTGGCCCTTTAACAATACAATAGTTAAAAATAAAGCTGTAATATTTTACTTTAAACTATTCAAACACATTCTGCACATTATCAAGTGAAGTGAGTGCTTAAAAATAATAATACTAAAAATAATAAACCAAAACTTTCTTCACTTGATAATGTGCAGTATGCTTAAAATAGTATACTGAAATAACCCTTCAGTAGTTCTTTAAGTAAACTATTCCTTCTCCATTAGTATAACATTATAGGGATATTTAGATTATATAGATACAATATTCACAAATGTAGCCAAGAACACAGGACACACACAGATCTATTAATATAGGAATAGATTAGTATTTTCAACTTTCAGATAGTAACTTAGTTTAGTTGAGTAAGCACAAAATTGTGCGGTTCAATCAATTCCAATATATATTCGATTTAATTTTCAGCAAGTACTCCTGTTTTTCACTGACTCTGACACTTCTCTGATACAATTTCAAAACTGATTCATATAGCTTTCAAATTATTTTTGATGAAAATGTCTCAGAAGTGCTCATAGTACAGTATCTAGTGTGCAGTTGATAACTTTCAGAAACATTAGCCTCCAACTGTTTTCTCCATCTGGCACAAGCCTACCTGTCCACAAGGATAAGAAAGCTGAAATCAACTTTCATATGACACATGATAGAACCTTTAGAACTGCAGTGTCTTCTGTTCTCTTTACTAGTAATGGGATTATAGTGCTACATTCCAAGGATAATACAATTCAGCTTCAATTAAATGTTTTGTAAATCAAACAGTAAAGTGAGCATTATGGAAAGTTTTATAAGATCAATATACCTGGAATGTAATACAGTTTAGAAAGAAGAGATTTTCACAATTAGGATACAATGTAAAAAATACAGCCTCTAATGTATTACATTTTATATACAATTATGATGAGTTTTAATCTATCATGTATTTTCTGCTGAACAACACCCTAAAGTGGGAGGGTACTGAAAGTATAGGAAGTTTCTATGGGCACTATAAAGTAATTATTATATTTATTAATATAATTTGATATTTAAAAAAATGTGTCAATTGTATTTATTGCTTCAATAAATAAAGATGCATTTATATTGTGTTAAAACATCATACATTTATAGACAATGCTTTAGAGCAACATGGTTTCTTAACATGTATTAATCCCTTGAGTTGTGTATTACTCTGGATTTTGTATTCTAAAACAGGATAACATATCATATTTTTTCATTACACATATGTTTAAATCGGATTGAAATTTCATCATTTTGTGGTGCTTTTTCAATGCTTCTTGGGGACTCAGCAAGGGTTTGAAACCTATTTGTGAGTGGTGTTTGATATGCGTATATCTTTCTTATGCGATCCGCAATTATGTCAATGCCTTGATTTGAGAGTGATGCGTAAAGTCTTATTAGCATAAGGTTAGGATGTCAAAGTGTAAGGGTGTAATTTATTGTCAGTACAAAAATCAATGGAGATTTTTGCCTTGCTTTTCAACTTTGTTGGGCAGTTCACTTATAGTAGTGGCTCGAAGCAGTTCCCTCTCAATGTTTTAGGGATGGGGGATTAAGAAATCTAGGTAGGATTTACTGTGCTGCTCATAACTGATTTTACAGAAATTGACATAGGGCCCCAAGATTGCATGTAGGCCTTTATTAAACTCCAAAACCGCTCTGTGGTATAAATGTGATCAGCAGCAGATTAGCAGTAAAGAAAAATATGGTTAGTAATGTAGCCCAAAATAATATTAATTGAAAGGTTAGGGCATTCATCCACATGAAGTTTCATACCTTTTTCACATTATATTGATATATACAGTAGAGTTGTCAAAAACTGTGTCCCAGAGAGGAGCTGTGTCCCAGAGGGGAGCCGTGTCCCAGAGAGGAGCTGTGTCCCAGAGGTTGCTGAAGGTGGCAACATAATCCATAATCAGAGACTATTTGTGTCCTGGCTACAAGGTGGCAAGCTATCAATAATCAGAGACTGTATGGATCCTGGCCAAAAGGTGGAAATTCCTAATATATAAGAGACTGTCTTACTCGTGGCCACTAGGTGGCGCTAGTTTCTTGGAATTACTCCTTTCTGAATACAAGGGAGTTGGAGCTCCGTCCTGAAGACATCGTGGAGTAGAGTTTTTGAGAGGTACTGGGTCAGTCTCCTGGCCCCGTATTTGACAGGGGAAGCTAAGAAAGCTTACCTGTGCATGGATGAAGAAAAGGCAAAGAACTATGATGACCTGAAAGCGGAAATCCTTGGCCGCATTGGAGTTTACCGGGGTGTCCAGGTGCAGAGATCGCACCCTTGGGATTTTTTTTTTAACAGACAGGCTTATCACTGCCCGAGCTTAAGGTACAAAGTCCCTGTTAAGGGAAGGCAAGCCAAACCTGTCCTTGATGGAAAGTCGGAGAGAGTGCCCGCCGAGTCGGAGAGAGTGCCCGTAGAGTCATAGAGAGTGCCCGCAGAGTCGAAGAGAGAGCCCGCAGAGTCAGAGAGAGAGCCCGCAGAGTGGGAGAGAGAGCCCGAGAGCGGGCCGAACCAGTCAAAGAGATGGCCGATCCAGCCAAAGAGACTGCAGAACGAGCACGTGAGAACGTAGACGGCCCCAAAGAGATTGCTGAGAGCCCCAAAGAGATTGCTGAGAGCCCCAAAGAGGTTGCGGAGGGCCCCAAGGAGGTTGCTGAGAGAACAAAAGAGCCTGCTGGTGCAGATAGAATGGCCTTAGAAGAGGAGAAACAGTGTTTTTTAAGGCTCCAAAGACAAGCCCAAGTTAAAATGAGGCCAGAGTATATCCCTGAATGGCGGAGGAAGCCTGCGTTTGAGGATTACCGAGTGTCCTACAGGAATGAGAAAGTAATTCCTGGGCGTAAGAAGAATAAATCTGATGGTAAACTGGAGCACACTCCACTAAATGAAGCTGGACAAGCTGCACAGGCAAAAGGATTTGATGATGACTCTGATGAACCAGCCGTAGTTCCACTGGCTGAGTTTGATACGGCTAAGCAAGAAAAGTTAGATGCTCAACGATCTATGGAAGCCTCTGTTACGGATTCATCAAAAGAGCAAGGAACAGTACCTGAGAGATGCACTGAAGAACTAATTCATGCTGTCACTGTGACTGTGATAGAGGGGGAGAGAGCTGTTACCAGTCCTGAAGTAAGATCTCCATCCTGGATTAGTGCGTCAGTAACAGAGCAAGCCAAGGAACTTCAGTTGTCTAAGAACAGAAATAAACTTGAAACTGAAATAATTGTTGAAGAAGCGGTTCCCCAATTAGAAGAGTCACCTGCAACAACAGATGAAGCTACACCTGTGCCAGTGGAAAGTGACAGTGCAAAGAGTGTGGAAGAACAACAGAAGCATGTTGATCACATCCTTCAAGCAGTTGCAGGAAGTGCAAAGCTGTCTGTAGAAGCAGTTATAGATACCATCAACAATATCAAAGCCATTCCAGATTTGTCTGAACACCTGGAAGTTGAAGTTAAAGAAAATATTTTAGAACCAGTCACCATCTCATTACAAGACTCTGTATGTGTTTTGGAAAAAATAGAAAATCCTGATGATGCACAGGTGAGAGACACCGAAGACATGGTTGAGCTGAGCATTTGCAAGCCTGTGTCCAAAAATTTAGTTGAGGAATGTTTAATAAGCACAGCTCCACAGCTATTGGAGAGTACTTTTGAAAAAGCAGAAACTGTACAACATGTAGTAGATATTATTGGAACGAATACTGAGGACTTTGAAATTATTTGCACAACAGAAAATGTGCCATCACTTGACAAAAAACTCCCTGAAATCATCCTTGCTGATGGTAATGAAGAAGAATTTACATATTTGATGGAAGAGGCAGCAGAGGAAGGGGCTGCACAAAGTACTCCATTAGCAAAGGAAGTGACTGCAGAAAGCATTCATGATTTCTTCAAGCGTTGGCCAAGGCCATCTTGCGAAGGGAAAGACATGCAGCTTATTAAATCAACAAAGTATCAGCCATGCGGTTTGGAAAGTAAGATGGACATTAGTGACACAAAATAAATCAAAACAAGAGACTCTGCTCCAGCAGAAGAATGTAAATGGGATGCAACTAATTCTATCCAAGCATCACAGGCTTGTACGGGCGAGGTATTAGAAGGAACTAAAGATGGAGGAAGTGAGCCAGCCAAGAGTACTGATGAGACGCAAATGGCTTTGCACACAGTGGATTCCGAGGACCATGTGGATAAGCCAGAGTTCATTCCGAAGCCTGTGAGGATGAAGATCCTATTTGTGAAATCCAGCAGGAAATCCCTGTGCCTCTACTGGAGTCTCAGACTGTTGAGGAGACATCTAAATATCCTGTACCAAAACAAGATAAAGCCAAGCCTGTGATTGAGAGGAAAGTTAATCTAAATATCGTCCATAAAGAGACAACGGCAGATGGAAAGGAGGAGCTAAAGGCAGATGTGGTATCTGACATTGTCTCTGCTGAAACAACTGATGAGATAATTCAGAAAAAGCCAGGTAAAAAGTTGCAACTTCTTAAAGCAAAGCTGCAGGAAGCAATGAAACAGCGTCGTATTGAAGAGTGGCAGAAGCGCCAGGCCATGTTTAAGTTGGACAATGAAGATGGCTTTGAAGATGAGGATGACGAGGGAAACACTGACACTGTAGAAGATCTCCTGGGAGTTGAAGATAATGAAGAGATTGGAAATGAAGACGGGCTCAAAGAGAGTGCAACGGATATTGTTATATCTGTACCCGGACATGTGACTACAGAGTCCACCATGATGCTATTCAAGGACAGCTCTGCAAAGATGGGGTATTCACTCCTTCCTGATAAAGTGGACACACATCAAGGATGCAAACAGACCAGTGAGGTAGAGAGAAGATGGATTTGCAGGTGGCCACTCAATCGCAGCCTTCTACCTCAATGCGGACGGCACAGAGGAGGAATGGTTGGCTGGGCGAAGAGTTCTTGAGTCTTGAGACCCTACCGGATGTCCGGCCTCTCGGCATGTCGCCCAACACCATGTTGTTGAGTTGAGGGGGAGGGTGTGTGACCGTTTGGCCCTTAGATGATATGACAAGCAAGTGGAGTATGGAGTTCTTGACAGGAGTGATGGAGTTAAAACTTCTGAAGAACTCCTAATTAGTGCAACTTCCCATTAAAAGCCTGGAAAGCAGACATGGAAGGGGGGTGTGGCTGGCTAGGCTCTGGCAGGTTGTGTGCTGCTGTCAGAGCAAGTCACAGAGTGGAGCTGGAAGGTGATCTTGTGTGGAACTGCAGTTGGAAGCTTTGGAGCAAGCCTGTAAGAGATCACCTGATTTACAGTGGCTGGGAGTACTGGGACAACAGCAAGAAGAGTCCGCTGTTTGCAGTCGCAGGACGTTGTGAGCTGGAAGAGTGAATACAGCCTCAGTACGCCAAGTAAGTGAAGGGATTGGTGAGGATCCCCAGGCAGAGTTGCCTTAAAGGCCTAAGCACGTGTGTAGCTGACAGAGGCCGCTGAATGAAAGTACCCAGACGTATTATGCCCCAGGGAAGAAGCAGAGTTTAGAAGACGGAAGTTAATACAAGTTAGTGTTCTGTTATGCAAGGGTCCCTGGGGTGAAGCATACGGGAGAGACGGGCGGGCCCTATGCTTCATCTGAGACTAATTATGTAAACGTGGAAAAGACTACCGATAAACCAGAGAGGAGCTGTGTCCCAGAAAGGAGCTGTCTCCCAGAGTGAGCTGTGTCCCAGAGAGGAGCTGTGTCTCAGAGAGGAGCTGTGTCCCAGAGAGGAGCTGTGTCCCAGAGAGTAGCTGTGTCCCAGAGGGGAGCCGTGTCCCAGAGAGGAGCTGTGTCCCAGAGGTTGCTGAAGGTGGCAACATAATCCATAATCAGAGACTATTTGTGTCCTGGCCAAAAGGTGGAAAGCTATCAATAATCAGAGACTGTTTGGATCCTGGCCAAAAGGTTGGAAATTCCTAATATATAAGATACTGTCTTACTCCTGGCCACTAGGTGGCGCTATTTTCTTGGAATTACTCCTTTCTGAGTACAGTCAGGGCGTTCCTGCGTTACAGTTAGTATGTAAATGCAGATGTTTATTTTCATTTTTTAAGCAGAGTTACTGCTACCCTTTGTTTTTGGTTCCTAATAAACTAGTTTGCTGTACTACAAGAACGTATCCGTTTCTATCTCAAGAAACCACAGATTTACCCGGCCATCCTGGTCACAATATATATATATATATATATATATATATATATATATATATATATATATATATTAAGCCTTGGGTAGGCTATATATATCTACTATTCCTAAGGTGGGAATAGAAAGGATAACATTTATATAAATATATACTTGACGGCTTGGTTGACAGCGCCCCAAACCACCTCTTTTGCTTGCTTATGAATTTTGCTGTATTGCTGTGCTGTTTAAGATAAGAAATGTTTGTTATACTGTGTAAAATCAGGAAGTGAGGTCTCTGGAGACTGTAAGAGACACCGTTTCTGTGTCTAGGGGCAACCCGTTGACGCACAGAGTACGAACGCAAAGTGACAGTCAAAAGGAGACAGAAATAGGGATTTGGTACCACGTCCTGTTTTAAGTAATTAACTCGAGAATAACTGTCGGAATTGTGGGAGCTCTCCAGCTCAGTACAGCCGCTCTTGTTCTCTGATTAACAATCGTGGTAACAAATAAGGTTACGTTTTCTATTGAGACAACCACCTAAAGTTTTTAAGAATAGAAGGATAGTTGGAAATGGGTACTTCCCAGTCTAAACAATATCCCCCTCCCAACCCGGGAGAATCATGCAAAGCTGTCATATGTAGTTATATACACAGCCCCCAACATCAGGTCCTGTGAGAGAGTAAGCAGGAGCTGTGAGCAGCGGCTGCAGCCCCCCTTCCTCCTTCCCCCGAAGACAGCACTACATAGAGAGGGAGAGCAAATGAGGAAAGGGCAATAAAAGAAATAGGAACACAAAAATATAAAGGAACTTTTTCTTTACATATATGCATATAATATTCTGATTGCTTTTGTTTATAAAGTTGATGGATTGTCTTGTTTTCTGCATTTGGGAAGTTGTTTTGCTGCAAATAAATTTGTGAGTGTGATTGCCGTACTTTCTTTCTTTGCAATACAACTGAGAAATGCAGGTTAGAGAATTTTCCTCTGTGTCTTTAAGGGTGTTGAGATCGTGTCCACCACTGAGATATATTTCTAAAGCCAGCATAAATATAAAAAAAATGGAAATCTTTTTCCAGAAATATGTAACAGTGGAGGATTTATGGTCTGTCTTGTAATGTTTGTAAGTGTAAGACTTGTGTTTTTACTTTGTAGATCAGCTATTTGTACTTTCAAAAATATCTTTATACTAGCGAATTGCAAGTCAAAAAATGACGGCAATGAAATTGTAAGGTAGCTGATGCTGTTTGGTGTATAATAATTAAATCTATAATACATTAATAAATGAATATACTTTACGTATTTTGAAGCATTGTGTTGAAGAGCTGCAATCTGTTTTGATGTTGCTGCAGCATTAGTGGTGTGGAGCTGCTGTGTAAGCGTGCTGAATGTGTGCAGTGTAATAGTGTGCATGCGCGAGACCAAACCATTAGCGTAGTTGTGTACTTCCGCATTGTCGTAAAATGGCGGATAATGTGTGGTATGCATCTTAGCGGAATATCCGTAGGTGTTTTGTGGTGTTTTGCGAGTTTCTTGTGGTGTTTTGCGTGTTTAGAGTGCTGTAGCCTCTAAACTTTTATTTTGAGTGAAATTAAGGTGTAAGTTGCTTTTTTGAGGTCCTGGATGCTCCCTCTTGCTGTAGGTAAGCTTTTTATGTAAGTGCTGTGTGTATTTATTGTGTTTTGACTTTTTTCATGTTTGCGAGTTGCGGACGATTTTTGTGAGGTCGTAATAAGTGTTAACGTGTCTCGTATGTTGTTTGTGTTGCAAGGTAAAGTTTGTGAGGGTCGCAGTTGTTGTGTCGTGTTTTTTGTATTACAACGTAAAGTTTGCAAGGGCCTTAGTTGCTGGCAAGGAGCGCCTATGGCGCTCCATGCCAGCAACTGAAGCCCTCGGGAGAGAGCTGGGCATGTGATATGTATTGTGTACAGTATAATGTGTGAGGTCATGTAATGATTCTATATATATGATATATATAGAGAGAGCTGGGCATGTGGTATGAATAAGATACAGTATAATGTGTCGGGTCATGTAATGCAGCTCTCTCTGTCTATATATATATAATCATTGGATGAACCTACACATTATACTGTACACAATACATACCACATGCCCAGCTCTCTCTCTCTGTCACTCTGGCTCAGCCTGGCAGGCTTTAGATGTCCCTAATCACGGTTTACATGGTTACAGCCCAAGCTGTCTGACGCTTCCCCGCCTCCCAGTAATGCCCCCGCACACACCTCTGCACCCTCACGCCGCTGCTCCGATTTGTGTAATAGACAAATGGGTCCGGGGACCCGGCCTCACCAGGTCCCTGCGTGTCTCCCGGGAACCAGTGTCACTATCTCACAGCTTCAGCCAAGTAGCAGTGGCGTCACCATGGTGACCTGTGCATGCTGATAACTCGCAGTCCCTGTGCAGAAGCCTGGATGTTCCCATCCCTGTACAGGACACTGTAAGACCCGCACTGGGCACCGTGTCAGGGTCAAGTTTGCGAGGGTCGCAGTTGCTGGCAAGGAGCGCCTTCGGTGCTCCATGCCAGCAACTGAGGCCGACTCTTCCCTGCCTCCCAGTAATTCCCCCGCACACACCTCTGCACCCTCACGCTGCTGCTCCTGTTTGTGTAATAGACAAATGGGTCCGGGTACTCGGCCTCACCAGGTCCCTGCGGGTCTCCCGGGAACCGGTGTCACTATCTCACAGCTTCAGCCAAGCGGCAGTGGCGTCACCATGGTGACCTGTGCATGCTGATAACTCGCAGTCCCTGTGTAGCAGTGCCCGGATGTTCCCATCCCTGTACAGGACACTGTGTGACCCACACTGGGCACTGTGTCAGGGTCAATTTTGCGAGGGTCGAACCACCACAAATGCGGAGACGTTGGGATGCTCCACCACCGCAAATGCGGCCCCTCGCTTCGCGAGGACCGCCATTTGCAGAGACGTTGGAATGCTCCACCACCGCAAATTCGGCCCCTCGCTTCGCGAGCCCGCAAGCGTTAGCAACAACTCGTATATATATACAACTATATATGTGATTGTTGTGGTAATTTAAAGACAATGTGTTCTTTCTGTTTTAAAGCTTGCTAACACTTATCTCCTTGTCCCGGAGAAAAACTGTGAGTTTTTGTGACAGGAATTCCCCCTCCCCGCAGAAAATACTTAAGGTCGTATTTACTTTGGATAAGAAAACTGTCATGTTTATGGAATGTTGTTGTTGAACTTTTTAAGGTGGTTTTCAGTATTTGAAGTTTGTGGAGAGGTCTCGGGAAGAGGAGTGTTAGTTGGAAATTATTGTAAGTTAAGTACGAAACTGAAGGGAAATAGTTCCTAGAAATGTTTTAGCAAGTGATTTAAGAAGGAAATTTTGCATGTGAATTGATCCAAAATGGGATCATAATAGTTTGTTTTTGAATAGATTGCAAATAGTAAATAAGGAAAGAGAAAATAGGAAGCCCTCATTATTATAGAGAAATTGTGGTTCATTCCTGTGATTACAATTTAAGTTTGTAGAAAGGAACTTATCTTTTTTTAACCGTAGGTGACCAACTAGTTATGAAAGAACTAACCCCCGAATTAATCCTTCTACATGTATGATGTATCTGAAGTGAATGTGTCAAAGACACCATGACTCAGACTGACATAAGACTTATCATACAGACTTTTAGACTCTGATACAGAGTAAGGATGGAATTGGGCTAACGTCCCTTCCATTACGTAACAATTACTTTAGATTTGTCCAAGATTTAAGGGCAATTAATTACTTAGTCATCCCAATTGCCCCAATTTTCCCTTGATATCACCGCTCTCATTACGGCCATTCCCCATGACGCCACTTACTGTTATTGATTTATCGAACGCATTCTTTTCTGTCCCACTCTAGCTGACCGGGTAGCAAAGGAAGCTGCAACTATGGCGCTCTCCCCTACTCCCACTTTCCCTGTGCTCCAGCCCCCATCCTATCTGTCTGATCTTCTTTTTCATGAATTGCAAGGATTTGCTACACCTGATGATTTATCATACTGGCAGTCACAAGGTTTAGAAAAGGACATGCATGGCCTTTTCAAAAAAGAGGGGAAGATAGGGATACCTGAGAGTAGTGCCCCAATATTCATAGGAAAGGCACATGGGGTAGGACACAAAGGAATTAAAACAACCATGCAACAACTGCAACTGTCATTTTGCATCAGAAACTTAAAATCACACTGCCTGAAATACATACAAAGATGTATACAGATGTATACAGTGTCTACAGAATAACTCTACAGTACCTAACAAAGCATTACATGATCATTTGCCTCCACCCACAGCTCCATTCACCCATTTACAAATCAATTTTACTCATATCCCAAAGACAGGATCAAAGCAATTGTACCTGTTGGTGATAGTAGACCAGTTCTCACGGTGGCCTGAGGCCTTTGTAACACAAAGAGAGGATGCTAAGACGGTAGCTAAAATATTAACTACCAAGATAATACCGAGATATGGATGCCCATTGCAAATTAACTCTGATAATGGACCAGCCTTTATTAGTGCAGTAATTAAGGAACTGGTACAATGGCTACAGATAACCTGGAAATTCCATATCCCTTACCATCCTCAGAGTTCAGGCATAGTGGAAAGAATGAACCACACCATTAAAGAAAAACTTACAAAGGCCACTGCAGGTACATGGGTGAACTGGCAGAAATACTTACCTGCCCTACTAGCAGAAATTAGGATGACTCCTAATAAGTCTACTAAATTGTCCCCTTTTGAGATTCTAATGGGAAGACCATTTCCAACTCGTGGTGATCTTGAGCTTATAAGAGAACAATATGTGCAACAATTGATTGATAAATTGAATGGCATCTATGGGCATGTGTCTTCTCGCTTTCCTTTACCCTCACAGGAACCAACACATCGGTTCCAACCAGGTGACCTCGTCTGTGTCCGATAACTGAACAGAGCAAAGAAGGGAGGCTTCCCATTCGGACCACTGACTACCGACTACAGTAACCAGGACAGCCGTCCTCACTGACTCACAGGACATCTGGATCCACGCATCACGTCTAAAAATGTCAGACATACTCCTGCATCCACAGAATGCATGGTAGAATTTTCTTCTTTTGATGGGCATTATTCTCCTGATTTATTTGCCCTTATGGACATTTCTTAATTGCCATTATGACCCAGACGAACTGGGACCATTAAAGTCTGTTTGTGGTAAACACAATAACACTCACACCAATACTAGTTCACCTCATAGGCACAACAGATTCACAAGTGATAACACAATTATAAAAAAATCATCCCTGGGAACGCAATACATTTTTCCGGAATGTTACAAGGATATGCTCACTCCCTTAACCTTTCTAACTGTTGAGTATGTGCACACGTCTCTACACATGGGGAAATGGGTATGCCTCTATTTGGCCTTCCAGCAGAAAACTTCACCCAGAGTCACATATATTACAATGGCAGTACACAACCCCGCAAATGGAATTTCTTTACTTATGTACAGTGGGCCACACCACTTAACTCTATATGGATGCAACACCTCATGCGCACGTATTTCCCATCACAATATAATAAGAGTGTATAATTTATGTTAACCCACACTAACCCAGGGTATAACTGTTTTAGGGCCCATGGAAAAGGTAAATCTGTTGGTTGGTCCACTTGCTCCAATACCACAATTATTTCTAATAGGACCTCCTCTGGTTCCTCTCTTTTTGACCTGTACAAGAGTTGTTCACCTTGGAACTGTAGTGGTCCTGGCTGTCCCTACTTATTTTCTCTATTACACAATATAGCAATTAATGGTACCAGTTGTAGCGACACCAATGGATCTGTGTCTAATCTCTTCCACCTTATGCCACCCTCTCCAGCCACGGATGTATACTTTATCTGTGGTAGGAATGCCTATCGATGGCTGCCCCCTAATTGGGTGGGCAGTTGTTATTTAGGTCAAGTAATCCCATATATATATATATATATACACAACCCCAACACTTCCACAAGGCCGCATTAGGAACATGAGGGATATAGAGCAGAAAAGCGGGTGGGAAAGATTCCTAGACATCCTAGGTATAATCTTCACAAATATAGGCGTAGGGAAACTACAGGAAGAACTATCCATCCTTTCTCTACTAGTACAGAAGGCCTTGAATAGCTCTGCTGAAGCAATTGAGAAACTAAACCAAGAGCAGGTGCAAATTAGAATGGTCACTTTGCAAAATAGAATGGCTTTAGATTATGTTTTAGCTTCCAAAGGCGATGTGTGTGCTTTAATCGGAAAATAATGTTGTTCTTATATTGATGATAATTCTGCTATTATTACTAATGACATAGAGCAAACAAGGGACATTGCTGACTGTCTCAACCAGTTCCAAGGGAGCGTCTGGGAAGAAGATGTTCTCCTGGCATGGCTACTTAGGTCAGAAGATCCTGATTGCTTGTCTCTGTGTCATTGCTTTCCTTGTATTCCTTTGTGTTTTTATTACATGCTGCAAGGCTTTATTCCTAAGAATTTTCAGCTAAATACTGTGACTTCACAACACCTGGTCACAGGTATATCTCATGCACTGATACCCTTGAGGGTCTATAGCCTTCCGGTGTCTCAGTCCTCTTCCTATCATATAGATACACCACTGCTTACATCCCAAATAAAGATCACGTTGTGATCTAAGAGGGGAATGAAGGGGTTAACATATTTTGCTGATGAAGGGGTTAACATATTTTGCTGACATATTCACATGAAATATAGGCTAACCTGCAATAACATGTTTTTGTCCTTGGGACATCTTGCGACCTTACTCACGTACTAAACACAGACATTTCTTATTATTGTTATTCTAAGAAATAGAAAACACCTGATTATCTGTCCTTGTCTATAGTGTAACTCGCCTCTAATATCCGCCTTCTTTAGCAAGTATATAACCTATGTTATGACGTACCAATAAACGAGCCCCGTACTGAGAACCTTTGTGTGTGTGTGTTACTTCCAGTACTGCTCCCAGAATTTTGCCTGGGGCCTGTGGTCCAAGCCGCCAACTAAGTATAGGAAGCCCCAACAATGTATTGCTCAATTTACTTTTAACTCTATCTAGAAAAAATCTAAACCATAAACTGATAAATATTAGTTTCTAACATAAACTTCTAACTTCTAAATTATGTTGATGTTATGATTAAACATCTTCACTTGAATTTAACAAACTAGAATGAATGGAGGTAAGTTTTCACTTGAGACAGAAACTGCAGAAAGATAAAGAATGAGGTTTAACCCACTCAATCAACTCCTCTCTAAAGAGATAACTTGGTCATAGAAAAAAACTCTCTGCTGTAGAGATTTCTTACATTGAAGGGTCCATTTTTACAAGAGATATATTATTATGTTTAGGTGCATTTACAAAGGTCTCTGAGGGGCTAAAATGCTTTCTTTCTATTCACTTTCAATAGAAAATAGCCATCATATATCAGAAAATAAAAAGTATGGCATCATAAGCCCCCTACAAATACATTTTGTCTGTTGAAAGACCATGTAATATAGACCTGCAGTAGTTTAGGATTTTAAGTATGTTATATGCTGCTTGTACTTGTAGTGAAATTACATGAATACAAAATGTCTAAAAAGGGAAGTCACTACACCTAATTGCAATCATTACTGAAGGGAGGAACAGTGTTTCTGTAAATGTATTGAGTACATCAGGGACCTCATTTGGATCCAATAATGTTTATGAGTACCATGAAGGGCTTGAAATGTATTCAAATGAGCTCTGATAGACACATGAAAGTTAAAGCAAAGCCCTGTAGTTCAATTAATAGGAAGGCAAGCTAACCTGATCACTTAGCAAGAGGTCTTCTGCTGAGTGACCCTGTTGTGTCAGCTTCCTAATAAAAACTACATACCAACTTTTTGGCATGTCCAATATGGATACAATGAGGACAAAATGTGATTAGCCACACAATATCTAAAACACACAGACACCTGGGGCATTCACTGGGGATCTTGATTGCTCACTCAACCCTAGACAGTTCCACCAGGGAAACCATGGCGAACTATGAGATGGTCCAGGCTGGCCCTTGGGGAATACTGGACTAGGTTCTTTTGGGGATTAAGGGAAGCAGGTACCACATTACTTTATTAAAGCCCCCCCCCCCCCCCCATCAGGGCTGTCATTATAAGCCTCTATTCTTTTGAATCAATACTTCAAACTTGCTGATCCCTTATCTACATTTTGACATGCTCAGATTTGATTTTCTTGGAACACTTAATGTGTTTAATTATTTTGTAGTCACTATATCAGTCTACAGTTTACCAGCAGATGAACCTTTCATTATAGTGATCAGTGCCACAAAGCAAACCTAAAAATAAATGAGCACATAGCAAGCAACAAATGATTTGGTGTTTTTGGCATCGATCTAATCTGTGTAAGTTTTAAACATAATACAGCAAATAAAGTATATGAGAAAAAAAATTGTATTTTATTGGCACATCTTTTTCCAGAATCCTTTACTTCATTGACAGAACTATTTAATATGTAATGCCTTAGAGATGGCATTTCTATATACAATACTTGATAAAACTAATGATTCTAACTAACCAAGTAAACATTTATATTAAAGGACCACTACAGTGAAATATTTACAATATGTTATTTTTTTAATACCTTTTAATACTTAAGTACTCTTCTAATATTACGGCACTGCCCTATTTTGCAAGTTATCCATAAAGTCTGATTAGAATAGGGTTTAATGTAAAAGTCTAACAGAGTAATTCAAACATTTTTGTTAGTTCCAATATCAAGGGGGTGGGTGATTAAAATAGCTAGGTAATTTTAGTTTTGCTCTTAAACATGGAGTTAAGGGGTTAAGTACTAAGCAGAAATGGGGTGGGTTATCTGGCCAGATTAGAAAAATGTGTGTGCAATACATCGCCTATCCTTTTCCGTTGTAGTGATTGCCACAAGTCCATTGGCTAGCTCGACAGTCAGGAGGTCATTGCATGTGACCTATACTACTGCATCCATAGCAAAATCTCATTGGTGCCCCCCTCCCCCATTTTACCAGAGCTTGCTGTATTTTGATGTGATAGAGTGTCTGGCGGTATAACCAGATGGGTAGGATGGGCTTGTTATCCTTGGTTGGCAGTCAGCCTAGAAGAAGTTTGCGGGTTTTCAATATTGTGTCAGTGCCTTGGAAACGAGCTCTATGTACATTTGATTCTAAGCTCAAAAACAGGGCCCTCCATTCTTTATAAGGCGTTAAGTTTGTTTTTTGCCATGTATTCAACCCCTGTACAGCGCTACAAAATATGTTGGCGCAATATAAATAAAGATAATAATAATGATTCCAAACCTGGACAGATGCAGCTTATTAGCCCTGTTAGGCCATCCAGCTAGGAAAAGGACACTCCAAAATAACACCTACAACCCCGAGGACCTCACTGTCACCATCCCAGCTTGCTAGGTCATGACAGATGAACCCCAAGTGTAAAGGGTGGGACCGGTACTATGCACACTGTATCTCACCTAAAAACTCCATTGTGCAGGCCCATAGACAAACAACATCTTCAAGCCCTGCAGCAATGGAAAGGGGCAAAATGGCAGGTGGAAGATGACATAGGAAGATGCGGTTTCAATCCAGCATGCAGGCGGTTCAGCAGCATCCTGAATTACCAAACAGCCTTCCCTAAGGACAGCACTGCTTCATCCACACAGTGATGGGCCTAGTAAATGTGGCCTAAATACATTTTGTCTCCATTTCACCTAGTTGGCTAGCCCCAGTCAACAGACATCTCCAAATCGAAACTCAGCACACAAAAAAAGGCTCACAACTGCCTCGCAAGGTGTGTTTGGACTAAAACTTGCCTGTTGGAACATCAGAACTATGCTTGACACAGCAGAACATTGCTCTGCTCTAGTATCACACAAACTATCAAGGCTGGCTATTGACATCACTGCCTTCAGTGAAGTCCACCTCCCAGAGGAAGGCAGCCTTCAAAAACATGGCGCAGGCTGCACCCTCTACTGGTCAGGCAAGCAAGAAACCAAGAAACGCCTCTGTGGTGTTGGCTTCATGGACAGGAACCCTATCACCTCCAAAGTTGACAACTTGCCAAAAGGTCACTCTGACTTCATCATTTTCATGCATCTCCCACTTCAGAAAAAGCAGTATGTCTACTCCCCAACTGCGGAAAAGGAAAACTCTTGTATAGAAATTCCCTGCAGACGACAAGGTCATCATCCTTGGAGACTTCAATGCCAACATAGGCAAAGATTCAGAAGCTTGGAAAGGGGTACTTGGCAACCATGGTGTTGAAAGCTATAATGACAGCAGGGACCTTCTGCTAGAGTTTTGCTCTGAGTGCACACTTACAATCACCAACACCATTTTCCAGGAGAAAGAGAGGCTGAAGACAACCTGGATGCATCCTCGGTTCAAGTATTGGAATATTATAGCATCTTATAGACTACATTCTGGTGCTCCAGCGAGACCTTTGAGGTGTCCTACTCACTTGTGTGATGCTCGGTGCACAATGTAATACGGATCACTGCCTGGTGTGCTGCAAACTTTGTCTTCACTTCAATCCTAAGCCAAAGAGTAGATGAGCTCCAAGTAAGAAGTTACCTTCAGTCAGATAAAGTGAAATCTGACTTCCAGGCAATACTCTAGTCGAAACTAGATAACTCCTGGGGCTTCACTGATTCCTCTTCAGATCCTCTATGGGGACACCTCTAAACCAGCATCCTGCATACCTCTAAAGAGGTCCTAGGATTCTCCACAAAAAATAATAAAGGCTGGTTTGACGAAAACAATCAGGAGATCCATGAATTACTGTCGAAAAAGAGGTCTGCTCATCAAGCACATTTGCTGAGCCATCCTGCCCTAATAAGAAAGCAGCCTTCCCTCTTGGGTTCAGCAATTTCCAATGAAATCATTGAGAAATTCAGAACCAGTGGTGAACCAACCTTGCAGAAAGTACTCAGCATTGCTAAGATGTCGGCAACTACAAAGGCTTTTATGAAGCCCTGAAAGCAGTGTATGTACCTTCACACCTTGTCTAAAGACCATTGTGCAGTGCAGACAGTCACACAATCCTTACAGACAAGGCATCAATCTTGAACCGGTGGTCTGACCACTTTCAGACAGTGTTCTGTAGCAACCAGCAAGTTTCATTCTCAGTGCTCCATTGCACTCCACAACAGCAAATGAAAACAGAACTAGGTGAAATCCCTACTCTCAAAGAGACTGTAAAAGCCATTGAGCAGCTGAAGAATGGTAAGGTAGCAGGAGTATGTGGGATCTTAGCAGAGATCTGGAAACATGGGGGCCCAGCACTTCACATTAAACTCCATGAGCTCTTTGTTTGCTGCTGCCAGCAAGGCAAATTGTCCCAGGACCTCATAGAAATGATTCTGATTTTTTACAGGACCTATACCTCAAATATCTAAGTTCACGTCTATATATTAATGTATATAATCCCTTAAAAATTATTTTAAGAGCAATTCCCATTAAAGAGGTGATGCTTACTGGTTTATAGTTATATGAATATTGCTCTTACTCCCTTCCTAAATAAAAATATCACATCTGGTTGTTTTTAGTCCTCTGGAGAGTGAGTTTTGGAAAAAAAAAAATAGATATAATGGTTTGGTCATTATACAACTAGGTTCCCCCAATACATCCGGATTTGGTGCTTCATCTTATATTTATTTTTGCATTTGGTTCTTCTTAAATGAACACGTTATTTGGTGAAGGTAGTGGAGCCCTATTTCGTTATAGTATCCTAACCATTGTTATTATACTGTGTGTGAGAAAAAGATCATTTTTTTAGCTCATCTTCCATTCCCTGGTCAATATTTAACAGCCTTTTCACATATTAAGGTTCCAATATTTCACAATATAAATGTAAATATATTTACAAAATAGTTTCTTAAAACTGCAAATGATACTTCACTTGTTATACTTCACACCATATATTTTGAAACACGCATTATTTATTTTTAAACAATGAAAGCATTATTTTAATGATCTACTTTTCATAGGTTCTAGTATATATCAGGTAGTAAGTATAGTACATATCAAGAAGTAGTATATATAAGTGGTATATATCAGTATACATTTTTTTTTTTTTTTTAAGTAAATTTTTTATCAATTACTTTTTTGCAACTATCCTTGGGATAGAGCCCCTTTTATGTACGTCTATAGCAGATTTCCCTGCAGATGGTTTAATGTTTTTTTTTTAACTTAATTCCTTGTTTGCCATAAACAGTACTGAACTGGCATGGAAGAATGTAAGGGATATGTTCACTAAGCGCAGTACTTTTCAATCTCAAATTGCTGTTTTTTCATGAATGCTATTTTTCTCACTACAATGAAATATGAATTAGTGTATTTTTTCACTACTGAGAAAACTTGTAATTTATAGACAAGTTGAGAATAAATATTTTCTGCTAGCAAGAAAAGGTGAACACAATTTCTAATAGTTTCATCAACTGACAAATATTAAATCTTATTTTACCTAGTAATGGACTTTTTTCAATAAAAAATAGTTGGTGTCATGCTGTGCTTTTGTTTGATATTTTAATTTCAGTGCCTTACCAAACAAGTTATTTTATGCCTCAAATTATTTTTAATATCTACAATAATTCTCATTCATTCTTTTGTAGCCATCAGCAAAATAGCTAAAGTCAGAGGTAAATGTTTTGCTATTGATTGCTGCCAGCGCTGTTTGACATTAGATTTGATTTAGATGGGAATATTTGTTAAGTAAATATAATTTCTATTTCTATTTGCAAAACAGTTGCAGTAGAGGAATTGAACACTTGCATGATCATAAAATAAAGCTTGACAGCTCTGGAATTGAATTAATCTGTATTGATACACAAGAGTATGAGAAATGTAAAATATTTATATATTATATTATATTAATATATAAAATATAATTTTATAAAGCAAGTAAAATAAAGATTGTATATTTAATTATTTATATAATGGTTCATTAGGATTGGAATGGAGGCTCAAAATTAGAAGGTCTCTTCGTCTCAAATGACTCATTATGGTACTGCATCCTGAACATTCCACTTATATCTTATTTAATCAGCCAATGCAGTTGTTGCAAACATGTATTTCCTCTTCTTTACTGTTAGGTTAGGTTACAACTATATATAACAATATAGATAGAGCTATTATAGTTGGACCAACTAGGTACAGCTGAAAAAGTTAATTTACTGCTTGACTTTCACCTTACTAACTGTGCAACCATAAATTCATTAACAGCAATTCCAGTTCCTAAATCAAGTTGGCTTCAGGCTACTTCCTTATCTGTTGTTTGCACCAGAGACTAAAGGTTAAATTCACTGACCTTGTAACTTCTGCATAAATGTCACAAGATTTATGTGTCTATGGAAAATATATGTTATTAGCTAAAACCAGACGTGTCCTGTGATTGTGACTCTGCGTCACTACTTTTGTAATTCGGTGGGTACATCTAATTATAATGCAAATGAATGGGCAGGCTTTGCCCTATATAATCTTGCTGTTGCAAACCAATAAACAATTTGAGACAATTGATACAACAACCTTGTGTGTGCCTGTGTCTATTGTCTCCAGGATATCCGCACCATCAAAGAGAGATACACTAAAGGAAGGTGATAAAGGTTTTGTCCCGTTACAATTCGCTACTCCCAGCAGTGATAGACAGGACTGTTGAAGCGAATACCTTTAACTTACGTTGGAGAGGTTCATTTATACTATAGTAAATAATGATAATATAGCAACACTCACATTTCACTGGAAAGTTCTCACTTTAATTCTTTTATACCTGATGTTTACCCTAGAACAGAACTCTAAAATATCAAATATAAATAACTAAGATAAGAATAAGATACGAAATATCTGAACTGAAGTGTCTGATGTGTTGTATTTGGCAAAATATGTATGTGACCAGAAGGCACACATTTGTATATACATAGGTAGTATAATGTCATTATGGATGACGCCTTCTACATATTATATTTAAAGTCATCAGGAATGTCAAAGCTGATGCAGTTCTTCATATAAAATGTGATTTTATAAATATTGTTACCTAATGTCATTGGAAAAAAAGAACTTTGCAGTGAAAGGTAGGGACATTAAGGTTGCTTGAAATCTTATTTCCTGCCTTTTTCCAGTCTTAAATTGGCCCATTTAATTTACTTTAATGGAGTTTTTTGTAAATATGTTTACAATATTTTTCACAATTTAATTTCTCTTATTATTTTAAGTTTCTAATTTGTTGATTGATTAATAAATAATGAAACAACTAGTCATGCAGAAATCATAAGTGCAAAACATATACTTAAATACTGGAACATTTTTTTCACAGTCTTTTGCCTTTGTTTCCCTTGTATGTTTTCACTGTCATTGGTAGTCTTATCTAAATATATTCCAACATGGAGAAACATGAATACTAATAGCCAGATACATATTTAGACTTGTTTAAGTAGCTTAGCCAGATACATATTTAGACTTATTTAAGTAACATTAACACATATATTTTAACATAGAAACCCACTGTCCTCTGATAAAATGTCCTATAAGTTCCTATTGCAACATAGACAGTTCAATGTATAAGATCACAACGTTGCCCTTTATGACAAAGGCCCTCATTCAATTGCGATTTGGCCAATTGAATAGGGGTCTAAATAAGCACAGAGCATATTTTTTTAAAGAAGTTTTTAGTTAGTGAAAACCTTGCTTTTGGATAGATGTTTACTAACTAAAAACTTCTTTAAAAAAAATATGTTATGTGCTTATTTAGACCCCTATTCAATTGGCCAAATTGAATGAGGGCCAAAGTCTCTATAGTAAGTATGAATGTCTACCAAGGCTGGGGAAAATTAAATTATTTACAAAAGGTTAACACAAAGCTAATACACTCTAATACACAGAGCTGTTCTTGGTAAATTAATAATCAAACACTGAGCAGTCAATGAGGGGAGTGTCTACAGCATTGCACTCAGTATAGCATGATCACTGTTTACCATGGAAGGTCATATCTGCTTAAGTTCTCACAAAAACAGTGTTTTAATAGGGTGAACCTGAGCATACCTGAAGTCAAAATAAACAGCTCTCCACCAATTACCATTCCACAGATCATTTCGTTCTATTATAATATTTATAATCTTATAAAACTGAATTCACAGTTTTCATTCTCACTCCAAATTAGTTATTTCAAGCATTTTGTTGATGTCCAGTTGTTCTGGACTGTTCTCAAATATTAAACTTTTTGTAACTTCTATTCTCACGCTGCACAGTGAGACAACACAGAAAACTCAAGTATGGATATTCTCAAGGGCCAAGTTTCCTTAGGGCTAGTATACAGCCTAACATATTTCCTCTGGACCTATTTTCACCTGATCACATGTATCACGAGTATGTGAAGAGCGAGAGCTAGAGTTAAAATAGACTCAGGATCAATATTTGGGAACTGTATAGGGCCAGAGGATTGTAAGTACAATTATATATATACAGTATATATATATATATATATATATATATATATATATATATATATATGATATGTTTGGATACATCAGGATGTGGCATATTTGGAGTATTTTGGGGTTGAGTGTGTTTACTTAAAACAGTTTTTATTTTTAAGGGAAAGGTCAATGCGACTGGGAAATCCAAATTTGTGCATTCCATTCTAGTTGCTTTTACCTCCATCTGTGTTTGTAATGTTAGAATTAAGTTGTTAGAATTAAGTTGTTAGAATTAAGTTGTTCCTAGGACATGGTTTACATTTCTAAGAAGCTGTGCTATTATTAAAGAAACCACCATACTGGCAGGAATTCCATATATCAATGTATATATTAAGCAACATGTATTGTTTAGTAATAGATGTTGAAAACAGCTGCTGTCTAAACAGTATCCAATTAAAGTTTTTTTGGTTTTTTTAACATATCATGAAGTACTTTTTGCACACCTTACAAAATAAGTGACATTATTATAAATTTGGTTATTCAGGGTCCCTATTAAATTCTAAGCACGAGGGGCCGTCGTACAGCGCTTGAAATGTAATTAAATGGGAATATAACCCTGTTAATAGAGTTAGTTTAAGTTATATTTATACAGTAGAACCCCCGAGCTGATGAATCCACTGTAATGTGGGGAAACGATGGTTGGGACCTCCATTTTTCGTACAGGTACTGTGTCTCCCCCTTACCTTATTAGTTTTCACCAAGCGGTGGATTGTATATATATATATATATATTCTGCAGCCTTAGTATATAGCATGCTAGCGACATTTAATTATGGCAATGTTTTAATATTAGTACTATCTGGCTTAAATGTTTCTATCTTAGCCAGGTGGCTTCCCTAATAACCACGGTACATCTTGAGCTGTTTCCTATGGTCAAAAGGGCATCTACAAAATAGCAACATCTATAGTGAATTGAGCTTTATCAACTGGGCTTCTTTCAGCTATATAGTGATCTGGATAACATTAAAATAGTCTGTGCTGCTGAGTTTTAAATCTCAGCTGTTAATAAGCCCCCCAGTAGCCGTATTGTATGGGAAAGCCACAATTTCCTTGTGGGGAGACTTAAATTACAGTTCTGTACATCATTTAACACATCCATATGATGTGTTATTTTTATTTGTAGTTTAATTATTTATTTTCTGTAATATAGATTTTGTGACTTTATATTTAATACGTCTAATGTTCTCAGTGTGTTTTAATAAAGTTTATTTTTTTATGTTGCAACAATTTCAAATAGAGTTGCTTTCTGCACTCAGAGAGGCTTGAAATTTGCAGGAGTTACAGAGCGATTCAATTAGAAAAGCATGCAAGGACATGGTCGTAATACAAATCCGTAAACCATGCTTTGGCACGTAGCATTTTCGGGTTTGAACATGATACATTATTCAAACCTGTAGTTATGGGTGTAGACAGAGCCAATAGCCATTACGTCACTAAAACATGGAGGTTAAATTTCACTCACTTACAGTTTTGAAGTCCGAATTGCGACCGGGCCCGCATTCCAGAAATAATGCAATATGAAAAAAATCAATAATTATAATATTCTAGCCCATGCAAGCTCTAATATATGTATTAACACATTGATTGCTGGGATCGATATAACACAGAAATTAAACATAAATAAAAAATATTTTTATTGCAGATTTGCGAACTTGAGAATGTTGTGCTATTAATTCTAATAACTTTCATCACTTCCCCTGTAATTTAAAATACAGTAGTATAATTATATTTGCTTTTACAATGCTACGTACTGGAGTTTAACCCCCTTGCGGGTCCTCTCTAGTACCCATAGGATTTTTGGCTTCATTTGCCATTTACGTGTTTAAACGCAAGTGCGTCTTTGGGGAATTGTAGCAATTTAATAGCTATTTGTGATTGTAACATTTACGGGCTTGAAAGATCGAAGGCTTAGCTGGGTGGGAGTTCCGACTTTGGCACATGCTGCATTTTTCATCCTATAGCCCCCTGATCCTATGCGCGTAGCTAAAAGAGACCAATTTAATAGCCGTAACTTTTGCGGGCTCAATTAGGGGCTTCTGGAAGTACAAATAGGCAAATTTAAAATTGGTTCTTCAACACTTGTGAACCTTATAAAATAACAGATATTAATATAAAAATAGTTCACCACCACTAAGCAACCTTATAAAATAATGTAAATTAATTTAAAAATTGGTTCTCCAGCCTTTGCAAACCCTATTAAATAACTGACATTACTGTAAAACTGGTTAGCCACTTCTGGCAAACTTCAAACACTAGTCCTTATCTCTCTACTGTAGTAACCTAACTCTCTGTAAACATCTTGCTTACCACAGTGAGACACGACCATCAATAATTCACAATTACTGGTAAATAACTAAAAAAACTTAAATATAACATTCTCCTGCTGCACTATACTGAAAACTAAATATAACATTGTCAGCCAGTACTGGTGAGATAAAATAAACAATTGCACTACAACAATAAAGAAATAGAATATTTGCCCACCAGTCTAGGAGAATCTTCTCGAAAACAGGCAAGCTAACAAAAATGATAACCTAACTATAGCAACCAAATGCCTCAAATGATTCAGTTGATCGCAAAAAAAATCCCGAATTAGCAAGCTAACAGCATTCAAATTTTAAACTCTATTTTCTCAAAAAAGCTGAAGCAATGAAAATTCATGCAAAATCAAGTACAGTATGGCAAGCAAATTTCATACAAAACTGTTCATCCATTTTATTACATACAACTTAGTGGAGTTTCCTATGGGTAAAACTAAATGTAACTAAAATGGGATGAACATCCCTTCTAAAATACGAAATTTCAAGTAGACAAGTTATACCAAAGCAAAAACACATAAAACTGAGCTTACAATGGAGTTTGAGATACCTTTAACTCTAATAGCACATGAAAATTATGAGAATATATATCAGGTACTCTACAATTTACAGAATTATATGTCAGAAACTCAGCAGTTTAGATAAATAATATTTTATATTAGATACTGCAAAGTTTAAGGGATCTATTGGCTGAAAAAGGCTTTTTTATCTATGTGATCAATAATGCAAAGTGATTGGAAAAAGTAACAAGTAAACAAGGACAAATCTATTCTAGATAGGCGTAATCCTCTTTGTGATTGGACTGGGTAACAGCTATTCAAAAGTACTCTTTATAGTATGTATATATCTTTGCAACCTGGTCACTGCTCTAGCCTGTCATTTTTATTTGTAATATAAATGATGCATAAAGAATTATACAGTACATTTAGGGCCCTATTAAATTCTCCCTCGTAGTTCTCTCGGTGCTCGCAAAAGGCAGTTTTCCTGCTGTTTGCGAGAACCGAATCTCTCGCAGCCTGCTTTACGATATGACTGCGAGAAAATGGCCGAGAATAGGCTCCGAGAGAGCTACGTAGCCTTAAATCTATGCACGAGTCTCGCATATCGTAAGAATCCCTACGTGGACAAAAAGTCCACGCAAGGGATCCGAAAGCCTCTACGTGCTGCCTCGGAACAGCCCGAGACAGCAGTGTGAGGCTCCCCCCTGCACCCTATACACATCCCCATGCTGCAGGGGTCTCTATCAGGACCCCTGCAGCACCCCCACATTAACCCCTTGCAGCGGGGGTCCCCGATCTGCATAGATCAGGCCCCCCGCTGCATTTAAAACTTTTAAATTCCCCGCCGCGGCTCCTTAAAGGGACCGCGGCACACTATTACCCAATCCCGGCCGCGGCACTTAAAATTAACCCCCCTCTATGCTGGGGGTCCCCATCGGGACCCCCGAAGTGTCCCCACATAAACCCATTGCAGGCGGGGGCCCCGATCTGCATAGATCAGGCCCCCCGCTGCATTTAAAACTTTTAAATTCCCCGCCGCGGCTCCTTAAAGGGACCGCGGCACATTATTACCCAATCCCGGCCGCGGCACTTAAAATTAACCCCCCTCTATGCTGGGGGTCCCCATCGGGACCCCCGAAGTGTCCCCACATAAACCCATTGCAGGGGGGGGCCCCGATCTGCATAGATCAGGCCCCCCGCTGCATTTAAAACTTTTAAATTCCCCGCCGCGGCTCCTAAAAGGGACCGCGGCACACTATTACCCAATCCCGGCCGCGGCACTTAAAATTAACCCCCCTCTATGCTGGGGGTCCCCATCGGGACCCCCAAAGTGTCCCCACATAAACCCATTGCAGGGGGGGGCCCCGATCTGCATAGATCAGGCCCCCCGCTGCATTTAAAACTTTTAAATTCCCCGCCGCGGCTCCTTAAAGGGACCGCGGCACACTATTACCCAATCCCGGCCGCGGCACTTAAAATTAACCCCCCTCTATGCTGGGGGTCCCATCGGGACCCCTGAAGTGTCCCCATATAAACCCCCTGCAGCGGGGGGCCCCGATCGGCACCGATCGTGACCCTGCTGCAATTCAATTTTAAATTTCCCGCCTCGCGGGTCCTCAAAGGACCGTAAAGGTCCTGAAAGGACTCGCACTAAAAATATTAACCCCAGGCAACTATAATTACCCCATTAACTCATGATGGTCAATCCAGACCACCATAAGGCCTAAATTAACCCATTAACTCATGATGGTCAATACAGACCACCATAAGACCTAAATTAACCCATTAACTCATGATGGTCAATCCAGACCACCATAAGACCTAAATTAACCCATTAACTCATGATGGTCAATCCAGACCACCATAAGGCCTAAATTAACCCATTAACTCATGATGGTCAATCCAGACCACCATAAGGCCTAAATTAACCCATTAACTCATGATGGTCAATCCAGACCACCATAAGGCCTAAATTAACCCATTAACTCATGATGGTCAATCCAGACCACCATAAGGCTCTATTTAACCCCATCAGTCCCATAAGGGTATATTATTACCATTATGGGCCTGTTACAACCCAACATTAACCACATAAGTGCCATGATGGTCCTCAAGGACCATCATGACACTAACTACAAACACTACACTATAACCCCCAATAAACCATTTAATCTAAACTAACCCCCCTCTACACTAATCTATTAACACTTACACTACCTACCTACACTACCTACCCCCTAATAAACCTCCCCAACACTCTAATTACAAAAAACAAAAAACCTACAGCACAGAAAACAAAAAACCTACAGTACAAAAAACAAAAAAACCTACAGTACAGAAAAAAAAAACAATTACAACCCCACCCCCCACTACAGAAAACAAAAAAATACATTACAACCCCACCCCCCACTACAGAAAATAAAAAAATTACACACCTGAAAAGGAAAGACAGATAAACACAATACAATACATACATATAATACATTAAATACATTACATACAATACATGACATTACATATAATATATTACATATAATATATTACATATAATATATTACATATAATACATTACATACATTACATACAATACATGACATTACATATAATATATTACATATAATATATTAAATATAATATATTACATATAATATATTACATATAATACATTACATACAGTACATACAATACATGACATTACATATAATATATTAAATATAATATATTACATATAATATATTACATATAATACATTACATACATTACATACAATACATGACATTACATATAATATATTAAATATAATATATTACATATAATATATTACATATAATACATTACATACATTACATACAATACATGACATTACATACATTACATATAATATATTACATATAATATATTACATATAATATATTACATATAGTCCTAATCAAATACCCCCTATCTATCTAACATACAATCTATTTAATTTAAAATAAATCCTAACTATATCAAATACATCCCCCTATCTATCTAATATACAAAAAATCCTAACTACATACACAGACCCTTATTCTAAACTAAAATAAAATAATTACAGTCCTAACTACATACACAGACCCTAATTCTAAGCTAAAATCAATAAATTAAGACCACTTACCTTTAAGATGTTGCTTCAGATCACTAACCTATGGGTCAAACAAAAAATAAAAATTAGTACAAAACATTAACATCAAATAAATAAACATTCTATACATTCTAAATATTCAACTCACCTTTAAAGCATCTCCAGTCACTGTTTAGCTCTTCCGGCGCGGCCCTGTTAAAAAAAAAAACACAATACATGAATACATGAATACAATATATAAACAATAAATAAAATACACAAATAAACATCTAAATATACATTTAACTTACCTCCCCGCGATGTCCCCGGCCTTCTCTCCTTCAGCCCCGGCTGGGCCGCGGAACCATCCACGCTCTAAAAAAAAAAAAAAAAAAAAACTAACGGAGGTCTGCACTGGCAGACCTCCCCGACGCTACTGAACCTCCCGGAGTCGTTTCCGGGAGGAAATTGGCATTGGCGGCTTGTGATTGGCTGAAAAAGCTGTCTATCAATTTCAGCCAATCAAAAGTCGTCAATGTGTGAGCCAATCAGGATGGGATACACCCCAATATCCCACCCTGATTGGCTAAAACACTTGTCTATCTTTCTGGGAACCAATCACAACGCTCAGATGCCTTCAGCCAATCACTATGGGATACACCCCCACGGAGTGATTGGTAGAAGACATCTGCGCATCCTGATTGGCTCCTACATTGACGACTTTTGATTGGCTGACAGCTTTTTCAGCCAATCACAAGCCGACAATGCCAATTTCCTCCCGGAAACGACTCCGGGAGGTTCAGTAGCGTCGGGGAGGTCTGCCAGTGCAGACCTCCGTTAGTTTTTTTTTTTTTTTTTTTTTTAGAGCGCGGATGGTTCCGCGGCCCAGCCGGGGCTGAAGGAGAGAAGGCCGGGGACATCGCGGGGAGGTAAGTTAAATGTATATTTAGATGTTTATTTGTGTATTTTATTTATTGTTTATATATTGTATTCATGTATTCATGTATTGTGTTTTTTTTTTTTAACAGGGCCGCGCCGGAAGAGCTAAACAGTGACTGGACATGCTGTAAAGGTGAGTTGAATATTTAGAATGTATAGAATGTTTATTTATTTGATGTTAATGTTTTGTACTAATTTTTATTTTTTGTTTGACCCATAGGTTAGTGATCTGAAGCAACATCTTAAAGGTAAGTGGTCTTAATTTATTGATTTTAGCTTAGAATTAGGGTCTGTGTATGTAGTTAGGACTGTAATTATTTTATTTTAGTTTAGAATAAGGGTCTGTGTATGTAGTTAGGATTTTTTGTATATTAGATAGATAGGGGGATGTATTTGATATAGTTAGGATTTATTTTAAATTAAATAGATTGTATGTTAGATAGATAGGGGGTATTTGATTAGGACTATATGTAATATATTATATGTAATATATTATATGTAATTTATTATATGTAATGTATGTAATGTCATGTATTGTATGTAATGTATGTAATGTATTATATGTAATATATTATATGTAATATATTATATTTAATATATTATATGTAATGTCATGTATTGTATGTAATGTATGTAATGTATTATATGTAATATATTATATGTAATATATTATATGTAATGTCATGTATTGTATGTAATGTATTTAATGTATTATATGTATGTATTGTATTGTGTTTATCTGTCTTTCCTTTTCAGGTGTGTAATTTTTTTATTTTCTGTAGTGGGGGGTGGGGTTGTAATGTATTTTTTTGTTTTCTGTAGTGGGGGGTGGGGTTGTAATTGTTTTTTTTCTGTACTGTAGGTTTTTTTGTTTTTTGTACTGTAGGTTTTTTGTTTTCTGTGCTGTAGGTTTTTTGTTTTTTGTAATTAGAGTGTTGGGGAGGTTTATTAGGGGGTAGGTAGTGTAGGTAGGTAGTGTAAGTGTTAATAGATTAGTGTAAAGGGGGGTTAGTTTAGATTAAATGGTTTATTGGGGGTTATAGTGTAGTGTTTGTAGTTAGTGTCATGATGGTCCTTGAGGACCATCATGGCACTTATGTGGTTAATGTTGGGTTGTAACAGGCCCATAATGGTAATAATATACCCTTATGGGACTGATGGGGTTAAATAGAGCCTTATGGTGGTCTGGATTGACCACCATGAGTTAATGGGTTAAATAGAGCCTTATGGTGGTCTGTATTGACCATCATGAGTTAATGGGTTAAATAGAGCCTTATGGTGGTCTGTATTGACCATCATGAGTTAATGGGTTAAATAGAGCCTTATGGTGGTCTGTATTGACCACCATGAGTTAATGGGTTAATTTAGGCCTTATGGTGGTCTGGATTGACCATCATGAGTTAATGGGTTAATTTAGGCCTTATGGTGGTCTGGATTGACCATCATGAGTTAATGGGTTAAATAGAGCCTTATGGTGGTCTGTATTGACCACCATGAGTTAATGGGTTAATTAGAGCCTTATGGTGGTCTGTATTGACCACCATGAGTTAATGGGTTAATTTAGGCCTTATGGTGGTCTGTATTGACCACCATGAGTTAATGGGTTAATTTAGGCCTTATGGTGGTCTGGATTGACCATCATGAGTTAATGGGGTAATTATAGTTGCCTGGGGTTAATATTTTTAGTGCGAGTCCTTTCAGGACCTTTACGGTCCTTTGAGGACCCGCGAGGCGGGAAATTTAAAATTGAATTGCAGCAGGGTCACGATCGGTGCCGATCGGGGCCCCCCGCTGCAGGGGGTTTATATGGGGACACTTCGGGGGTCCCGATGGGGACTCCCAGCATAGAGGGGGGTTAATTTTAAGTCCCGCGGCCGGGATTGGGTTATAGTGTGCCGCGGTCCCTTTAAGGAGCCGCGGCGGGGAATTTAAAAGTTTTAAATGCAGCGGGGGGCCTGATCTATGCAGATCGGGGACCCCCCCTGCAATGGGTTTATGTGGGGACACTTCGGGGGTCCCGATGGGGACCCCCAGCATAGAGGGGGGTTAATTTTAAGTCCCGCGGCCGGGATTGGGTAATAGTGTGCCGCGGCTCCTTAAAGGGGCCGCGGCGGGGAATTTAAAAGTTTTAAATGCAGCGGAGGGCCTGATCTATGCAGATCGGGGACCCCCGCTGCAAGGGGTTAATGTGTGGGGGCTGCGGGGGTTCCTATGGACCCCTGCAGCAAGGTGTTCATGTGAGGACACTTCGGGGGTCCCGACGGGGACCCCCGCATTGAGGGGGGGTTAATTTTAGGTGCCGGGGGGGGTATTCGGAGTACCCCCACGGCAGGGCTTATGTGGGGGACTGCCGCGGAGGTCCCTTTTAGGACCCCCGCAGAAATTGATGAGGAGTGGGAGCCTGCGATATCATCTCGCAGGCTGTCACTCCTCATGTACATTTACGCAGTGTAGATACGTACGGCCCTGCTGCGTAGCTCATACGTTGCTCGCAGCAGGGCTAATTTAATAGCATTGTAAGTTAGAGAAACTTTGCAGTACGTAGGGCTTAAGTAGAAGCCTCTTATTTACGAGGCTGGAATTTAATAGGGCCCTTAATCTTTAAAAAAAATGACAAAAAAAAGACAAAAAACAAACATATGTTGATATTACCATTTTTTTGTACGCTTATTGCACAGCAGGAGGACTTGGGATTCTAATTGGTCAATGTTATGCATTAATCCCACATTTTCCAATAAGCATATTTTTTCATCTGAACATTAATATTTACTTCTATAAAATACTTTTCAATACATCTATTTCTCTTTACTATATATCAAACTTCCCTCCAAGAGGAGAGATATTTTTTTTTCCAAAAAATGAGCCATTTGCCCGTTGATAAAATATGTATAAGTAAATACTTTACTTCATGATTAATATCATTCGGGAACATGTGAAATAATACTATTTCGGGGGTTAACTCTAAGTCGCATTTAATAATATTACACACATTGCTAATACAAGAACCTCAAAAAGTTCAAATAACTCTACATTGCCACCACATATGAAGAAAAGAGCCCTTTTCCGAGTCACATCGCCAAAACATATCAGTATCCTTTGTATGTGTATATATCAAAATCAGACTAGGCACTAGATGCCATCTTTGAACGATCTTAAAATAAGTTTCTTTTAGATTAGCACATTTTAACGTTTTAGCAGTTAGTTCAACTGCTTTATACCAAATAGTGTAATCCCATTGTTTTCCAAGATCTTCCTCCCACCAGAGCATTTTGGAAGTTGTTTTTTTTTCTTTTTTCATTGCTCTTATGTTTTTTTTAACACTTTTTATTGTAAGTTTCTTATCCTTTTCGAGTAATAACCTTTCATTTTTTGTATTCAGCCTAATTAACTGTTTGTATTCTACATTTCACAATATTGAGGTTAATGCATTGTAATATAACCATTTTTCGTTAGGAACTCCATTGTCTTTCCTCAATAATTCAATAGAGTTTTTGCTGTCCATTTGAAAATAGATTTATAAAATTATTAACATTTCATAATTCCCAATACATTTTATTAGATTTTAAAGGTCTCTCATTTAGTAATACTATGGGAGTTAGAGGAGATGGAAAATCCTCCATTTCCTATATATTTGTACCATGTTTTTACCAGAAATGTTACCACTGATAATAAAAATGTTTTTATTTTTATCTTTTTCCTTAGTCCTTATTAACAGGTCTAAATTTAAAGAGCCTGAGAGGTCCTTTTCTATTGCATTATATTTTATCCAATTCTTAGTGTTACCCCACAAATTATTTGTGTCAATCTTCTGAGTATTCTAAGATATTATGGGATGCCAAGCCACCCCTTTTAAAGTGCCTTTGTGTTATATTCAATTTTATTCTTGCTTTTTTATTTTTGTCCACAAATCTATTTATCAAACATTGGAATTTTAATAGAGTCTTTTGGGGAGTTTCTAATGGAATTTTTCTCAGAAGATAGGTCATTGTAGGCAATGTTTACATTTTTATTGCTAATATTCTGCCAGACCAAGTAAGGTTTAGCTCTGTCCAATCATTTAAAATCCCACAAATCTATCTATATAGTCTATCAAACTTTTGCCCGATCAATTCCTTAAAATTGGAGATTAGTTCTGTGCCGAGGTGAGTGATCTAATATCTTTGCCGGTTATATGGATAAGTCTCTCTAAGCTGCCCTAAAGTTTCAGGATCTATATTAATAGCTATTACCTCAGTTTTTGAGGAATTTACCTTATAGTACTACAGCTTTTAATACAATCAAAAATATATCTCAAAGAAATTAGAGGATTTTTAAGAGTCACCACAATACCGTCAGTAAACATAGTTTATGTGTTGGTTGTATTACTTGTATGTATGCCTTCAATTTGTTTAGTGTTCCTTATTAGTAACACAAGTGGTTCAATAACCAAAGCAAAAATCAAACAAGAGAGGGGGCAATCCTACCTAGTACCATTCTTGATTTTAAAGTTACCTGATTTATATCCCAAGCCTAAAACATGAGCTGAGGCATCTGTATAAAGTGACCAAATTCACACATTACATGGTAGCCAGAATTTTTGCATATAGTTTTATGTCTATATTAATAAGGGAAATTGGGCGATAATTTCTATAGTCAATTTAATATTTTCCTGTTTTATAGATAGTAATTATAGCCAATTCTAACATCTCTGAGGGGGCCACTCCATGATATTTTATTTCATTGAATGTATATTTTAGATGGATTATGTATATAATAATCTTTATTATAATTTGTTTTCATCAACTTTAATAATTATTAAAGCTGATGAAAACAATTTATAATAAAGATTTGGGAAGCCATCTGGTTCTGGTGATTTGTTAAGTTTTAAACTAGTAATAGCTTCTCCTAATTCTTTCATTGATATATCTCTTTCTAAATTCTCCAGCTGATCTTCATTCATTTTAGGGAGATTTTGATTACTTAAGAATTATTGTATTTGTATTCTAGCTGGCTTTATTAATGATGGGTTATCCTCCAAATTATACAAAGATTTATCAGATTTAATGAATATATCCCCAATTTCTTTTGGATTGACATATTCTCTCCCATCCTGATCTTTTAATTTATTTATTCTGTTAAATATGTTATATACATTTTTTTTTTTTATTGTATTCGCTAGTAGTTTACCTGCCTTATTGACAAATCATAGCATGGTCAGACTATTAGGCCAATTGTTATATCAGAAATGTTCTCTAACGTTTGTTGGTCTACTAAATAATAATCTATCATTGTATATCTTTGATGTCTCTCTGAGAAAAAGGTATACAGCCTTATTAAATTGCGATTCTGTAAATTTAAAAGGGCTCTATTTAAGCACGCAGCATATTTTTTTTACAGAAATTTTTACTTAGTGAACTTCTATCCAAAGCAAGGTCTTCACTAACTAAAAACTTCTGTGAAAAAAATATGCTATGTGCTTATATAGAGCCCTTTTAAATTTACCGAATCGCAATTTAATAATGCTGATAGTCTCTTTCTCCAGGGTGGTAAATTCGCCATGCATCATAAAGTCAAAATTTTGTTAGTCTTTTATGAAAAAAAATCTGAATTCCTAATCATTGTAGTGTCTGATGTAAAGTTTTCTTAAGGTTTTTCTATCTACGTCATAGTTTGCACACATATTTATATCCCTGCAAATTAATACATGGCCTTTTTTATCTTCTAAATGTTTTTTAAAATCTTATTCAGAAAACTGTTTTTTTTTTAATCTGGTGGTATATATTTACTATAATATAGGACTCATTATTAATGATACCTATCTATATTATAAATCTCCCTTCTGTATGTTCCTCTATCACAGGTGTTTCCTTGTTGAAGAGTACTGACACCCCTTTTTTGATTTTTTTCTTAAAACTAGCATCAATTCTAATTTTAGATATCCTAACCTGTAGAAAGGGTTTGTTGTTCTAAATCCAGTGCGTTTCTTGCAGACAAACTACGCCTGCATCATCTTTTTGAAGACTTTTCTTAGCAATTTGCCTTTTACATTGAGTATTTAACTCTCTCACATTTTGTGTCTTGATCTTAATGCTCATTTCCTCCCCAAAAAGACCTAAAGGTGACCCCTATTTCCTTCCAAGCTCCTCCCACTTCACAAACAAAACAGTTGTCAGAAATATTGACAATACACAATACAATAATAAAGTAGACAAAAAAACATTTTCACCTTCATTCTATTAGAGATTATCAATCTCAAATTGCTCAAGGAAATTAAGCTGTCTAAGTTCATAAACCCTTCTTCCCCACTCCATTAATAACATTAACATATACATCATACATATAAGTATATACTGTACCTTAACCAATATCAAGTTGGTAATTATCTATTGGTAAAGGACCTAAACTAGACCACTAATATCTTCCATTCAGAGGGCCACTTTCGCTAACAATATTTATGTCAAGAAACTTCTAGAGAATTCTATTAGATGTTAATTTACTCAAGATAAAAAAAAATACACCTTTCTCACAAACTTAGCAATTTTTGCAATGATTTTTAGTGTGTAGTTTTTTTCACCATATCTAATCATTAATAATAAGAATATACTTTTCATATCTTCTTATATTAATAAAAATGTGTCTGTGTGCAAAGTTCTAAAAATATCACGAGAAAAGAAAATTCACCTCACAAAAACTCTCACAAAATTAGATTTTTGCAATTCTGTTTTAGTGTATAATTTTTTTCACCATAACCAATCATTAATAATATAATTTGCACATCTTCTTATAGTAATAAAAGTGTGTTTATGTGCAAAAGTCTAAATATATTGTGGGTCGGGTGGGGGGAGGAAAACATGTAACCACCAAAGCTCTATATTTACATACAAATTCTCCTCATTAGCTTTCTGTTGTGAACTTCAGCTTTAATGCAAAAAACAAACAGCTCATCCTAAGCTTAACCTGAGTTCTCTGTATAACACCTTTCTGGGCACTACGGGGGGCCAGAAACCCAAGTTTATGCTGCACTGGGAAAAGGACCTGGGGGTAGAGTGGGACTGGGAAAAATGGACTGAATCTTGCTCCAATCTTTCAAAAGGATCACTTAATTAGGCTTTATTAGAAACATCAATCAAAGTTTTCCACAGGGCCTATTGTACTCCCGATAAAATGCAGAAGTTTAGGCCGCAGGAGAGTAATAAATGCTTTAGGGGATGTCAGTATGTGGGGGATCATATTCATGTATGGTGGGCTTGTCCACGCGCCCAGAATCTCTGGGAACAATTGACCCGTTTAGCCTCCACAATTTTTCATAAAGAAGTAACTGCTTCAATAGAATCCTGCTTACTGGGAGTTCACATTAAAAACTTGTCGCATCCCCAGAACAAGTTGTTTCAAATAATGGCATTAGCTTCAAAGATTCACATAGCCAGTAGATGGAAGGACAAGACTCTAAACTTTCAAGAGGTAACTAGGAAGATCAACTACTTACTTATTAACGAGAGGCTAATCCATATTGTTTTAGATAGGATGCCCCAATTCCAGATAGTTTGGGACCCTTGGATAACATCCTCCTTTAGCGTTCCCCTAGTATAATGCCTGTAATTGTCTGAAGCGATTTTGAGGAGTGGACTGGAGTGGGGGAGCTCTGGAGACCTTTCAGTGGTACTAGATGGCAAGAAGGCTCTGAGGTAAGAGGGGGAAACCAGCCGGGATTGCTCTGTGGCCGCCTAGAGGGGCCAATGATTATTTTATTTTATTTTTTGTGATATGGTACACGATAGTTTAGTAACAATGGATAGGTAATAACTTTTATATTGTATACTCCTATCAACTGTGTACTCTTGAATTTAATTGGTTCATTATGCCTTGTATTTGCTTTATAGTTGGAAAAATCAGTTTAGACACTAGAAAATTTTCTCACTAAAAATTAAAAGACAAGAAGGTTTAGTCAGTTAATTGCTGCAAAATGATAATTTTATGTTTAGATGAGTTGATAAAACTGACATTTATGACTGTCAAGAATGTTTTATTTATGTATGGAATGTGTATACCTTCTAATAAAAAGAATATTTATTCAAATATAAGCTCGTCCATAAAAACAATTTGAGTGGGTGTGTAATATAAATATCATCACTTTAATTATTAAAAAAAACTTGTGTACACTACTTATTAATACAAAAAATAAAATAAAATAAAATAATGATAACACAAAATAACAAAAAGGGAGACATAATATCCCTATTAGAAAACTCTACTGGCAGTATTAAAGGACCCTTTTAAGTTATTCTTCTGCCCAAGACTAGTTTTTTACAAATTTTGCAAACTTCCCCCCTCTGCCTTTTAGCTCATCATCTTACATTCATCTAAATCCAAAAGAAACACTTTTAATCACAATTGAATTGAACTTGATAATAACATTTTTGAAGTTAATTCATATCATTCTGATGAGGATTAGCCCATCTTTCCCTAGACTTTTTTCCCTTCTAGGAATTGTAATCTATATGGCGAATCATTTTTATTAACTGTTTCAACAAATGGAATTTGCCAATCTCTCAGAATCTCCTCACCTTCAGTAAGTGTAATTAGAATATTTTTTTTCTGATTTCCTTTTATTACGATCAATTTAGGACAAAACCCCCTTTTTTAGTTAACAAATGAACACCCTTAAAGTATCATACAGGGCTTCAAGTTTGGACTCAAAGTAATGAAACTTAACTATAACATCTCTTACTATATCCCCTTTCAAACCTCTTGGTAGCAGGATTCTGTGTACCCTTTCAAGCATAATATCCCTTTGTTTCTCAAGTTTAACTAGTTATGTAAAAAAGACACTATAGTATGTGGGGAAAAAATATTTAGCAACAATGGTCTCTTTTCCATATGGAAAAATCTTCCTGTTGCACAATCTTGACTTTAAGAAATTTTGTCTCAGAATCCATGTACATTTAACATTTAAGTTCGGATATTCTTTAAATAGTCCTTCTTGATATTTCTCCAGCTCTCCCACATGCTCCAAGAGGCAATTAATTGCTGTTATATTATTAGATATTTCTTGTGTAAGTTCTATTTTGAGAGAGCTTTGAAAATCTAGCAAAAGCTTTTTTTTTACTGGAGATCGTTAAAATCTCTTCCTCTGCAAAGAATTGAGAGATAAAGTTATCCGTATTAGATGTATCCTTTGTTTTACCTTGTGCTGAGGGAGTTTTGAACTTCATTGAAGCTACCAATTGTGAAAAATTAGAAGTATTTATTTTATCTTTAGGTGAAAAAATGATGAGGAAGAAGGGGTAGTAGGTTTTACGTCCACTTTCGTATCTTTTGGTTTCCCCTTCGAGGAGTTAGATTCTTTATTTTTCATCTTGAGCTATTATTAATATCTTATTTTTGCAGTATAAGACGTTACTAAATCATAATTTCTTACATCTTCATATATTTTATCATCTCCTATTTTACAACTTCATTTTGATTCTGTATACTCCCATTCAGGGGCGGAGCTACCGCCACTGCAACTGGTGCCTTGCCTTGAGGCCCATAACCTCTGAGAGGCCCCTGCGGACTTAGTGCAGGCTCCCTGTGGCCCCCGTGAGTCCCTGGCTCTCCAATGGCCCCCACTGCCCCTCAGTGGCCCCTGCGGGTATACTTTGGCCCCTGTGGGTCCTCTTTGGCCCCAGCAGGCCCCCTGGCCCACCAGTGGCCCCTATGGGACCTTGGTGGCCCCCACTCCCCTCAAGTGGCCCCGGTGGTTCATCTGAGGCCCCTGTGGTCACCTGTGGCCACCAAAGGCCCCCAGTGGCTGCCAGTGTCTCCTGTGTCCCTCACCACCCCTTATGGCCCCTGCGGGTCTTCTAAAGCCTACTGTAGCCCCCAAAAGGCCCCAGGGGCCACCTGTACCCCCTGATGGCCCTGTGGCCCCCATGGATCCTCTGTAGCCCCCTGCAATTTATTTGCAGTCCCCGTGGCCCCACAGCCCCTGTGGAGCTTCCATTTGTCCCCTGTGGCCCCTGCAGGCCCTGTGGCCCCTTGCAGACTTCTGCGGCCTCCCTCAGTCCCCTGTGTTCACACTCAGCCTCCTGCAGCCCACTGGTGGACCCCTGTGGCCCCCCCTTATCCTCATGTGGCACCCTGCATCCCCCTGTGTCCTCCCTCACAGTATTGAATAAGTTGAGAAATGTTATTTATCAAGATAAAAATGTTTGAATTATAATTGATTAATTACTACCCTACCTAAACCGATTTGGATATATAGGTGTTCTTTTCTCTTCTTTTGTTTAGTAACCCATTTACACCTTTTCATTCTGATAAGTATGAATTAAAGAAATGTAATTAGTATTTACAATTTCAATATATCTATATAGGTTTTTCATACTACCTCCCCTCAGATAACTAATTTCATATTTTGTATTATAATATATGACGTGTCTCTTCCCACCTCTCCCTCCCCTGTGTGTCTTCCCCCCTGTGTCTTTTCCCCCACCCCTCCCCTGTATCTCTTCCCCCCTCTCCCTCCTCAGTGTCTCTTGCCCCTCCTCTCCCCTGTGTCTCTTCCCCCTCCTCTCCCCCTGTGTCTTTTCCCAATTCTCCCCTTTGCCTTCCCCCTCCTCCCTCTCCTGTGTCTTCGCTGCCTTCCTCTCCTGTGTCTTCCCTCCTCTTTCCCTCCCCTGTGTCTATCCCCCTCCCCTATGTCTCTTCCCCGCTCTATGTGTCTCTTCCCCCTCCTCTCCCCCGTGTCTCTTCCCCTCTACTCTCCCCCCTTCTCCCTCACCTGTATTTTTTCTTTTTGCCTCCTTCCCGTGTCTCCACCACCCCCTCCTTCCCCTGTGTCTCCCCCTCCTCTCATATCCCATGAGTTGCAGTAATAGCAGTGCACAGCAGGCGGCAGTAGATCGGGTGTATAGGATCTCCACACGGGGATCAGGGGCGACACATTGAAGGAGACTATATAGATGCTTTATATTATATATACACCCAATGAGTGGAGCTACTGTACTTGTGGACAGTGTCTTACACAGATTGTTCCCAGCAGGCTCTGACTAACATGCCTTGTCCTCATCATCTCAGTCCCGTTCCCTTCGTGGCTCCTCTTACACCCTCTCTCTCCCTGTCTTCCTCTAAGTCCCCTCCTCTCCCGGTCTCAGTCCCGTCACCTACACGGCTCCTCTCTCTTCCTGTGGCCACTTCAGTCCCGGCACTAATCTCGAGCATCAGTTAGGGCAGGGAAAGCCATGGAGAGGACAGAGCCATGGAGAGGACAGAGCCATGGAGAGGACAGAGCATGGAGAGGGCGGAGCATGGAGGAGGCAGGGCCATGAGCTGGTGTTAGCTCTGACCGGCCTCCTTATTCTCTATGGTGCTGGGTCCCGACAGAGCCGGAGAGGCTGGAGCATGGAGCAGGCATGTGGGTAATGTGGTCCTCGCAATGAGCACCTATGGTGCTCATCGACCAGCATCAGTGACGCAGGGGAAGCCGTGCAACTGCGGCCCTTCGACCAAACATATATACACATATCTCTATATGTGTATATATGTTTTATATAATATGTTGTGTTGATAAGCCCTATATACATTTACCAGATGATATCAGATGTTGCCTCCACTCTCTCTGTATCGCTGTTTACGTTCAAACTAAGGGATTCATCTCATATTAGTGTTTTTGTGCTCTTTGTGCCTTATCCGTTTATCTGTCATTTAGGGATTATTTCAACTACCTTTCCTCCGTATAGATGTATACTTTTGGTGGTGGGTGTGTCATGGTCTGGACCTGCATGAGTGCTGCAGTTCATTGAGGGAACCATAAATTGAACATACTGAAGCAGAGCATGATCCACTCCCTTTGGAGACTGGGCCACAGGGCAGTATTCCAACATGATAACAACCCCCGAACACACCTCCAAGACGACCACTGCCTTGCTAAAGAAGCTGAAGGTTAAGGTGATGGACTGGGCAAGCATGTCTCCAGACCAAAACCCTATTGAGCATCTGTGGGGCATCCTCAAATGGAAGGCGGGGGAGTGCAAGGTCTCTAACATCCACCAGCTCTGTGATGTCAGTGGAGGAGTGGAAGAGGACTCCAGTGGCAACCTGTGAAGCTCTGGTGAATTCCATCCACATGAGTGTTAAGACAGTGCTAGAAAATAATTGTGGCCACACAAAATATTGACACCTTGGGCCCAATTTGGACATTCCCACTTATGGGTGTACTCACTTTTGTTGCCAACGGTTTAGACATTAATGGCTGTGTGTAGAATTATTTTGTGGGGACAGCAAATGTGTACTTTTATACAGTCTGTACACTTACTACTTTACATTTAGCAGATTGTCATTTTTTCAGTGTTGTCACATAAAAAGATATAATAAAATATTTACAAAATGTGAGGGGTGTACACACTTTTGTGAGATACTGTATATACACATATATTTACAGTGCCTTGCCAAAGTTTTCACCCCCTTGGCATTTTTCGTGTTTTGTTGCCTCACAACTTGGAATTAACATGGATTGTTTGAGGATTCGAATCATTTAATTTATAGAACATGCCCACAATGTTGAGGATGTTTTTTTTTATTTTTATTGTGAAGCAAACAATAAATAGGACAAAATAACAGAAAAAGTCAATGTGCATAACTACTCACCCCATAAAGTCAATACTTTGTAGAACCACCTTTTGCGACAATCACAGCTCCAAGTCGCTTTGAATAAGTCTCTATGAGGTTGCGACATCTTACCACTGGGATTTTTCCCCATTCCTCTTTGTAAAACTGCTCCAGCTCCTTCAAGTTGGATGGTTTGCGCTTGTAAACAGCAAACTTTAATTCTGACCACAAATTTTCTATTGGATTGAGGTCTGGGATTTGACTAGGACATTCCAACACATTTACATGTTTCCCCTTAAACCACTCAAGTGTCGCTTTAGCAGTGTGTTTGGGGTCATTATCCTGTTGGAAGGTAAACCTTCCTCCTACCCTCAAATCACGCACAGAGTGGTACAGGTTTTGCTCAAGAATATCCCTGTATTTAGCACCATCCATCTTTCCCTCAACTCTGACCAGTTTCCCAGTCCTGGCTGCTGAAAAACATCCCCACAGCATGATGCTGCCACCAACCTGTTTCACTGTGGGGATGGTATTCTTTGGGTGCTGTGATGTGTTGGTTTTGCGCTAGACATAGCGTTTTCTTTGATGGCCGAAAAGTTACATTTTATTCTGATCAGACCAGAGCACCTTCCTCCATATATTTTGGGAGTCTCCCACATGTTTTTTCGCAAACTCAAAACTTCCATTTTGTTTTTTGCTGAAAGTAATGTCTTTCTTCTGGCCACTCTGCCAACTCTATGGAGCGTACGGTTTATTGTCTTCCTGTGTACAGATACTCCAGTCTCTGCTGTGGAACTCTACAGCTCCTCCAGGGTTACCTTAGGTCTCTGTGCTGCCTCTGTGATTAATGCCCTCCTTGCCTGGTCCGTGAGTTTTGGTAGGCGTCCGTCTCTTGGAAGGTTTGCGGTTGTGCCATGTTCTTTCCATTTGGTTATGATAGATTTGATGTTGCTCCTCAGAATCATCAAAGATTTAGATATTTTTTTATAACCTAACCCTGACTTGTACTTCTCAACAACATTGTCCCTTACTTGTTTGGAGAGTTCCTTGGTCTTCATGGCAGTGTTTGGTTTGTAGTGCCTCTTGCTTAGGTGTTGCAGCCTCTAGGGCATTTAAAAAAATATAATGACAGATCATGTGACACTCAGGTGGACATCATTTCACTAATTATGTGACTTCTCAAGGTAATTGGTTGCACGAAAGCTTTTTATGGGCTTCATAACAAAGGGGGTGAATACATACGCACATGCCAATTTTCTATTTCTAAATAATAGTTTTATGTATATATTTTTCTCATTTCACTTCACCAACTTAGACTATTGTGTTCTGATCATCACATACAATTCAGATTAACAAAACATTGGACTTAAGGCTGTAATGTAACAAAATAAGTAAAAAGTCAAGGGGGTGAATACTTTTGCAAGGCACTGTACATCAAGCTTTCCAAATAATAAAAAAAAAGTCCTCTGACATTCATACATAGCTTATTGAAATTGTAAGGAACAGTGCACACAAGGAACAAGAGTCTGAAACAACTAGGACCCCTATCTTACAGGTCTCGGGATGAGTGCCTTTGGAGCTCATTGCAACCTTATGCGCATCAAGATAAGTGCCAAAGGCACTCATTGCATCCCCTCTACCTTACGGGCCTCGGGATGAGCACCTTCGGCACTCATTGCACCCCCTCTACCTTACAGGCCTCAGGATGAGCGCCTTTGGTGCTCATTGCATCCCCTCTACCTTATGGGCCTCAAGATTAGCGCCGAAGGCACTCATTGCATTCCCTCTACCTTACGGGCCTTGGGATGACCGCCTTTGGTGCTCATTGCATCCCCTCTACCTTACGGGCCTCGGGATCAGCACCTTCGGCACTCATTGCATCCCCTTTACACCTCTCTTACTATTATATGTGATATAGACAATTTAAATCAATGTTTATTTTATATATATATATATATATATTATATATATATATATATATATATATATATATATATATATATATAGATAAATAATAAGAGTTTTGCAGTATATAGTGATACCTTTTTTATTGGACACACATAATCATAAATAAATGACAAGCTTTCGAGAGTGTTGACCTCCCTTTATCAAGTCTGAAGCAAAACTGACATAAGATGGAACCCTCAGTTTGAATAAAAACAGCACATGCAGAGAGAGTGGTGGCAGTGTCTGACATCATCAGGCAAATACATATAGGTGGAATGAACACAACATAGTATGGTACACATATATGTATATACATATGTTATATACACATATACAAGAAGTATCATAATATAATTAAATACATATAAATAAGTAAATATAAATATACAAACATGTATACATATATATACACATACATACACATAATCATCATATCAGGAATATAGGAGGTTATAAGAAATTAAGATAATGAGATAAAAACTCCATATTAACATTAAGTCCTGTATTTTTCGTATTAAAGTGAGTTATCATCTTCATTTCATAGATCTTTCTTTCTTGTGTGTTTTTAAAGTAACCTCTGAGTATTTTTATTTTCAGGTTTTGTATAGAATGGTTATTTTGTGAAAAGTGATGTCCCACTGGGGTACAATAATTGTCTTCATTGTGTTTTTTGATGGAGTTTCTGTGAAGGTTCATCCTCATATGTAATTTCTGGTTGGTTTCCCCAATGTAGCATCCTTTTTCACAGACAGTACATTGTATCATGTAGACTACATTTGATGATGTGCAGGAATATGACCCTCTGATGTTGTAGCTCTTGTTGTTGTGTGTGGCTGTATCCTCTTTGCAGATATGCTGACATAATTTGCAGCGATTTTTGTTGCAGGGTTTGGTGCCATTTTCTCTGTTGGGCCGTTCATTGGCCAATCTTCTGTTCACCAATGTTTGTCTTAGATTTGGTGGTTGTCTGAATGCGACAATGGGAGGTTTGGGAAATATATGTTTTAATTCTGCATCTTCTGTTAGTTGTGGTTGTAGATCTTTAATTATTTTACGTATTCCTTCTAGAGTCGGATGGTATGTTGTTACTAGAGGTGTACGTGAAGAACTTTCTTTAGTTTTATATTGCAACAGGTGTTCTTGGGGTGTTTTGATGGCAGCGGTTACTTTCTGTGTGATGACATGGGGTTTGTAACCCTTTTGTTTGAAGGAGGCAGACAGTGTTTTTAAATGTTTGTCGCGGTCCTTGGTGTTTGAGCATATGCGGTGGTATCTGATGGCTTGGCTGTAAATTATCCCTTTTTTAGTATGTGAGAGATGGAAACTAGAACTGTGTAGGTAACTATATTTGTCTGTAGGCTTCCTATACACAGATGAGTGAAGTTTACCATTTTTGATGGATATGGTGGTGTCCAAAAAGTTTACCTGTTCAGCAGAGTAATCCATTTTAAGTTTAATAGATGGGTGGAAGGTATTAAAGGCAGTGTGGAAGTCTCTGAGGTTTTTTTCTCCCTCTGTCCATATGATGAACAGGTCATCTATATACCGGTAGTATCTGTAAGGTTTATGGACTAATGTGGATAGGAATCTCTGTTCCAGGTCAGCCATAAATAGATTTGCATACTGTGGTGCCATTTTCGTACCCATTGCAGTCCCCATGATCTGTAGGTAAATCTGTCCGTTGAAGGTGAAGTAGTTGTGGGTCAGGATGTATTCTAATAGTTTTGCAATGGTATTAGAATTGTATTTATGGCCCTGGGTGTGATTTGAAAAGAACCTGAGGCATGCCTCAGTACCATCTTTGTGGGGGATGTTGCTATAGAGAGATTCAACATCCATGGTAACTAGTAGTGTGTTAACTGGAAGGTCCTCAATTAGGCTAAGCTTGTTAAGAAAGTCAGTGGTGTCCTGTATGTAGCTGCTGGTGTTTGTAACAAATGGCTTAAGGATATTTTCAATAAGACCAGATAACTGTTCAGTTAATGTGTCCATACCTGTAATAATAGGTCTCCCCGGGTTTCCTGGTTTGTGGATCTTTGGCAGCAAGTAAAACGTTCCAGTTGAAGGATCCTGGGGTATGAGCTGCTCCAATTCGTGTTGCACCCTCTTTGGGAAGGTTTGAATGAGTTTCCTGAGTTGGATAGTGTATTCTTTTGTGGGGTCCTGGTCTAATTTCTTGTAGTATGTATTGTCTGTCAGTTGTTTGTTACCTTCTTGTAAGTAGTCTTTAGTGTTTAAAATCACAACTGAACTGCCTTTATCCGCTGGTTTTATAGTGATGTTAGTGTTTCCCTTCAAGCTCTTTATTGCAGCTCTTTCTAATGGAGAGAGATTATATAAACCTTTTTTCTGTGTATTTGTTATTAAGGATGCAGTTCTTAGCCGGAAGCTTTCTATATAACTGTCTAATTTAGGGTTGCGTCCAGGTTGTGGGGTGAATTGTATGTTCTTTTTCTTGCAGTTGTAATCTAATGTGGGAGTGGTAGCATCTTGGCTGTGGAAGAATTCTGTAAGCCTCAGCCTCCTGAAGAATTCTTCCAAGTCTGAGTACAATTTAATTTTATCCAGTTTTCTGCTTGGACAAAATGATAATCCTTTAGATAGAACCGAGATCTCTGACTGTGTTAGTTGGTAGTTTGAAAGGTTTATAATTCCTGTTTTATCTGAGCTGTATTCAGGAGAAATGTTGGTGGTAGTAGTGGAAATCTCAGTTGTATTAAGGTTATTCTCTTTCTCTTCCTGTATCTGTTTTTTGTTGTTATATTGAGAGAGGCAGTTCAGCTTTTTATTTTTCTTCTTTATAAGCATATGTTGTTGTTTAATTTGTAGATGCTGCATTTCCCTTTCCAATTGTTCAGCTTCATATGTTTTTTGTTCCCTTAGTTTTTGTAGGAGGGATAGTATTTGGTCCTTAAGTTTTTGTTTCTTGCCATAGAGTTGGTGGATTAGGTTGTTTCTTAATTTCTCACTTGTGTGTCTGCAGAGGTTTTCAGCATATAGTGAGTTGTGGGTAGTTTTAAGTGGGTTTTTGATCTTGAGTCCATTTGGTATTAGGTTCCTTCTTTTGCAATGTGACAGAAAAAAGATGTCACTATTGAGTTGTGCTGTTTTCTTGGTCATCTTAATCAGTAGCTTCTTGAAGCGGCTATATGCGGTATCTTCCATAGTAATGAAGAGTAAGGTAGCCGTGAGTGTCCAGTATCCAGATAAATAATAAGAGTTTTGCAGTATATAGTGATACCTTTTTTATTGGACAAACATAATCATAAATAAATGACAAGCTTTCGAGAGTGTTGACCTCCCTTTATCAAGTCTGAAGCAAAACTGACATAAGATGGAACCCTCAGTTTGAATAAAAACAGCACATGCAGAGAGAGTGGTGGCAGTGTCTGACATCATCAGGCAAATACATATAGGAGGAATGAACACAACATAGTATGGTACACATATATGTATATACATATGTTATATACACATATACAAGAAGTATCATAATATAATTAAATACATATAAATAAGTAAATATAAATATACAAACATGTATACATATATATACACATACATACACATAATCATCATATCAGGAATATAGGAGGTTATAAGAAATTAAGATAATGAGATAAAAACTCCATATTAACATTAAGTCCTGTATTTTTCGTATTAAAGTGAGTTATCATCTTCATTTCATAGATCTTTCTTTCTTGTGTGTTTTTAAAGTAACCTCTGAGTATTTTTATTTTCAGGTTTTGTATAGAATGGTTATTTTGTGAAAAGTGATGTCCCACTGGGGTACAATAATTGTCTTCATTGTGTTTTTTGATGGAGTTTCTGTGAAGGTTCATCCTCATATGTAATTTCTGGTTGGTTTCCCCAATGTAGCATCCTTTTTCACAGACAGTACATTGTATCATGTAGACTACATTTGATGATGTGCAGGAATATGACCCTCTGATGTTGTAGCTCTTGTTGTTGTGTGTGGCTGTATCCTCTTTGCAGATATGCTGACATAATTTGCAGCGATTTTTGTTGCAGGGTTTGGTGCCATTTTCTCTGTTGGGCCGTTCATTGGCCAATCTTCTGTTCACCAATGTTTGTCTTAGATTTGGTGGTTGTCTGAATGCGACAATGGGAGGTTTGGGAAATATATGTTTTAATTCTGCATCTTCTGTTAGTTGTGGTTGTAGATCTTTAATTATTTTACGTATTCCTTCTAGAGTCGGATGGTATGTTGTTACTAGAGGTGTACGTGAAGAACTTTCTTTAGTTTTATATTGCAACAGGTGTTCTCTGGGTGTTTTGATGGCAGCGGTTACTTTCTGTGTGATGACATGGGGTTTGTAACCCTTTTGTTTGAAGGAGGCAGACAGTGTTTTTAAATGTTTGTCGCGGTCCTTGGTGTTTGAGCATATGCGGTGGTATCTGATGGCTTGGCTGTAAATTATCCCTTTTTTAGTATGTGAGGGATGGAAACTAGAACTGTGTAGGTAACTATATTTGTCTGTAGGCTTCCTATACACAGATGAGTGAAGTTTACCATTTTTGATGGATATGGTGGTGTCCAAAAAGTTTACCTGTTCAGCAGAGTAATCCATTTTAAGTTTAATAGATGGGTGGAAGGTATTAAAGGCAGTGTGGAATATATATATATAGCAATTATTTCACATATGGTGGGCTAAGAGTGATAGAAGCCCTCCACCATACAAAGTACAGTAGTACAAATAAGGAATAGTACATTAGTGATTCTATTTGAATGTCTAAAAATAAGTTGATTAAAACTTATTTCCTGCTCAAATTTCTCAGAAATCCAGTATAGGAACTGCAGTCTGGGAAAACTGGGGGGGACATGCAAATGAGGCCACATGATGCACCATCACTCTGTCAATCCAAACCATTTTAAACATGGCTCCTTTAAAGCATATGCTTACTGTATTTCACAGTTTTAGACATAGCAACGGATGGATTTCTCACAAACCAGGTCACTTAACCACATACAGTACTGTTTCACGGTTACTGCCGATCCTCAGTATGGTGTGAGTGCCTGGTTTGTGTGTTGATTGTTGTAAAGAGTAGATCTATACAGCAATTATTTCACATATGGTGGGCTAAGAGTGATAGAAGCCCTCCACCGTACAAAGTACAGTAGTACAAATAAGGAATAGTACATTAGTGATTCTATTTGAATGTCTAAAAATAAGTTGATTAAAACTTATACATATACATAATTGATAAAAACAAATTAAACTCCGCTATTTGCGTTTTATTTTTTTATGGGGAGCCCTCTCCCACCTTATGTCCCCAAGGCACCCAGCCCATCTCTGTGTGTCTTCTGCGACTCCCTGCCTCTGCAGGTAGACGAGGCGGCAGGGGTGGCGCAGAAGACACACAGAGATTTACTCCCTCCGATCAGGGTAAGAGAGGGGGTCGTGGTGAGGGGCTCCAGGGGTGCCTAGGGGACATGGACTGGGTGCCTAGGGAACATGGGGTGGTAGAGGGCTTCCCATTAAAAAATACAAATAGCTGAGTTTTGCCGTCCTAAAATAGTGCTGCCCTGGGCTGCAGCCCATTTAGCCCATATGTAAATACAGCCCTGCCCGTAAACAGCCAATGTAGGAGAAAATCCTACGAGTACCAGATAGGGTTCGCAAGGAGGTTTAATCCCTTTCCATAGCACTGTAAATGCAAATAAAAAAACAATACTGCACTGTAAATGACAGTGAAAGCGATGAAAAACATTAAAATTAATTGCACAACAGTCTCAAGCTCGCAAGTCGGCAATTAAATAATCATATTTTTATGTATAATTTTGGGGTTATATAGATCTCGGGAATCAATAAGTTATTACATAACAGGCCACCCACATGGACTAGAACAGTATTGGCATTCATTTTTATTATTTCCTTTGTCATTTTTAGCATTTCATTTATTTAGATTATTATTTTGTCTTTTGTTTGGAAAAAAGCACTTTCTACAAGCTCAAAACCGGGACCTTCATTTACTGCAGTTTTCTAATATTGTTTCTTTCCTTATTCTTATCCCCTGTACAGCGCTATGGTATATGTTGCCGCATTAGAAATAAACGTTATTAATAATAAATAATTATTTTGTATTTTGCGGTTTTACGAGTCCGATCACATATCGGTCCCTCAAACCCCTAACTGATTGACCTCCATGTTTTACTGACCTAGTGATGACGGTCTCATTTTCTATTGGCTGTTTCTAAATGGGTAGTTACGGTCTTGCTTAGTTGTTCTCATCCGTGTTCCCGTCCTGAAATGCTACATACGAGTGCATGGTTTACGATTTTGGCTTTCGGCCCTTAACTTGTGGGCTTGTTCAGTTGAATAGCACCGGAATTGTAGCAGATTTCAAACCTGCAGCAAGGCCACAGACATAAGGTCTGTATACCGCGAGATGCAGGCTTCGAAATGAATCGGGCTCTATGTCATGGATCCCTGGACAGATGCTTTTGGACTGTTACTTTTTGGACTGATCATTTTTGGTCTGATCATTTTTTGACCCTCGACCTAGAGAGTTGACTTAAACATGCCCCCCTTGGGACCTGCCAGCTAGAATCTATCATCTGTATACAACCTAAACTACATATCTGGACAAACTGACTCAGCATATTATTGTGAAAAGTCTTCTTAAGAGGGTTTACACTGCACCATCAAATAGCCCACAACCTTTCCCTTTTATTCAACATCTCAGTTTGCCTTGTCTGCAGTGGCGTAGCTATGGGGGGGGGGGGTGAGGGGTGCAGAAGGCCTGGGAATCACCTCTTTGAGGGGAGCAAAAATTCCCCCACTTGCCTCCCAACACATATGGGTGAGATGCTCTCTTCCCCCGGTCCCTTGCACCCTGCACTGGTAGCACGGAGCAGCAGCAGGAGGTAAGAGAGAGGGGAGAGGCATGGAAGGAGGGGGAGACACGGAGTGAGGGGGAGATATGGAGGGAGGGGAGGTGAGACATGGGGGAGAGAGGGAGACATGGAGGGAGAGGGAGAGACAATGGGGGAGAGGCATAGGGGAGAGAGGGAGACATGGAGGGAGAGGGGGAGAAATGGGGGAGATGTAAAGGGGGAAACATGGGGGAAAGAGAGACTTTAAGAGGGGAGAAGGAAGTGGGGGAAGGGAAAGAGGCAAGGGGGAGAAAGAGAGACATGGAGAGAGGAGGAAACATGGGTTAGAGGGAGAGAGAGGCAATGGGGAGACATGGTGTGAACGGGGGAGACATGAGGGAAAGGTAAGGGAGGAAAGGGAGGAGAAATGGGGAAGAGAGATAGGCAAGGGGAAAGTGGTAGAGACATGGAGAGAGAGAGAGACATGGAAGGAGAGAGAGGCAAGATGGAGACATGGAGGAGAAGGGCGGAAAGAAAGAGAAAGGTCAGGGTAGTTCTTAATGGGTAGTTACGGCCTAGCTTACCCATTTTGATTGGCTCACACATTTGCTCCTTCTGATTGGCTACATTTTGATTGACAGCGATTTCAGCCAATCAGAAGGCGTCATTTCTATTTTTAGAGCAGAGCATGCGCAAGAACCTTCATTTGCAGTGGGGAGCTCCTTAAGGGACAGTTTTGGAAGGCCCTGTCTGGGCCTGGGACTGAAGACCAGGGCATCACTGGACGTCGCTGAAGGGGCATTTTGGCCAGGTCATTGGTCTAATTAACCCTTTTCTATTTTCTGTGTTTTTTCTTTTTTGTAATCTAGGTTTTTTATTTTATGTAATGTGTTTTTTTATTTTGTGTAATGTAGGTTTTTTTATTTTCTGTAAATAGTGGGGGTTTATTATTTTCTGTAATTAGTGGGGTGTTGAGGGTTTAATAGGGAGTTAGCTAGGTAGTGTAGGGGTTAATAGGATAGGATAGAGGGAGTTAATAGGATAGGGTAAAGGCGGGTTAATTAGTTAGAGGGGGGTTAATTTAGATGTATTAGTTTATTGTGGTGGCTAATAGTGTCGTGTATGGTAGTGCTTAGACTTAGTGTCATGAGCATCCTGGAGGACCCTCATGGCACTTTTAGTGTTAATTGTGAGGGTTAATTATTGTCCCATAAGGGTCTGTATAGACCCTTTTGGGACTGATGGGGTTAATTATAGTCTCATGAGGGTCTATATAGACCCCTATGAGTGATGGGGTTCATTTTAGGTGCCAGGGGGTTATTTTTTTAGTTAGCACAGGTCCTTTAAGGACCTTTAAGGTTTCACGACCCGTGAGGTGGAAAATTTTAAATGTTAAATGCATCGGGGGTCCCAATTGGCACCCTTGCTGCAATGGGTAATGTTGGGACACTGTGGGGGGTCCCGATGGGGACACCCAGCATAGAGGGGTTAACTTTAGGTGCCTGGGGGGTACTTGGAGTACGGGAGATTTTAAAGCCTGCAGCTGTTGTGGGACTCACGTTAGACTTACTGGGCTCCAATTTAATGAGACTGATGTTTTTTTGGATTTCACAATATAATATACTGGTGTATCTATTTACTTTTCTGTACTTTATTTTATTAAGACATGCTTAAAAGTAGTTTTTTTCTACATAAAATCTAAGAAATAGTTCCTAAGTAGTTTCTCCCCTCAGCAGTTCATGAGGACAGCATACTTCTAAGTACAGGTGGTTGAACTGTCGCATAGCAACCATGGCTGCCATGTATTATACAGTCGCATTGCAGTATGTACCCACAGTGCAACATTCAGTGTGTGAAAACTGCTGAATATATATAGAACTGGGCAACAAACGGAACAATAGAGATCATATATATAAAAAATATATGTCTCTATATGTTTATATCAAGATCTTAATGGGCTTATAACTCTTTATAGACATATATTCAATATGTATATATTTATTTTATATTAAATTAGGGTGATCTCATCTTACTTCAAATAAGGGACTTATCCACTTTATAAATTTCATACAAAAAATAAAAGGATATATTTAATAAAATAGTGCCATAAATTGAATCCCACTTGTATAATCAAGTGTATAACAGTGGAAAAAAATGTGACTTAATAAACAGTGTTTGCTAATGTGTGGTGGAGTGAATTAGATACTTCATGTGATCCCTAGTCAGATATATACATTAATACATTTTCCCATTAAAAAATAAGTGTAACGAAATCCCCTATTTTACAGACTTCTCGAACCAACCTGTTTTGTTATTTGAGGAGTTACAATGGGCTTTCGTGGAAATACCTAATAAGACAAACTTCAGTCGATGATTCTGAGAACTGCGTTTGTGGGATCTGAGCGCTATTCGCCTAGAATATGCACTCAGATCTCAGCTATCTGGGGATATGTGGAACTTCAAGTTTATATTGTGTAAAAACAAAGTTATACATTTTTATTCTGTTTTATTAAAACAAAGAAGCCATGTTTCTTTCTTCCTGGAGCGAATTAAGGCTCTCTGTGCTACCTTAATTTAATTACCTCCAGGATAGAAAAGAGGGAGTGATTTATGTGTAAGGGGAGTGCTTATGCTATAGCCACTGTGATTGGCTACTGTTTTTCCTTTGTCCACCAGGAGGAAGCCCTGTGAATACCGGGCGTGTAGCCCTCAGTAAAGAGTTCATGTTTACCCCTTCATGAAGTTTTGACTCATGTTTGGGGTATTGGGAGCTATAATCACTTTGTTTCAGCTGGAGTTTGGAGGAAAACGCAAGGATCCTTTACACTGGTGGCAAGTGGTGGGGATTTTCCTCCCGAACGGATATACCGAACTGAAACTGGTGAATGGCGCATAGATACGAACGCTTGAAACGAACCACACTAAAGGAACTGCTGGAAGCTCGAGGCATAGCGGCAAGCAACAAAACGAAAGCCACGCTAATAGCCGAACTACTGGAGAGCGATCAAACCGGCGAACCACAAATGGCGAATACAGAGGAAACAGACTTCCAGAGGGACGTGAGATGGAGACTCAGCCTGGTAGGACCTAACCCTGTACCAGAGATCGTGGTACAGATCTTGGCCCAAGCTACTGAGACCCAGAATGCCAGGGAAGCACGAGAAGCCAGAGACAGATCACCTCCAGTGGATATATTGTCGCTATCTGGATCTACAAGGGGACGTCAGCGAAAAATTAACTACGCTGCATTTAAAAGCTTCGTGGAAGGTGAGATGGATATTGACAATTACTTGCAAGATTTTGAAAGACAATGTGTGTTAGAAGATTTGGAAAGCGCTAACTGGGCTGCCGTAGTAAGTAGTAAACTATCAGGTAGAGCAGCCGAAGCATTGAGAGCTGTGCCAGATGGGGATATACGAAACTATGACAAGATAAAAGAGATTTTGTTAGCCCGGTACGCTGTAACCCCTGAAGCTCATAGGAGGAAATTCAGGGCTCTCAGAAAACAAGGTAAAGATTCCTATACGGAGTGGGCATTTCGCATGCAGCGCGCTGCCAGCAATTGGATGCAGGGGAATCAGGCAACTACTTTAGAGGATGCTGTGCAGTTGTTGTTGCTAGAACAATTTTTTGATTATACCCCAGCGGAGGTGCGAGATTGGGTCAGAGACAGAAAGCCAAAAACGGTAGAGGAGGCAGCAAGGCTGGCAGACGAATTTCATGAGAGCAGGCGGATGGATGGAAACCGAGGGGTCCAGAGCCCGCGACCTGCCTCTGGCCCACCAACTATGCCACAGAGGGTACCACCAGGGGGCAATACCACAACCCCAGGGTACCAAAACACTGCTCCGATGTGTTATGGGTGCAAACAAGTGGGGCACATCAAACCTAACTGCCCACAACGCACTACAGACCGCTGGGGACGGGCACCGATACCACAGACAAAAGCCGCCGCACACTGTGTGCAAGAGGATTACAATTATCTGCCTCAAGAGACACCCAGTGGCAATAGTGAAAATTGGGCCACCTTACATGAGGTAAACCCTGTACAAGCGGCTGGGGATAACAGGGCACATCACCGCCAGTCAGTAAAACTCAATGGGCAAGAGGCTCGAGGACTGAGAGACAGCGGCGCTACTATTACGTTGGTCCAGCCACACCGAGTCGCCCCGACCCAGCACACAGGACGTACCATTGCTGTAAGGGTAGCCGGAGGGGCAATTCACCAGTTACCAACGGCCCAAGTCCACATCGATTGGGGTACCGGGGCCAAGGCGGTGGAAGTGGGCATCATGCCAGATTTGCCCGCGGAAGTACTGCTGGGAAATGATCTAGGATGCCTGACGTCACAATTGACAGCCTGCAGTACCAAAGGAGCCCTACCGGTTACCACCCGGCAGCAATCCAGAGCTATGGAAGCCTCTCCCTCGACTCATGACCAGGTAAGCGACAACCCTCTGACGATCCCCCCTGACCAGACTTCTTACTGGGGTACCCCTCAAGACTTTGGGCAAGCACAACGGGAGGATCCCACCTTAAAAGGGTATAGGAGGAAGGTAGAACAACCCCAGGGAGACAGAGATCAGGCAAGGTTTAGCTGGGAAAAGGGTTTACTGTACCGAGTGACTGGGGGGACAGGGACAGGAGCGGGCCAGGTAGAAAAAAGACAGTTGATAGTGCCCCGTAAGTATCGGGTAGAACTGTTGCGGATTAGCCACGATATTCCCCTAGCAGGTCACTTAGGCATTAAAAAGATGAGGGACAGACTCACCCAGTCCTTTTTCTGGCCGGGGTCACGGGAGATTTGCAAGATTACTGTAGGACCTGCGAAGTATGCCAAAAGGTAGGGAAGAGAGGGGATCACCCCAAGGCAAAGCTACGCCCCCTACCCATTATTGAGGAACCATTTTTCCGAGTGGCGGTTGATTTAGTTGGCCCACTCAGTAAACCCAGTCCATCCGGTAAGAAATACATTCTTACTGTGGTAGACTACGCTACCCGCTACCCCGAGGCTATAGCTCTGTCGAATATACATGCAGAGACGGTAGCAGAAGCACTAGTTCAGGTGTTCACTAGGGTGGGATTCCCTAGGGAGATAGTGTCCGATTAGGGAACCCAATTCACAGCGGTGATTACTCAACAACTCTGGCAGACCTGTGGGGTAAAACCCATATTAAGTTCCCCCTATCACCCCCAAACCAATGGCCTCTGTGAACGATTTAACGGCACCCTTAAGCAAATGCTCATCACGTTCACAGAGACCTGCAGGAATTGGGAAAGATTCCTCCCTCATTTACTTTTTGCCTATAGGGAGGTTCCCCAGGAGTCCACCGGATTCTCTCCCTTTGAGCTATTATACGGGAGACGGGTCCGGGGACCCCTGGACCTCGTGCGAGAACATTGGGAAGGTGATATGGAACAAGCAGGTACCCCTATAGTCTAATTTGTACTAGAGCTGAGAGACCGGCTACAGACTCTTACCGAAACAGTTCGGGAGAACCTACGAGCCGCCCAAAAGCTGCAAAAATACTGGTATGACAAGGGAGCTAGGGACCGTATATTAGAAGTGGGACAAAAGGCCCTAGTTCTGAAACCCATCAAAACAGATAAGTTGCAAGCCTCCTGGCAGGGCCCCTACACGGTCCTAGAGCGGATCAGTGATACCACGTACATTGTGGCAGACTGTTCCGATAATAGGATCCGGAGGTCCTTCCATGTAAATATGCTTAAGCCATAACTCGAGAGGCCAGAGGAGGTAGCCGCGGTATGCGCTCCAGCATATGAGGATAGCGAGGGTATCCCTCTACCAGATATGCTTCCCCAGAAACCCACAGGAGTAGACCAAGTACAGTTGGGGCCAGCATTAGGTCCCGAGGAACAAGCTCATGTTTCCCAACTGTTAAAGGAATTTGGGGGCATGTTTTCTGCAGCCCCAGGGTATACGACCCTGGCAGTCCACCGAGTGGAGACCCCAGGCCAGTTACCCCTGCGGCAGCAGCCTTACCGAATTCCAGAGGCAGTACGGGAAAGTATGTTAACGGAACTCCGGGATATGTTAGAACTGGGGGTCATAGAACCGTCCCAAAGCCCCTGGGCTTCCCCAGTAGTCCTGGTTCCTAAAAAGGACGGTACCACCAGGTTCTGCGTGGACTACCGTAAACTAAATGATCGGACCATTACCGATGCCTACCCCATGCCCAGAGTAGATGAGCTGCTAGACCGTATGGCTGGGGGGAATTACTTGACCACTATTGATCTGTGCAAGGGATATTGGCAAATCCCCTTGGAGCCTGGGGCCATTCCAAAGTCAGCATTTGTCACCCCATTTGGCCTATACCAGTTTAAGGTTATGCCATTTGGGATGAAGAATGCCCCAGCCACTTTCCAAAGGATGGCGGACCGGATCCTAGAGGGATTTCAGGGCTTCGCTTGTGCTTACCTGGACGATATAGCTATCTTCAGTGAAACTTGGGAAGCCCACCTGGAACACATTTCAGTAGTGCTCAACCAAATTCAGCACGCAGGGCTCACGTTAAAGCCTGAGAAATGCCACGTGGGCATGGCGGAAGTCCAGTATTTAGGCCACAGAGTAGGGTCAGGGAAACAGAGACCAGAGCCCGCTAAAATTGAGGCCATCACCCAGTGGCCCCAACCACGGACAAAAACTCAGGTTATGGCATTCCTGGGTACCGCAGGTTATTACAGGAAATTTGTAGCGGATTACAGTACCCTGGCCAAGCCCTTGACAGACCTCACTAAAAAGTCCCTGCCCCGACAAGTAATCTGGTCCATTGAGTGTGAGGAGGCTTTCCAGAAACTCAAGGCTGCGTTAAGTGCATCTCCTGTGTTAGCGGCACCGGACCATACTAAAAGGTTTCTCGTCCACACAGATGCCTCAATGTTTGGACTGGGAGCAGTATTGAGCCAGGTGGGAGATGATGGCATGGATCACCCAGTGGCGTACCTGAGCAGAAAACTATTACCCCGCGAAGTCAGCTATGCCACTGTGGAGAAAGAGTGTCTGGCATTAGTCTGGGCACTTAAGAAGCTACAGCCTTACTTGTATGGACGCTCTTTCACCGTGCTGACTGACCACAACCCTTTAATTTGGCTCAACAGAGTGGCTGGCGATAACCCCAGATTACTCAGATGGAGCTTGGCGCTGCAACCTTATAATTTCACAATGCAGTACCGCCCTGGGAAACAGAATGCCAATGCCGATGGCCTCTCCCGGCAAACTGAACTGGAAAAGGCGTAATTTTGGTTGGTTTCTGGATTACCGGACATCCCTTAGCCGACCCGTTAGGATCTAAGCAGGTATGCCGTTCCATGGGACTAAGGGGGAGCTGTGTAACGAAATCCCCTATTTTACAGACTTCTCGAACCAAACTGTTTTGTTATTTGAGGAGTTACAATGGGCTTTCGTGGAAATACCTAATAAGACAAACTTCAGTCGATGATTCTGAGAACTGCGTTTGTGGGATCTGAGCGCTATTCGCCTAGAATATGCACTCAGATCTCAGCTATCTGGGGATATGTGGAACTTCAAGTTTATATTGTGTAAAAACAAAGTTATACATTTTTATTCTGTTTTATTAAAACAAAGAAGCCATGTTTCTTTCTTCCTGGAGCGAATTAAGGCTCTCTGTGCTACCTTAATTTAATTACCTCCAGGATAGAAAAGAGGGAGTGATTTATGTGTAAGGGGAGTGCTTATGCTATAGCCACTGTGATTGGCTACTGTTTTTCCTTTGTCCACCAGGAGGAAGTCCTGTGAATACCGGGCGTGTAGCCCTCAGTAAAGAGTTCATGTTTACCCCTTCATGAAGTTTTGACTCATGTTTGGGGTATTGGGAGCTATAATCACTTTGTTTCAGCTGGAGTTCGGAGGAAAACGCAAGGATCCTTTACAATAAGTGATTAAAATAACAGAATAATAATAATCAACCTATACTGTGTTGCTGATTAATTGATATCAGATAAAAAAAAAAAAACATAAAAGAATCAAGTTTATAAAAATATTGGTTATACTGTTTTGGAGCATCCACGCCATTTTAAACTAGATACCAAATAATATAGAATTCTTGAGTCTATTGGATAATATCAGATACATTCTGTATCTCCAATGATATTTCTCGCAATATATTCATATTAAGAGTTGCCCAAAATTTGTGTAGACAATTAAATCCATAAATGCTCATTTATTGCACATGAATCTTTAGAGCTTTTGAAAAGAAGGTGAGAAAAAATGTCCATCACCTCTAAAGGCACCATGAGTTTGAAAATATATATCATAATAGAAATTAGATTTTCAAAAATGTAATAGAGGATATCTAAAAGTCAAGAGGTTATTCAGAGGAAAGCACTGAAACTGAAACCCTCATTTAGGCCTTCTGGTTTATGAGCATGTAGTTTAAAAATCCATTGTCACACTTTTTTTAGAAGGATATTGTCAATATTGCCTTGTCTAGGTCCCAAAGTGGCACCATCAATGGCATAGAACTGTATAAGGTTAATATTTTTGTTGTGATAAATTTTCATATGCCTGGCTAGGGGTGTGTCGAGGTATTTTTTAATCGCTTACACATGCTACCCTATTCTATGTCTTAGCTGTCGATTAGTTTTTCCCACATAGATCTTGGTACAAACACATTGTACTATATATATATCTGTCCAGTTGTGCAACAGTTGTAGAAGCCCTTAATTGGAAAGCTGTCTTTTGTTTTAGGATGTGTAAAGAATTTTGAAGGTCTTATATACCTACAAAATTAACATTTCCCACATTTGTAACATCCATTTAATGGTTGTAACCATGGTTGTTTTGCAGCTTTTTCTTTGAAGTGACTATGGACAAGTTTGTCCCTTAGATTTCTATATCTCGGATAGGTTATATTAGCTTCAGGTGACAGGACATCCTTGAGATCCTTGTCCAATTTTAATATATTCCAGTGTTTGGACAAAATATTTTTGATTTCTTTGAGCATATGTAAGAATGCATCTTATAAGATTATCGTCCTCTCCTTCTTTTTGTTTTTGTATACTGATCAATTCAGTTCACAGTTCAATGCCCACTTATAGGCATTTTATAAACATCTATTAGGGTAACCTCTATTTTTAAATCTTGTTCTAAGTTTCTGTGCTTCAACCTTAAATTCCTCTTCTGTGCTACAATTCCTTCTGACTCTTAGATATTGTCCTGTAGGAATCCCCCTTTTCTGGGGTGGAAAATGTTGACTTGTCCAATGTAATAGATTGTTAGTAGCTGTACTTTTTCTATATGTAGTTGTACTCACAATACCTTGTGTATTCTTTTTGATAACCAGATCCAGAAATGTTATTTCATGATGATTAATTTCAAATGTGAATTTTAATCCTAGGGTGTTAGTATTGAGTTTCTGTATGAAAGAGATACAGTCTTCCTTTGTACCCTGCCATATCACTAGAATATCATCAATATAGCGCCTCCACAGGAGGATATTATCTGTGTCTCCTCTTAGTTCATCATTAAAGACAAATTTCTCCTCCCACCACCCTAGGAATAAATTTGCATAGTTTGGGGCACATGGAGTCCCCATGGCCGTCCCCTTTATCTGGTGTATCCAGTTACGTCCAAAGATGAAGTAATTCTTAGTCAATACAAAATCTAACAATCTTATTAGAGTACATGATGTTTAAACTTACTGTATTCTTCTGTCCCAATTTTATTAATAATGATAGCCAATTTGTTCTCAGTAAGCCACTGGGGTTCATTAACAGAAAAGTGACATATGGACCTGGCTTCCTTCTTGGGTAGCTAGAGTGAGTTTAAAATATGGGGGGAATTTATTACACATCTCAAATGGCTGAGCTGTTTATCCCTGCATTTACTATGCACTAGTTCCTACTGGGAAAAATTTACATCACAGTCTCTCGCCTCATCTCAGTTGCTTGATATACTTAGTAAATTCCTCCCACTGAGTGTTTTTTTTAGTACTTTGGTTCCTCCATTTTCTTGCTGATTTCATAGAGAACAAAGAAAGCATCCCATTAAAATGAATGGGATTTAGACATTTTCTTTAAAATAATCTGTGAAAAGCAGAAGAAAACAAATTTAAAACAAAGTCAGCACTTTAGAGGCATACAAAATGTCCTTTCTTCTAACAGGTAAAGTGATAAATTATGTTGTAACACAAGTTTTTCTTCTTTCGCAAGCTGTCAAGGACTAAACTAATTAGATGTGTTTAAAATATCAAAGAAAAAACAGATTGACTTTCTTCTTGTAATGGAACTGCAGCAATGTGTTGTGTGTATTATTTTGTGATTTATTATACATCACAATATTTTAAACAACTAAATAAAAAAGTTTGTAAAGTACCTTGAAAAGGAAGAAGTTACTCATTACGAGCTAGACTAAAATAGTTTTGTCCATTACTTATGTTATGGTTGATAATGCATATTTTGCACAGTGTTCAACTATGGTCTGACTTCCTTAAAATGTTTAAATTGCATTTAAAAATACTATATAAATATTGAAAAATATTTAGAAGAATCTGCATTAATTTAACCAATATCCATCATGGAACAGTTAAAACCACTACATTATATTGTGTTTGTATACTGGCAGGTTCTAGAATTAAATACCTCGCTTTTACTCTTAGCAAAGATATCTCAGTATGTCACTAGACCTGTCACTATAGTCTAGGTGCAGTGGGCTAACCCCTTTTATGGTGTCACATGTCTTCTAATGTCATCCACTGTGTAATTCCCATCCATTCCACCCAACATTTCAAGTGACATTTAAAGAAGTTAACATTCATTGGTTAGTCCACACATTTTTTCATCTGGGTATTAACATTGCCTTATTCTAAAAATAATAATGCTTTATAAGCACTTCCTCCACCTCTCCGGGCTGCTTGTCATTCTGTATGCCAGAATATAAAGTTGTTTTTAATGTTGCAAATTTTAAAAAGTACATTCCATAATGTTTTTCTCTCCTTTAGACTAAAAAAACTTAATTTGTACTACTAAGACTCTGGCTTTAACTCTCTACTATCATTTCTCCTCCTTGGAAGTGTAGAAATGCCTTGAATAGGTCTTCCTAATTCTCCATAAAATTGTACCATGGCTATTATGTGAGCTGGGGATGGACCTCTAGGAGTAGGTATCATATTACGACAGCATTTAAGCAATAGAGGAAAACAAAAGCATAGCATACAAAACAAGATAAGCATACAAAACAAGGTAAGTTATTACAGGTGATGTTGTCTAAAATTAAGGGATAGTCACTTGCTTTCTTCTTGTTTGTGTTTGCACTATCCCACTGGAAACATACCGGAGCCCTTAACCCTTCTCTATGAGTGGGGATCCATTCATCATGTATCAGAGAAAACCCATAATCAAAGTGTTATTAATAGTGGACAGATCTAAGGGAACTCTGATTGCAGGTTACTCTTGCTCAACATGTGAGGGATCCTGGGAACATACCCAGCAATAGGATTTCAGGTTTATCTTTCTAATGACTCCATTGGCTATCTTTTCAAAGATAATTCTTATCCCATTCTCCCAAAGTCAATGGTGTGATGATGCAAACCAGGGTGGTAATGATAACCACAGTTTCGCCATTGTCAATTTATTTTCTTTTACCTCTCCTTAACAGTTTTCCTCCTAAAGTCAATGGTGTGATGATGCAAACCAGGGTGGTAATGATAACCACAGTTTCCCCATTGTCAATTTATTTTCTTTTACCTCTCCTTACCAGTTTCAGAGGCCTTTGGTCAGGGGGCTCTTGCCTTACTCACTTCCTTCTGGTAAGTTTGAGCTTTACAAAATCATTTGAGGATTCACTTCCCAAAAACATAAAATGTCTTGACTCTGGTGTGGTAGATCCACGCAGCCACTCTGCTTACTTTGACAGATGTAGGTGTGGTTATGAGCATCTGCTTGGGGCCTAGATGGTTGACCTTTCCACGTCTTTATCCACATCTCATCACCAGGTAACATATCATGCACTGGTTTTGTCAATGATATGAGCATTCTTACCAGGTCCACCATTGGAGAGAAAACTAAACACAGAAATAGACTGTGCATATATCACATGATTCAAACATCCGATTTGATCTATATGTAAAACAAACACCCTTTCCCTTGGATAAGTGGGGGTTTACCGTACACAAGCTCAAAGGGGAACAGCTACATAAGGGTGATCTGGGGCAATAAGAATACAGAATAAGACAAGCGGCAGTAGGTCTCTCAATTTTTGTTGAGTATCTTGGCACATCTGAGCCAGATGAGACTTCAGGGTGCGGTTAATTCTTTTCACTCTCGAACTAGACTGTGGGTGCCAAGTAGTGTGTAGCTTCCATACAATGTCAAAGGCTGTTGCTGTTTTCCTGACCACTTCTGCAATGAAGGCTGGTCCATTATCACTTCCAATTCTCATGGTTAGACAATATTGAGGGATGATATGCTGTAACAGGTGCTTGACCACTTCTCTTGTCTTCTCTGTTCTGCGGGGATACACCTCTATTCATTCTGAAAAGGTGTTCCCGAAGACCAGGAGTTCTCTATTTCAAATGCACTTTGGCATCTTTTTGAAGTCCACTTCCCAAAAGTCAAAAGGGGTAATTTGTTTTTTTTTTGTACTCCAGGTGGTTTACTCTGTTATGCTTAGGCATTGTTCTCTGCACAGGTAACACCCTTTTCTACAGTTCTCCTGACAGTTCTCTCTAGAAGAATCAATTAGGGCTGCTGTGCCAAGATGAGAAGATCTATGTAAGGCTTCTGTGGGTGCCAAGTATTCTGGTTTTAGCACCTTCTCCATGAAAGTACCATATCCATTTCTCCCTAAGACTGCTCCTTAATCTTTGTCCACCTACCTTTTCTCATTAGAGTATACTGGATGAATTGATTACAAATGAATATTGGGAATCATGGCATAGATTTAATCTGTTGATTGACTCCTTCCAGTAGCTTGTTTTGTCTGCTAGGTCAGCTCTTCTGTTCCCTTTCCTGATTTGGGGGTCATCCTTTGATATGCCCTGCAGTGGATGACTTTTAAGTCTTTTCAGGTCCATACAGCTAAGAGTAGACTTAGTATTTCAGCAGAATACTTGGCTTGCTTTTCTCCCTCCATCAACAGTCCTGTCTACTTCCAAAGGGCTCCATGGGCATGTGGCTTGTAATCCTGCTGCTCACTGTAAGTCTCTTGTCAGGGCAATGAGTTCTGCCTTTTAGGCTGAGGTACCTTCCAGGAGAGGTATTGATTCCACCACTTTGTGATTAGTCAGTACTGCATATCCAGCTATTCTGTTTACTTCTTCGGCAAAGTTATTTCCATCCGTGAAGTATTCTACTTCTGGCTGCGAATTTCAGGTCAGGGCACTTTGAGTATACCTGATCCATGGTGACCAAGTGGGGTCTCCTCTGGAGGTGATAGTAGCATAGCTGGATTTAAAGTGATATGCACCTTGAGCCTCATTCAATTTGAAGCCTGCATCTTGGGGTATACAGGCCATATGTCTGTGGGCTTGCTGCGGGCTTGAACTCTGCTACAATTCCGGTGTTATTCAATTGAACAAGCCCGCAAGTTATAAGCCAAAACAGTAAACCATGCACTCATGCGTAGCATTTCAGGGCAGGAACATGATCAATTAGGCAAGGCCGTAAATACCCATTTAGCAACAGCCAATAGAAAATGAGACCAGTATCTTTAGGTCAGTAAAACATAAGGTTACATGTCAATCAATTATCGTTCGGAGGCCCGATATGCGATCGGACTTGCAAAACCGCAAAACACAAAATAATAAAAATTAATGTCGATACTGTTCTAGTCCATGTGGGTGGCCTGATATGTATTAACTCATTGATTCCTGAGATCACTATAATCCCGGAATGAAACATAAAATAAAATGTTTTTTGATTGGCGATTTGCGAGCTTGAGACTGTTTCACCACTTTCCCCATCATTTACAGTGTAGTATTGATTTTTTATTTGCTTTTACAGTGCTACAACTATGTCTAACCTCTTTGTGGGTCCTCTCTAGTACTCATAGGATTTCCTTCTAATTTTGACGTTTACTGGTGTGAAAACTTTTGCGGGCTTGAGGAATTGTAGCAATTAAATAGCGATTTGGGATTGTAACTCTTACGGACGTGAAAGATCAAAGTTCTCAATTAGCTGTAAGTTCCAGGTTAACAACCGCAAGGATTTCAAGCCAGTAACACGTAAGCCATTTTAGGCCCCAAAAAACACCAATTGAATAGCAAATTAACTTACTGCCTCCCTTATGGGCTACTGTAACTTACAATTGCTCGATTGAATGAGGCTCCTTTACCTTAACTTTGGGGCTTTTCACTATGGACCACTTGGTACTTGCCCAACTTCTTATTTGTAAGCCAATAGTTTCCCTTGTACTTCAGCAGGGTTAGGACAGCGTGTGGCACATGAACAATGACTTAGGCCTTCATTCAAATGACCTACCGTTACTGTAGACTGTAAAAGAGCTCACAAGCTAATTTGCTATCCAATTGGCATCTTTTCACATACTCCAAATGGGTTACGAGTTACGGCCTTGAAAAACCTGTGGTTGATAAACCCGTAACTTACAGCTTCCCGAAGCCTTTGATTTTTCACTTTTGCAAGGCTAAAATTGCAAATCGCTATTCAATTGCTCAATTTCTCCAAGCCTGCAAATGTTTTCACTCCCGTAAATGGCAAAAGAAGGAGAAAATCCTACGAATGCTAGAGAGATGACCTGCAAGGGAGTTAAACACCTACTTGTAGCACTTTAAATGCAAATAAAAAATCAATACTGCACTGTAAATAACGGGGAAAGAGATGATAGACATTAGATAATAATACATATCAGGCCACCCATATGAACTAGAACGGCATTGCTATTTTTTTTTATAATTCTGTAATTTGCGGGTTTGCAAGTCTGATCGCATATCGGACCCCCGAACCTAATTGATTGACATGTAACCTCAATGTTTTACTTTTGTAATAATAACAGTCTCATTTTCTATTAGCTGATTTGAAATGGGAGGTTACGGGGTTGCTTAATTGATCATGTTCCCGCCCTGAAATGCTACATACGATTGCATGGTTTATGGTTTCGGGTTTGGGATAGTAACTTGTGGACTTGAGCAATAGAATAGCACTGAAATGTGAACATCTTTTGACTCTTTAGAATACAAAAAAATTCAGACATAATTATCAACTTGTAGTGTTTTTCTCACCAACATTTTGTCTGCTTTCTCGTTGCCACTATAGATTGTCCCCCCTCCCCAAGTGTGTGAAGGGGGAACCCAAATGTGCCGTACCATCTACTGTAATGTCCCTGTACTACTGTGACTCTCCTTTTAACTGGTCTGTTCCTTTAATCGAACAGTCAGACAAATATTACACAAATACTTCTGAAAAACAAGGTGGCCTGGAGACTGCATATTAAACAACATTTTCCAGACATAATTTTATTTGTAAATTATCAACCATGTTTACTGTAAGACAACAGTTCACTTAGTTCTTGCTTATTAGATCCTATCAACAATCACAGGTAAAGATTTTGTGTACAGTTTTCTCATTCAACAACAATTTCTTAGTCTGCAAGTCCAAAAAACAATCTATTTACAGTATGATCCCACTTCAGATCAGTTTACACATGCACAAAAGTCCTTTTCTAACAACTTTTCCAGTCATATACTACAAACAAATAACATACCTCTTCTGACCTCCTTTAATCACTTGCTCAATCTCGAACATTTATTTTGATCACCTACGATTGACTAGCATACACAAACTCTTAATTATCCACAGATACTGATTACTTATTCTGCAATCACTTAAGTACTCAAATGAGAATATTCCATTAAAACAACCTTGTTCATGGGGGGGGGGGGGGTGGCTGCTGGTTACAGTGGTCAGACGTGCGCTGCAGGAGCTCCGCTTGACTGGATGCTTTTGGCAGACGTTTTGGGGCAAATTCAGGCCCAATTAACTCAACCATTTCGCCCACGCTGTCAGATTCACCCACTGACCAGATTAATACCCAACTTCAAGTGGTCCCTCTGACTTTCGCTGCCACGTGGCCAATCAGTCTTGAATGCCACCTGGTTGGTCTTGTTCTCCTCCTTGCCTGGAGAAGCCTCCACATGCGGCTGGGTGCCGAGACCCTTCGATCGTTGGTGTGCCAGGAGCAGCTATCAACTTGTCAGTCTTAGGAGACACCCCGCAGAGCAGGTGACAGAGGGAGCTGGTAGGCTCTGAGGTGAGAGGGTGAATTCGGGTGGCGGGAGGGAGAATAAGTCACCCAGAGTTCCAAGATCCTGTGACACACAGGGGATCCTGTCTACTGGCCAGTTCATAGCCCCTGGCCAAAATGAATTCAGGACCTTAACCCCCGAATATGCTACCTACGCAACACTTTAATTGAATAATGGTGGTGGTTTCAGAGGCGTTTTAAAAACCTATAGGGCGCCATCTTATTGAACACCGTCCCTGGGGTTCCGATTATCTTATTCTCCTCTACACCTCAACAGTGCTAAGAATCAATCACATTTTATAGGGCGCCATCTTATTGAACATCCTCCCTCGGGTTATGATTATCTTATTCTCCTCTACACCTCAACAGTGCTAAGAATCAACCAAATTCTTTATCCACTTCATGCCTAAATATATATAAATGTAAAAGGGCTCAGTTGAGTTGCCTTTGTATGATCCCAACTCCACTTTTTGTATGCGCATAAAAGACTGGTGGATAATCCCTCACAGTAAATAGAGAGAGCATCAGAAAGACAATATTATAATTTTTGGCACCTTTTCTTATGTGGCGGGAGTTGACTGTACAACACAACACCATTTTGTGACGCTAAAATATCCTGTCAAGCTGTGGGCTCTTTATCGGTTGTGCTGGGAGGCCTTTATGTGATTTTCAAATCTTTCTCCACAAGGCTCTGTTAACACAGGCCACTGCTATTTGAAATATTTTCACTAAATCATTTTTACTTTTTTACAGTGGAAAAGAACTCTCAGCAACTCTAGCACTGACAGGCAGCTTTAAAAGAAGGGCTTATAAATATATATATATATATATATATATATATATATATATACATATATATATATATGTATATATATATATATATATATATATATATATATTTATATATATATATATATATATATATATATATATATACATATATATGTGTGCAACACTGCCATCTTGTGGACAAGAGCACCCCCTTAGGGTACATATTCAAAAACAAGCTAAATATCCTATTTCCTGGCCTTGCTAGACGATTTTTCCAAATATTATTGACTGTGGATAAAGTTATTTTGGTATTGACTATAAGCTTTAGTAGTAGTATAATGCTCTCTGCTGGCCACCTCTAGTACATTCACTTCATTGAATCAGTACCATGTAGGCAACCAAGCTAACAGGAGCCAATGTCAGAATTTTCAACCACCTTCATAATGAGTCATCATTAACTATTAAGAGCCTTCCTTCCAAGAGTATAACAGATAATTTTCCTAAACAACCCCCCCCCCCCCCCCCCCAGGCAAGAAAATATTCCCTTCTGATTCTGAAGGAGAACGGGATTCAGGTAAGTCATACACCAATGTAAACCTTTCAGACTTTTCACTGGCTAAATTTGGCGGTCAAAGAAATAAAACAAGATCTTCTTTGTCAATGAACGCATCAATTAGAGTCTGTCACTGATCAGATCATTGAAACGCAAACTTAAGACCAGGCAGAAATCTCTGCCAATTCTACCCAGATTTGGAACCTCAAAACAACGTTAGAGGACCTAGAGAATAGGTTGAGACTGGACAATATCCACCTGGGATTCCAACATGCTTCAAACTCATATACTGTCCATTCACAAGACGAGTGTTACTTGATCTTTCAACGTTTGGGTTTTCTACAAGAGTTCAACAAGCCGGTCCATCCTCACAAAGGCTGAATAAGGAATGGTCCGAGGTTCCCCTTACACAAGCGTCAGAGGTGCCAACGCTCAGGAAGAGATACTCTTCCACCAGCTAACTATTTCAGCTCCTCAGTTGACTGAGACAATAGTTCTGTACTATATATTCTGTTTCATCATGTAAGACTCTGTGGCATGCTGAAGAATATCCACACTCTGCTTAATGTTGTAAATGTTTTTTCTTAGTGTTCAGTGACTTTTAGTGGGTCATGTAGGACTATCTAAAAGTATAATATGTTTGGGCTATCTAAGCTTAGGGACACATGAGAAATGTGTAATACTGCTAGATAAGGGATGACTTTCTATGCAATTAAAAGTGTACTGTTAGGCCCTTTTGGCTGCTACTGATACATTAATTAGTAGATGATTAGTAGTTCCTCTTTTATGGGGAATTTTATGTGGCTTGCGCCACATATTATGGCTGGCAATGCTGTTAAAAGTGTCGCCTAGGTTGACCCCTGACCAAATAGCCAACAGGGTTGCATGTACAATGTTTAGCTTTGAGTCTAACACTCTCTATAAAAAATGAAGGTGGTGGTGTAGCAAACTAAATATTTGGGCCACCTTCTACGTTGGTATTTCAATTTATACTGTTGTAAACCTCCAGATGAGGGGACTGATATGTGTAGGAGGTGTTATCATTTTGACTTCATATTGTGAGTTCAGATTATTAATGCGTTTCCTTTTTGTTCCCTCTTCCATCCTCCACAACACAATAGTTATGCCATCCTTTCTTTATATACAGCTAAAGACTAACTGGACGGTCTCTTTGACTAGTTGGTCCAGGTTCTCGATCCTGCCTCCTCACAGTGATAAGTCCATTGCTATTGACACCAAGTACAACACTTTGACAGATAAACATGACTGATAAAGAAATTACCTTTCTGACCCATAATTTCAGAGGGTTCGACTCGCTATTTAAAAGGCGAAAGGCTTTTCTTTCCTACAAGCCATTACACCCTTCGGTCACTCTTTTACAAGAAATACATTTTGTACGAAATGAGATACCCAAATATCTCTCCAAATTCTTCCCCACCTTTTTTGCGACCAGTAACTCTACTAAGATTTTCCCTTCATAATTGAACAAACAAAATTGATAGGGAGGGCATGGGTGTAGGAACTGGGGGGGGATGACAAATCCCCCCATATTTATCTGTGTTATATATATATATATATATATATATATATATATATATATATATATATATTTATATATATAAAAGCTATTTTACGGAATGTACATACAATGAGCTGTATCCCCCCCAGAAATATTCTGACTCCTACACCCCTGATAGAGGGCCATTTTCGTGATTCTTATTTGGGAATAAAATCTCTATAATTTCTATATACTCCCCTACACAAATGCCCCAAAAGATGCTACTTAAACCATTAAACTACATAAAATTCCATGATTTAGGGGGAGTTATACTTGGAGGAGAACTAAATATTGTCTTGTCTACATTTGACAGATCGGGGTTTGGGCGAGACAATCGGCTCACTAATAAGCAAATGTTATTTTTGGCTCTGTTGGTCAGATAATTTTCTTGTTATCTGTATTCTTGACATGGGGACGGCCTTTAGATCGCCATATTCCTGGTGCCTAAGTGATATGCTGCTGTCGACCCCTCAATTTAAAGAACAAGTAGCTAAAGCCATTGAACTTTACTTTTCTGTGAATTCTACACCAGAATCAAATCAGGCTGGGTCTGGGTGGCTCACAAGGTATTTGTCAGAGGCTTCTGCATAAAATTATCTACAGCATACAAGAAGGTCCAAAAGGTGAAGGAAAGCCTCTTAAGAAAAAATCCCAATGACCTAGAATCAGAAAACCAAACAAGTTATTCTGAGGAGATGCGCTTGAGAATAGAGAAGATCATGCTAGAGCTAGACTTAGTTCTTTCAGACCAGACAGAAAAAGCTATGTGGTGGACCAACCATCTGTATTATGCCAAAGCTAACAAACCTGATGCACTATTAGCCAGGAAATTAAAGAAAAAAATCAAAACAATCAAAAATCTTTAAGATAAAACAACCCTCAGGCATACCAACCACTAGTCCATCCCATATCCAGAAGGTATTTTTAGACTTCTTCCAGAGGTTGTTTTCTTCCCCTCATCAAGTGCCAAATAGTCAGCTGTCCTCTTTCTTGAGCGCATGCAATCTACTCTCTTTGTCTCCTCAGGAAAAATACCTTGTTAGTGCAGCTATAACTGTTAAAGAGGTTTTCGAGACTATTGACTCCTTGTAAAGCCCCAGGACCGGAGGGATTCACAAACGTATACTATAAAAGCTTTGCAGAGCTCCTAGCGCCACATTTAACCATTTTATTTAATAGTATGCTAGATGGCCACAAAGCTCCACCTTAGTTGGACCAAGCAAACCTTGCATTTCTTCGAAAATAGGGCAAGGACCCGTTAAATGTGCAGAACTACCAACCTATCTCCCTGCTTAATGGGGATATTAAGATTCTAGCTAAACTTATGACAAATAGAATAAATACTTTTCTCTCTAGGTTAATCCACAAGGATCCACAAGGATCAAGTTCCTTACAGACAAGCGGGGGATAACGTAAGGAGGGTGTTAAGCATCTTACATCTTTCCAAGCAGAATCATATTCCTATGTGACTTTTAGCGCTAGATATAGAAAAGGCGTTTGACTCAATCGAATGGTCTTACCTTTGGGCAGTTCTGAGGAAATTTAGGTTCCCAAACAAATTTTTTAACCTCATAAAAACCTATTATAAGGGCTATCGGGGAAACATGACCATGCATCAGTATCAAAAAAAGGCTACGCTGGGCTGTCCCGTTTCCCCCTTGCTGTTTGCACTAGCAACTGAGCCGCTGGCTCCAACAATCAAGTCTACCTCAGACATCAATGGCATGACAGTTGGCCTACATCACCTGAAATGCTGCTTTTTTGTGGTTGACCTACTTTGCTCTCTGACGAACCCAGTTGTCTCAGTCCCAGTGCTTCTTCAAGTCCTAGAAGACGTTGGTTCGGTCTCAGGTTTACATTTAAACAGGAGAAAGACTGAAGCTTTAAGCATTTCCCTAACGGAGCAGGATTTGAACTTCCTCCAATAAAAGTATTGCTTTTTATGGCCTAATTCCCGCATTGGTACTTAGGGGTAAACATCTCTCACTCAGTTTCAGGTATCTATAAAGCTAACTATCCCCCTTTATTTCAAGAACTATATAAAGATATTAATGCTTGGTCCAAAGGTAGAATATCTTGGCTGGGGCGAATCAATGCGGTCAAGATGAACATTTTACCTTGATTACTATATTTATTTTGTACAGTTCCCATACCTATAAAGTTGCAAAATAGGGAATTCTGCCAACGACAGGTTTTCACATTTATCTGGGATAACAAGCACCCCAGAATAGCTAAACAAGAGATGTGTAAACACAGGCTGAAAGGGGGCTTATTGTGTCCAAGCTTGAAATTATACTTTAAAGCTGCTCAATTGGCGTTTATTCCTATAGCCCACTCAACTCAACATCAACTTTTATGGATGTTTTTGGAAAACAGATCTATGCACTCTTATTCTTTTGAGAATATGTTTTGGCTCCCCAATCATAAAATACCTTTGGGGAAGATAGAAAACCCCTTCATCAAATTGACACTAGATATTTGGTCTTGGGCTACTATAAATCATGCGTTATCCCCTTCACCTTCTACTCTTACTGCAATGATCCCCCATCCCAACTTTACCTCAACCTTCTCCTTAGCTTCCATTTTCTGGTGGAAAATGAAGGACTTCCTGAGACTTGGTGCCTGGTTTAGTGAAGACAACTTGTTAAGTTTCAATGAGCTAAGAGACAGACTTACTTCCCCCAGCCAGGAATACTTTAACTTCTGTAAACTATTTCATCATGTGAGTACAATAAAAAAAGATAATGGTCCACCGAGGGCGAATTGATTTGTTAAGATTTTTGAGTCATTTCCTTTTGTCTAAGAATATTGTGAGTCTGCTATACAATGTATTTAGCATGTATTTTTCTATTAAAGTATTACATAAGAAGTACATCACCCCTGAAAGACTACACAAGTGGAAAGACAATGCAGACTCAGTGTGTTTCAGGTGGTGCCCAGGAGTGGGCTTGTTCTACCACATATGGTGGGATTGTCCTTTAATACAACGACTTTGGAAGGAGGTTTTTGATATAGCGTTCTCAATAGTTCACTCTCCACTAATAGCTGATGTAGAAGTAGCCTTGTTGGGCTCGCCGTATGGCTCTCTCTCAACCTCACAAAATAAACAACTGCAATTTTTGATGCTTGCACCAAAAAGTCATATAGCGAGGCAGTGGAAGACTGATAAACGTAGTTTGCAGACAGTCATTAACAAATGTAATTATATTGCAGTTAACGAAAGACTTTCACACACACTGAAGGTCTCCCTACCTAAACTTCTAGCTATCTTGAACCCCTGGTTCCTCTCACCCCTTAGTTTAAAAAGTATGAACCCCAGCCGAACCTATCTTGGTTGGTGTCCCACAGAGGAGGCAGGAACGTGGACTTCTCTTGGACTTGGAGACCTCCTAGTAGGCTTCTTCCTAATAATGAGTGTTAAAATACTTTATAAAGGCTTTGTGATATTTGCTGTCCTCCGCCCCCCCCTTGTTCTCTTTGTTTGCTTTAATTTTTTTCTTCATAAATGTTTGACTACAAGTTTAAATGGTGAGCCCCATAAAACAAAACAAAAAAGGCTAGAGAACAATATGTGGGAAGGTACTCAGAAATAACACTATTATTGTTGTATTCTAGGATACCAGGTTGATGCTCAGTTCATTCATCATTCTGTATGTTCTGTATGTAAAATCTTTTCTCGAGACGATGTTTCACTCTAAAAAGCTTACATTTTGCAATTGTACTTGAACTGCCTTGTATATGTGCCTAATAAGAAAAACTGATTGAGAAAAAAATTACCTTGTTCACAAGAATGAATGAAACAAAGTTAATATCCTAATAATCATTATTAGGGGTACATTCCAATTACTTCAATATGTAATTCATTTTTTTTCTTCTACTCAACATGGCCTTCAAAATGGGAAGGATTGGGGCATGAATCTGTGATGTTCACTTCTATGTCTCTGCCTGTGACATTTAACTAAACTAGTAACTTGCCCGTCATAAATGACAGTATATCTCGGTGCTAATGATCTATGTGCCACCTCTATCTCTCTGTTGTCTCTCTCTGCGATGTCTCTCTCTCTTTCTGTGTCTCTCTCTCTCTCTGCGCTCTCTCTCTATCTGTCCGTCTATCTCTCCTTTCTCTCTCTCTCCTATCTCTCTCTCTTTCTCCTGTCTCTTTCTCTCCTGTCTCTCCGTCTCCCTCTCTCTATGTCCTGTCTCTCTCTATCTCTCCTGTTTCTACCTCTCTCCTGTTTTTCTTTCTCCTCCCTCTCTCTATGCCGGCAATGTGCATGTGTCTCTCTTTCCGGCCAGCAATGCTGATACAAGTCTCTAAAGGGAGAGAGAGGGAAAGAGAAAGAGAGAGAGAGACATAATTTTGCTCAATCTCCACATATTACTTAATCCCAGGCCTTGTGATTTACTGACAAGTTGTAGATGGGACCAGTAATATTACAGATGGGCAGCATTAAATAACTGAATAACATTACTGAAAAAAACTCCCACCGGTGAAATTACATAGAAACATAATTTATTTGGCTCAAATTGAATGGAGCCCTTAGTTCTGAAACAATTTGTAAATGTCCTTTTTTAAATTGAAAGATTAACAACAGTTACCATAGTTATTAAGGTTGCTGGTCCTATAAAGTTCCAAATAAGGTAGATGTCAAGCATTTTGCCAACAGCTGTAAAAGGGCAAAACACAATAGAAAATACATTACAAAACATATGTACAGCAGACCCTCAGTTCACCACAACTTAAGCAACCAGAACTCTGAAGCAACCAGAAAAAAATTTTAATACAGTACTTTAAACAAAAATCTAATTTTACAAGGCTCAACAAATGCCAAGAGCCAGGTTGTCATTCCACAAAACGTTTACAGGCACCTAGATTACATCCACTGTACGTCTCTGTACTTCAGTGTTACCTGGAAGCAGACAGGCATGAGTGATTGAGCCAGTGCAGTGTTGACGTTAAATTTCCCGGGATCAGCACCTCACACTCCAGCCGAATGTACCTGTGTGTAAGTGCGTATGTGAAGTGAAAGCTGCTGCTGCTAGAACAGCCCTCACAGATGAATATACTGAACAGAGCATCCTATGTTCAGCTAATCTAGGCCACTTTTAATAGTGACTCTCAAGCTACCAGAAACTACATTTATCCAGCATCTACCAATCCCAGTGGGTGCCGGATAACCGAGAGTCTACTGTATATTACAAATGCAATAGTACATTAATGTGCTGTCAATTTGTATATCATTCTAGAATTAAACATTTGTGCAACAGATAATTTTGAATAAAAAAATTCCTTACAACGATTCAAGCTTTTATAGGGGGTGTTTCACATAAACACAAATTACTCTTATATGGAAGACTTCACTCACAGAAGTTCAAATATAAGTGTAAATATAATAACACTTTTATTGCTACACATGTCAGGTAATATGATCTGCTGAAGAACACAGAAACATAAATGTAACTGCTTAAAACTGCAGTTTGATTGGCTCTCGTTCTAGAACATTTGACCCAATAAGCTCAGTATTATAAATGTCAGTGAAAAAAAGAACCTAAGTTACTTCTGAGCTATATCTTTATTTACAAATTGAAAATCAATATCCCCAAATAAATTATGATTTTTTAAATTTGTCCTTCATTTAATGTTTTCTTTTTTTTAGGTTATAATACATTTTGTTTCTATCAATTTTACATTCAGGCTGAGAGGAATAAAAAAACAGCCTCTGAGCAGAGGCAAAGGAATAGAAATTCAAATGAACATGGCACAATACTTAAAATAATGAGGAGCTGTTTAAGATTTTTAAAGTAGCAATTAGGCAAAATGGTGGCAATTATTTAAAAAAAGTTGATGTTCTCTGTGGTATGTATTTTTCCCTAGTACTGTGGCATTAAAAAAATATTCAATACACAACGATACAAAGCATAAACTAATTAAGGCAGCAGTTACCCTGTTTTTAAAATTATGGTATGTCATATAATAAAATGCAGGGCAACATAGTGTTATTTTTATAGAATTGGAGTAGAACCTCATGTGATAATGACCAAAAATATTTTACAATGTTTAATAAAAAAAAAAACATTTTATTTTTCTTAACTATTTACTCACATTGTTTTAATGATAACATACATTTTGTCCTTGGTCCTAAAAGTAGGATTACATATTTCAATATGAGTCATGATCCACAATGCTCATGATACAGGGCAATGTTCATCTGTGTAAGACAATCACCACAGCCAATAACAAGTGACCATGATGTCAGGTTTATACAAACAAACAGCAACTAATTATTTATATAATCTCAACTCAAAGACTATTGTTCATTCATTTCAGTGCCCAGGAGGTGTAGCCCACCCAAGAGACACAGGCACAGGTGTTGGAGGTTGACCAAAATATACACTTTGAAGGGGTGATTGAGGAACGCCAAACTAGATCAGAAGGCCTGGGACCATAACAGGAAGCTGGCTCGTCAGCAGCAACACTTCCTCCAATGTCTCCAGTCTTGGAAGCTCAAGATGTGCCCTCCCACGCATTGTGGGCCAGGTTGCTGCATGTCCAGCCAACTCCACCTCACATGTATTGGAGCAAGAAACCACCGCCACCTCCACGACTGTCTTGGTACTGGAAATAACCATGAGCAGGCCCACCACCACTGCCGCCTGGGCCAATCCCATGGCTTCCTTGCCAGGACCCCACCGCTCCTCCACCACCAACATGGCCTCCAACAACATGGGCGTTGCCATCAACACTGGCGTCAGCAACATGAGCATCGCCACCAAAACCGTCACCACCAACACAGCTGCCACCACCTCAGCCCATCGAAAGGCCTGGCACTTCAAGCGGCAGACCTCTAACAATGAGTCAATTGGGCAGATATACTTTCCCAAATACGGAGGGAAGAGAGAACATATTACGGGAATTAACGTTAGTAAAAATGTTGACATATGGTTGTCTGGCTACAGAGTTCATGGCCTATGTGAAGAACATCTGTTGTAACCATGTGACTACCAACCATCACACAGACCATGATAATCTTTTCTTTGTACATATATGGTACCATGTGGAATGCCGTTGAGATGAGATGTTGAAGTCAATCTTAATAGTGTTATGATTTAAATATTGTTTTTTATTTATTTTAGGTCTTAATAGGCAAATCTCACAACCATTAAGTCATGTTCTTCATCTTCGAGCAGTGCAATCATGTAATGTAAGTAAACTCTCAACCCAGTGCATTAGGCATTAGATCACTTACATCCCCCCTCCCCACCCCGGCAGATTGATCTGAAATGCCTATTATGACTCCATATATCATCACTAATAAACATGATTGATGTTCTGTTCAATTACAATTAATATAGTCCCAAGGCTGTTGAGTTTCACAGTCCCATTAGGATCTACTAATCCAACCAAGTAGTCATACATGTATTATTGTTGCATGTCATCCTGTTAACATTCTGATAGCAGTTTCATGTGTCTGATTTAAATCCCACACATTCAAGATGATGGCCTTTGTTTTACATCAGTGTTAATGGGTATGTGTTTTCATATCAAGTGATCATTGTTATCTGTTTTGCCGTGGTAACACCTGTATACCAATTAAACGTGATATCAGTGTGGCACAATAATTTAATATGAAGATAGTGATCGTAATCTTTGCCAACTAATTGTGGTTACATTGATGCATTCCTTCCACATCTTCAATAATGTTCTCGGACAGGGATTGTCCATGACAGATTCACTATGGTTAGCACTGCTCATAGATGATGGTCATGTTAATTGGTTTACTGTACTGTATTGGTTTACACTGTACTGTAAATTCAGCTATTACTTATTTTTCATACTCCTCTTTCTTTTTTCAGATTCTGACTATTTTGGATTTTACTTTAATATTTAAAACACAATGTAATTGAATTGGATTACAAAATCCATGATTTCATCTGTTTAATTCAGCAGATGAAGCACATATGTAAGTTCTATGGACATTACTGGTTACTTCTATTATATGTAGTGATGTATGATGTTGTATGCTATATGATATTTTTTTTCCCATTGGATTATGGTTACTGTGATGTAATGACCACATGTGACTAGTAGATGCTACGCATCATTATTAATGGACCGAACTAGTGTTGATCTTCCCTTTAATCATGTTTGTCAATACAGCCTCTTGCCCTCTCAGTTCCGCCCACATTACACCGATGATATTTAGTGACAGTTGTATACATTTAAACATGTGCTCTGTGTATCAAATAAAGTATGATATTGTAATACTGTTTTCACTGTTTCTGTGTGTTTCTACATTTTCAGGATTGGGGAGCTCAAGATTCATTTTCTAATACTTACAGTGTAAAGCACAATTATTATTTGCAACAGTTACAAACCCCTGTCTCATTATATATGCTGATGTTTGTGGGATGGCTTCAAGGGCTGAACTAAAATGGCAATATTTATTTACATTCATGATCTATTTTAAGAATGTAAACACCTTTTCCACATGATTTTTCAACCCCTAACTAATGGTGCAGAGCACATATGTTGACTTTGGGGTTCTTCAATTGGTTATACGGAAATCCAATGGTATGAACATTAGCTGTGCTTCAACATGGCCTTTCATGTTCACATGTATTTCTTGGCGTATACATTTTATTTTGATTTACATTTTTCATTGCTCTGGAGTGTCTCTGGAGTCAAGAAAAAAAGGTTAGATCTTAACATTTACATTCTTTTTTTTTAATGGCCATTATCATTTCAGATATTCTGTTATTAGCCATTAAATGCTCAGAATTTGTAAAAAGCTACCACCAGTAAAAGTAGACAAATGGCTCTGATAAGCCTTGGTTACTCAAATCTGACTCTGATAAAGGCACATGGAACTTGTTTTCAACATTATTAAATTGTCTTTTTTTCATGACAAAATATTCAGTAAAACATGTTTAAACCAACATGCCACATGAAAACTTCTCTGTATGCACAGCTAATGTTCATACCATTGGATTTCCGTATAACCAATTGAAGAACCCCAAAGTCAGACACTATCTTTCAGATATCAGAATTGAGTGCTCATATCCAGCTCAAATAAGAAGCTGCTACTGCCTGGATTCTGGTATTAAATAATAAAAAAAATGCAAGTGGAATGTTTATGACCTCTTCAGCAATGAGCCTGATTTTCCACATTGAACCCTCTGATCATCTGAGGGTCTTCAGACCACAATACCCCTTGCCCTTTAAGTGGGGGCATATGACAAAGAACTTGATACACTACCCATTTCCTCTCTTTTGGGATATTTCTATGGTTAGTTTATCCCTTGCCTGTGTCCCCTAACTTTGGGGATTGTGCTCCCAGTTTCTCTCTCTTCTACCTCCTGGCACAATCAACCCTTGTTTACACCCTGGGTGGAAGTTGTGCCTACATACATTCTACACATGCAGAGGATATTAAGATAAGGGACCAGACTTACAGGCACTATGGTCACAGCCAGGAACGTAAGTACCATTCTCATTTGATGAATTAAATGTCCCTGTCATGGTGCTCTATATCTGATTAGAAAATTAGATTATCTTGCATCCAATCCCAGACATCGGCAGGACCCTAAAGGAGAGGTCCCTGATTGGGAGGTTCAAAATGGGCATGTGGACTTGTTGCCTTTTTTTTAAATGTTTGACTTGCCTATTGTTCAATGCCCTATAAAATGTTCACTCGTCCCCAATAAAGATTGTTCTGGTAAACGATTACAAGCCTGAGAGTTGTATTTAATTCGTTCAGGGAACTATTTTAAATGACAGTTACTCTGTTTTAAGAAGGGAATATCTGTGCTCTGCCCCAAGGTCCCTAAGGATAGACCCACACATCCAATACAAGTACCTATCCAGTGGGAGTTCCAAAACCTGTCGGTCTTGCTGGACCCATATTTTGAGAAACTGGTGGCACCAGTGGGATCCTTAATTTGATCATACTGTTCCTGATAAGCCATGATAGAATATGATGAGCTTACAATGCCTGAACTTCAGCAGCAGGTCTGGACATGAGGAATCAAGAGGATAGGTTAAAAAAATGGTCTTGCTATGGTCCAGGCATTCTGAAAGTTGGATGCAGTCAGACAAGAGTTGGAACTATCCAAAGCTGTTCCCATAGTGACAGTTTTCAGCTTTTGTGTATCACCCACTCCTCTGACTGAACTGGAACTGGGTGAAAAGGTATCACAGAGATATTAGGCCTGTGTAGCCCTGCTTAAAGAATCAGTGTCTCTTGAGGTTGGGGGACCCATCTTGACTGCCATAATTCAAGAGGTAACCAGGGATAAAACACTTCAGAGGGAGAGAAGGTCGCCCCCCACTTCTTGGGGTAGCACAAGTTACAGTGGATCCTAATGGCCTAAATATCATTATCAAAGCTTCAAGAAGTTTGAGGAGGCCACTGGGGATATCAATATACTTTTACATGAATTTGAGAGGCAATGCTGTCTCTGTCACATTAAGTAAGTGACATTGGTTTGAATCTTGGATGGACTGTTAGGTAGACGAGTCAGCACTGCCTACTGTGTCATCATGTCAGGATTACAAGGATTTTAAGGAGATAAAGCGGGTGCTGCTAGCCCAATATCCCATTAACCAAGAGACCTATAACAGGACAGTTCTGTGAGCTTTAGATAGCTTCTCAGAAGCATGCTCTGGATGAGTGGTGGAAAGGAACAGATCTGCTACCACCAATAATGTATTGTTATCTGTATATTGTAATCTGCATTTTTCGCTTTTGCCACAGAATCTGTTTTATCTAAGCCACCCCCCACACACACACACACACAAACAAACTGACTTAACATACACCTGAGAAGCAACAACCTGGGAAGATGACTCTATAGGGAAAAAACTGGGAGTACCCACAATTCCACTATACTACTGCCCCTCCTCAAATATTCTCAAAGTGAGATAACATCTCTTTAACAATATAAATTATTGTATGCACAGAAGCATTATCTGATTAGCTCATTTAAACAGAGGGCCCAGAAGCAGGAGTAGGTAAGATGTCATCTGCTCCTTAAGCTGCCATGACTATATGCTCCTACTGACTACACTCTCTGGATAAAGATCTGCACACCTCAGATCTAGAGGGAAACTCAACCCTCCTCCCCACTTTATTATGTGAAGAGATCTGCTCGACACTCTCAACGGAGAAGGGGACAGTCTTGTCCTGGGCCCCCTCCCTTTCTTAATGAGAAAGGGGATCTACTTTCCTTGCCTTTTCCCTGGGTCTGGAGTCCAAGTAAGAAGGCCTCACATCAGTAATAGAATGAGCATTGGTAACCATGGTGCCCAACTCACTGCACCAGACAACTGATTGGAGCACTCTTTGGCACTGCCTTTTTTAGGATTGGGATGTAGACCATTTCCAGTCTACTGCCCAACGTTGAGTTTTTCAAATGTGTTGGCAGAATACAAGCAACACTTTCACAGCATTATCTGCTAGGATTTTGAACAGTTCATCTGGGATTCCTCAACTCCTGCATCTTCGTAATCAGCAAGGCTTCCAATGACCCATCTTTCTTCACTCTGCAAGATGCATGGCTCTACGCCATTAAACAAACTAATGATGTTACCATTGCATTAAAAATCCTTCCTGTGTAGATATTTTGTGTATTCCTGCCACCCCTTCTTTATATGCTTTATATTCTTCTGTTAAGTCACTGCCATATTTGTCTTTTATCACGCTCACTTTGGCATTTAAATCCCCAATTTTTTTGAAGACGTCTCTTGACTTTGTCATTCTGTTATCTCCTTCCGTCTCATCACTCATACTAAAATGCATTCTTGTCTGTTCTTGCTATGCATTCAGATTGGAAAAACTTTTTGTATCTCCACTACTTCTACTTTCTTCTTTTCATGGGCTACTTTCAAAAGCTTCATTAAAAGTTTACCTTCTTATTTTTATTCCTTTTGGGGATATTATTTGTTGCTGTTTTTGGGCAATGAGTTTGTTTAGGCATTCTGTTTATCATGTCTAGCCCCTTAAATCTAGTATTTACCTCAACTGCATATAGATAAAGACCCCAATTTAATTCCAAGCCAGTAATTACCTTGATGCATTCTGTATGACTGTTGGTAAGAAATGTACTACTGTTACAGATGTATTTAATTGCTCAAGCCCGCAATTACAGGGCCAATTGCTAAAACCATAAACCCTCCCCTCCACCGAAAGCTGTTTGTGGGCTGGAATACATAGGGTCCGTAGTTATAGCCAATCCTGCAATTACAGTGTGTACCACATCCCTTGGAGCCAGTAGAGAATGGGCTAACAGCAAGAGGCACCGGCCCCTCTAACTACATGCATGAGGAGATGGTGATCCTCCTCCATGCCATCCGTGAGAGCACCAATATCCTTGCGGGTGGGAGGGAAGCTAGGCCCGGGCCCAAGGCTCATGTCTGGAAGTAGGTAGTGGTCGCATACACAGCAGTGGGCTTAGCAAAAAGGGATGTGAGGTCCATGAAGCACCACTTTAATGATGTCCGTGCCAAGGTGAGGAGGATGAAGGCCAAGAAAGACATTGCAGCTGCAGCACCAAGTGGTGACCCCAAGTGACTGTGAAGTACAGGAATGGGAGACGGTGCTCCAGGAGATGCTGATATATCCATATTTATAAGACATGATTGTTGTTAGAATACATTTAGACAAATACAGCTATAGTGGTGGACTTGTTAATCAAAGCCAGCATTATTACATGCACTAGTGAAGCATGTGATCCTCTCTGCAAGATCAGTATGAGAATAGATACTTATGCCTGATGTAAGTAACAGTGAATATGGCTGCTGACCTTTGTGTCCTCTCCATATTAATGGGTAGGTTTACCGAACTTATGATATCAGAAGTATCCTTTAAAAGGTGCTAACACCTGTATAGCAGATGAATGTGAAATCAATGTTGCTAAACAATATCAGATAGAGAATGTGATAACACTCCCGGACCACTTACTGTCGTCACAGCTAAGCATGGTCCTGGCTAGTAATATATCATGACACCCACTTAACGGTTAGTAATGCTTGCAGATGAAGATCAGGTAAGTTGGTATATTGTTACATTTACAGTATTTAGCACTGTATTGTACATGCAGGGTTTGTTTAGTTTTTTATCCTAATCTGCATTTTTTACGTTTGGACCACCTTTTTTGTTTTGGGAACACATTGTATTTGTGTAACTGAACTGGAATACATAGTCCAGAAGTTTATGCATTCATTTAATTAATGAGATGAAGACCATATGTAAGTGCTATGCTCATTACTGGTTACTTCTCCTAAATTGGGTGATGATCCTTTTCTTTATCGGATTCTGGTTACTGTGGTGTAGTGACCACATGTGACCCTAGTAGATGCTATGCATCATCATCATTATTATTACAGTTCACCCTTTTGTATCCCCCTTTTCCCAAAAAGCCTCTTGCCCTTCCCAGATCTGCCCACACCACACTCATGATATTAATGCACAGTCTCATACATTTCTGAGTGTGCTCTGCGTATATAATAACATTTTGTTTTCACATACTGTTGCACATAACACCTAACATTTGCTTGCAGTGTGCCATCCTTATAAAATAATTATACATATTTACTATCCAACATATTTTCAGAAATATATTTTATATGATGTTATTTGTTCATCAGAGAATGTTATGCAATTAATTCTTATGGACTTCCCTGATTTTGTATTGTTTAGAAGTGGATTACTGTCTTTTTAATGGCTGCTAGGGCACTCTTATGTCTTTGACAGTCCTATATGTAACCCGTATTCTTTGCTACATTTGCCATTTACAGGTTAGAAGGCAATTGCGGGCTTGTTGAATTGTTTTAATTAAATATGGATTTTGCGTCTTTAGCAATGGTAACATTTGTGGCCTTGAAATATCAAAGGAGGAGATAGGACGGAGTTACGATTTTTACCACCACAATGATTTTGAGACTGTAACTCGCAAATGGATTTGTGAGTAGCAAATTGTAGTCAATTAAATATTGGTAAAATTTATAGGCTACAGTAATTGTGATATGGACAAATAAATATGGGCCAAAGTGTTTTTTAATATCTGTATCGAGTATGAGAAGGTGGCACCTCTGATTATATCAAGGTTAGAAAAGCTATGTGGTCAACATTTCTCAAGATTCAGTCAATATTCCTTATTATTTAGATTTATATTCCTGAAAAGAACAGAAAGGCCTCAGTGTAAACTAGGACAAAGATAAACTGTTACATTTTGCAATAAATGATAATAAAAATAGTCCCTTGTAAATCTGTGCCATTATCCTTTCTTGATGCTGTCTATTCAAATCTGTTTTCAACACACTGTAATGTTTAAAACCTCCACGGAACGTACTCATTACACAACAGTGATCTAAATGAGAATTTCCTTTAATGGACTCATAAATAGGAATTTGTCAGAAACCATTAGTAAAAACAGACTGTTGTGGTGTGCAAGTTTGCCAACAGAATACCTACAAAGAAGTGCCCATTAATAAATTGCATGACTCAAAAACAGTCTCTGGCCATTAATTATTTTAGTCTTTGACTTTAACAGATAAAGTATTTCCTGTAGACTCACTTCATTTTATATTTATGATATATTATTTTCAGGCTATGTAATTTAAACAGGCTGATTCTCAACTATAAGGTAAAACATAAATAAAAAAAAATACTTGTTTTGATAATCTAACAATACAGAACAGATTGCTAGACACTGCTAATAGATTAAAATTGGGAAAGGCAAATAATAAAAATAAATAGTGATAACACTCAACATCCAAGTGGGTAATGATGGACAGTTATTTACTTGAAAACAGATGGACTATCTCTTAAAATGAACCACATTTCTTACAATGAGAAAATTGTCCCAGTTTAAAAAAAAAAACTTAAGTTAAATGCACTTTAATGCATTTAAATTCTTATGTCTATTTGTTTTGTTTTTGCTTTTTTAGCAGAGACTATTAAAAACAAAAAAATAATATGTTTCTAATAGTTTATGAGCTTGCCTTGTAAATGCACCACTGCTGTCCTTCACTGATAAGCTTAGTGAATCTTTTCTCATTTAATTTGTATCTGTACTGCTGCCTCCTAAATATTTTTCCAGGCTCCTGGAAAATAGCTTGCCAAATGTAATTTAGTTTTGCAATTTGAAAAAAAAATGTTGATGCCTCTGCCGGTAGGGTTGCATGTATGAGAGATGTGCTTACATTTCTACAGGGCAGTGCTTGCAGTTAAGCCACCTGTTTCAGGGCATGTCCTATGAATAGGACAAGTGTTAGTATGTGCTCTTCAACCTAACAAGAAAATTACCAGGTCAGACAAGATGTAAATTTGCTATACACAAACAAGATAATATGTTATAAAACTGTTTTAATTTATATGGTTTGCACAGGTGCTATAATATTTTATAATTAAATATGCCTCCAAACTTTTCAATGGGATACACAGCCTTTTCTAGTAGTAGTTGCTATCCTGATCTTTGCGCCAACACAATTTCATGAGCAAAGTTGGAGGAGTCAATTTGTAACCAATCTCCTGTGTAATCTCAACATTTGTATAGTGATATATGTCACACGCAAACATTTAGATACTCATGAATACAGTTATGCAAGAGACTTCAGAGCTCTTTTCTTTATGTCACAAAAACCGCAGTACCCTTGCTATCCCTTGAAATGGATCTGATTAATTGTATAATTATATAAGTTGCTTAAGTATAAATATCAATGTGATATTATCCTGACAGAGCATTTCTAGTTGAGGCCAATTTAGGAAATAAACATCAAACGACCAATATTTATGTAAAGTGAAAACTGATTTTAATTTTTAAATTTTATTGGTGATACATTTTAACAGTTTTGATAAACTCAGAGCTGGTCAAACAGATTGAAGGTTGGAATAAAAAGTCACATATTACAAAACATATATTTGTATCGGAATAGTAAATCTTCATGCTATATAAAAAGGCACAAATTTACGTAACCCTTTGACTATTCTGCATTTATCCCACACTTCTTTCAATAGATATAGTTCTAATTATTGATTCTACTCTACAATCAAAATGTATTAAATATTATAAATATAAATTTCATATTAAACAACAGTATGAGTTTAATCCCTAATTTCCCAATTTTCCCAACTATCTTCCTAAAATTCTAAAATGTAATTTAGATCTATGTTTTGTAAAATGAAAAATAAGCTATGTGTTTCCTGTTCTGATCTTTAAAGGGCCAGTGCATGCACTTTTCAGGCTAAACCTTTAGTTCACTTTTAATTTAATTATTAGTAAAGCAAATCTTCATCCAGAAATATAATTTTATCACTCAGTTTACATCATTAATGGCTTTCTTTACTCCTTCTCACCTCTCTCATTGTCTTAAACTCTACAGAAAGAAAGTGAAATATTTCAACTATGAGAGAGGTGGGGAGGAATACAGCAGTGGCCCTCAATGATGTACACTGTTTTTAAATTATATTTTCAGGCTGAATATTTTATATGTTGCTGTTTGCACATGTTTTTGTTATGTTAATTAATGATGAACTGAATGATGAACATGAATAGTGTCCTTTTTATGCACGGTTTATATTTAAACATAAATACCATGATTTTTACAATGCACTTACATTAATCATCAACTTTCAAAAGGTGTCATGAGCAATAGTAATGTCTGATGCAGCATACGCCCCCTACCTTTGCATATGTCAATCTGAGTAGTTATAGAGTAAGGCATTTGCAGCACGGTATGTTGGTGCAGGCTTACAAAGCTGCAATGGCTAGCAAAATATAAATAATGATGTAAAACAACAACAAAGATGATGAATCAAGATCTTCAAGCAAGTTTAAAGAAGACTGAATTTATTTTCAAAATGGATGTGCCCATTTATCGAGCAATTATTGTTGAGGGTAAGGGTGTCACGGATCATCACCGGAGGATCACCAATCTATTGTTATTATTATTCCCTTTCTTTGAAACTTGACAGCATTTTCTGTAGCGCTATACATGGGTAAATTCAAGTCAAAACAATATTAACACAATGCAAAAAGAAAAGCTTAAAATGAAATGTACACAGTGCTTTCGCTTAAACACATACCAAGATGGAAAACTCAAAAACTTACAATCTAAATCAAATGATTAAAGGTAATGTTAGGTGAAATGATTTGAGGTTAATGTTACATGTCATGTGGGTCCATAAGGACTCTCATGCTTATAGTTTAGATTTCCAAGGGGATCCATGAGAAAACTCATGGTTATGGATTAGAAATCTGCTAGGAGCCTAAGACATTAGAAGTGTATATTTTATATTTTAATAACACAAAACTAATATTCAGCTGTAACCCCTGCAGACTACAACTAATATATAAGTTAAAATATATATACCACTTCCAAATAGGGATCAGTTTCAGTATAAGTTAACTCTCCATAGCCTACTGTTTCCCCAATGTAATTTCATAGTAGTAATACAAATTTAAATTGAAAGCAAAAGAGACAAGGAGAAAAAATATAAGCCATGTTGAAGATCTGAATGTTTCAAGACTCTGTGGGACAAAGACAGGAGAGAAATATGAGTTTTCAGCCACCTGGAGAACTGCAAGACAAGTCTGACTTACAGGTCGGTCATCCCTGAGGACTGGGATCCAGAGGCCGGTCATACAAAGCAGAGAGGCGGTCATGGCAAGCAGTGAGAAACTAAAAGTTTAATCAGACCCTGAAAGAAGGTCCACTGGCAGTAGTAGAGCAAGCGCCTGTCAATAGGCTCCTAGTCAGGTTTAGAGAGACACATGCAGGCAAAATGGTGATTGTGGAGCAGAGAGGTCCTAGGAGAAGAAGCTGAGAATGCAACATTAATTAATCAGGGTGGTTTGCTCCCCTATCAATGGAATCCAGCCAGCTAGACAAGCAATGCTCCAAAACTCCCACCATTTAGGCTGTGGTTCCAAAGGGGGTATGTAGCTGGATGATGCTGGACACAAGCTGAAAAACAGGAATTCTGAAATGCTGAAACAATGTAGTCAGCTATCTAAGCTACAGCTCTCAGGTGCATAGTCTTCCCAGCAGGACTTTAAAATAAAGTCCATTTCTCTTCTCTTGAATCCCCAGAGATTCAGTTCAGACACTTGTATTCTGATCCAGGAGGGTACTGTTCACTTTATTTACAACATAACATTTATAGTGAGATTTATAAGAGTTATAGTGAAAATACCAATTTTTCATGAGAAAAACAGATAGGTTAATTATTTTTTATATTATATTTTCATTATATGTCGAATTTAAATGTTATCTTGCACAATATCAATGGGTTTAATGTACCGAATATGAGACATACAGCTTTTAACTTCTATATTTTTTTGAAACCAGCAGTTTTACTGCTGCAGGAGACACACTTTACTAAACATGTTATATTTGTGCATCCAACTCCCCAACATTTTTTTTCCATTGCTATTCTATGTAACATTTTGTTACATAGAATACACCTTGTGAATGCTATACAGATGCACACTCTCCTTGGATACAGTGAGGGGAAAAGGTATTTGATGCCCTGCTGATTTTGAACTTTTGTCCACTGACAAATAAATGATCAGTCTATCATTTTAATAGTAGGTGTATTTTAACAGTGAGAGACAGAATAACAAAAAAAGCAGCAAGAAAAACACATGTCAAAAAAGTTAGAAATTGATTTGCAGGTCAATGAGTGAAATAAGTATTTGATCCCCTATCAATCAGCAGAATTTCTGGTTCCCAGGTGTCTTTTATACAAGTAATGAGCTGAGATTAGGAGCACTCTTTTGTCCACAGAAACAATCAATCAGATTCCAAACTCTCCACCATGGACAATACCAAAGAGTTGTCCAAGGATGTCAGGGACAAGATTGTAGACCTACACAAGGCTGGAATGGGCTACAATACCATCACCAAGCAGCCTGGTGAGAAGGTGAAAACAGTTAGTGTAATTATTCGCAAATGAAAGAAACACAAAATAACTGTCAGTCTCCATCGGTCTGGTGCTCCATGCAAGATCTTACATCGTGGAGTTTCAATGATCATAAGAATGGTGAGGAACTACACAGGAAGATCTTGTTAATGATCTCAAGGCAACTGGGACCATACTCACCAAGAAAACAATTGGACTAAAATCCTACAGTGATGGACTAAAATCCTACAGTGCCTGCAAGGTCCCCCTGTTCAAGAAAGCACATGTACAAGCCCCATCTGAAGCTTGCCAATGAACATCTGAATGATTCAGAGGAAAACTGGGTAAAAGTGTTGTGGTCAGATGAGACCAAAATCAAGCTCTTTGGCATCAACTCAACTCGCTGTGTTTGGAGGGGGAGGAATGCTGCCTATAACCCCAAGAACACCATCCCCACCATCAAACATGGAGGTGGAAACATTATGCTTTGGGGGTGTTTTTCTGTTAAGGGGATAGGACAACTGCACCTCATCAAAGGGATGATGGATGAAGCCATGGACCATCAAATCTTGGGTGAGAACCTCCTTCCCTCAGCCAGGGCATTGAAAATGGGTCGTGGATGGGTATTCCAGCATGACAATGACCCAAAACACACAGCCAAGGCAACAAAGCAGTGGCTCAAGAAGAAGCACAGAACTTAATCCCATAGAAAATCTGTGGAGGGAGCTGAACATCAGCCTCAAAACCTTAATGACTTGGGGCCTCATTCTATTAGCGGCCGCAGCCGTTGCGGGGCCGCAAGGACCGGCCGCAAGCTATTCGGCTATTCTATTCCCTTCCGGCCGGGGGCTCCGGCAGGCTTGCGGCTGGCACCTTGCTATCCCTTGCGGCCGCTCGCGCCGGAGGAAAGCCTTTGATCTAAAACGTTTGCAAGAGTTTCGGCTGCAAGAAAGCCCCGGTTGCTATTCAATTGCTACGGGAAACCTCTCTGCAAGGCTAAAAGCGAGCCGCAGCTTACTTGCAGCAAACAGGTCCCGCTAGCACCAATTAAGCACATAATAAAGCCCAAATAAAGCAATCCTGCACTCTGAGGAGACTATAAAGTGATTGTAGGTGTTAGCAAAAATAGCACAACATTCCCCTACACTCAAATCCGTAATTTTTGTATTTTCAAATTTTTGTCAAATATACGTGAACAAAGACCCGAGGGCTTGGAGCACCTCAGACCCGCAAAGGCTGCGGGATTAGCCTCCGTCAAGTCCAGAAATGGGTAAAATAGACCTACGGGTCGTAAAGGGCTAACTTACAAGTCATAGCATCGAAAAGCCATTCTGTGCTTTTATTAAAAGTGAAAGTGATGTTTGGTTTCAGAATTAATAGCTCAACATTCCCCTACTCTCAAATGCGCAAATAAAGATATTTAACTTCATCTATCATGCAAGCCCGCGCGGGTTTGAATAACGAGCTACGGGCTTGGAGGGCAATCATCCGCAAAACCCGTATGTGTTTCACAAAGAAGCTACGGCCAAGTCTCAAGCCCGTAATTCTGAAATCAAACCTGAAATCAATTAACCAATAGGAAGATGACAATCAAGGGCACAAATAGTTTAAAAGGGAGGGAAATTCGTAAATCTGTCACTGTGTTGTATGCTGTGCAAGTGGACACACAGGTCTTGGAGTTGGAGGTTTTGTGAGAGCAAGAGAGAGAGAGGAGGAGAGATGGAGGGAGAAGGCAGCGAAGGGAGAGGTCAGGGAGAGCAGGGCCCCCAGCCACAGGCTGGCCAGCAAGCTGCTGCTGCACGCAAAAGGGCAGCAAATTTCACCAGCCAGGAGATCGAAACACTGGTTAGAGGAGTGCAAGCCCGACACTCCATCCTAACCGGTGGGAGTGAAGTGAGGCCCAGGCAGAGGACAGATGCCTGGAAGGAGATCGCGGCTGAGGTCTCCTCGCTGGGGTATGCCAGTCGTCCCTGGCAGTCTGTCCAGCACCGGTTTCAAGACTGCCGTATTGCTGTGAAAACGAAGATGGCCAATGAGGCCAAAGCAGCTCGTGGAACCGGTGGTGGGCCGCCAGAAACGTTCACATACCCCGGTTGGGAGGCCACAGTCCGCAACATGATCCAGCCAGCATCAGTCGTGGGCCTCTCTAGCCTGGTGGACTCCGGTCGGTCTGAAAGCCTGCAATGTGAGTACCATGTACACCTTAACACCCTCATATGTACGCACATGTACCCCACACAGATAGATAACTGACGTTGAATTGCACTGTAAGATATCTGGTTGTGACTACAGATATATGAGGCTGCAAAAATCATGTAAATCCAGTGTAAAGAAATATACTTGTCAGAATTGTTAGCAATGAAATATATGTCCAATACCTCCTCCCACAACTGATTATGATACCGTTTTGCAAATCTATTGATGTTACTGTTATGTTTGCTGTTGGTTCCCAGTGCATATAAAGCATACATGACAACTCTATTGCAATTGTTTTTTTATTGTCATGAGTTCCCCTGTCACACTCTACTCCATGTTAAACTGGCCCATCCCTAGCTGTTTGGCTTAACCCTCCTACTGCTTAGAATTCATGTACATTTTGATTATAGGTATAGCGGATGTATCCTGTTTTATGTGGGCATTTCAGTATGTGCTGGAAGAGTGCCGCCGCCGACTCTAGGGATGCGGCTGCGCTTGCGTCCCCATGTAGCCGTCAAATATAGTTGGTACACCCAAAGCCCCTAACCCTCTAACCCTAACCCCCTAAACCCCACTTTCTAACTCTAACCCATCCCCCCTAACTGTAGCCAGAACCTGAAACCCATAACCACTTACCTGGCCTGCTGGGCTGGCGTAGCTAGAGTCGTTGGTGGGGCACTTCCAGAGATGCGCACATACAACAGGATAGGTCCGGTCTAGCTGGTACATCCCCATGAGAGTACATGTATGGATGTGCACACTGCAGCATATGCGGATACAGACTCTGATGGACTGCAAGTTTGTGTCGTGTAACAGCATAATCTGGACCATGTTACATTAACATGTTAACTCACATTGCTGAGGATTGGTCACAGATTGGTCTGTCTCACACACTGGCCAACAGATTATTATAATTATTATAATTATCCTTTATTTATAACGCGCCAACATATTCCGCAGCGCAATACAGGGGTTAGGTACAAGTATGCCCCACAATGAAAATAATGGAAGACCCTGTTATTGAGCTTTCAATCTGATATACACTGTGCTTTCCCTAAAGCACCTCACAATATTAGAACTCGCAAACTTACATTCTAAAGGGTATGGGTAAGGTACAGGAGAGTGAGAGATGCATAGTGAATGAAGAGGCTAAAGATGATAGGCTTTTTTGAATAGATGTGTTTTTAAAGAGATTTTGAAGGATATGAGGCAGGAACATAGTCTGGTGGTGCGAGGTAAAGAGTTCCAAAGAATAGGGGCAGCACGTGAAAAGTCTTGAAGCCGGGAATGAGAGGAGGTGATGAGAGAGGAGAAGAGAAGAAGGTCATTAGCAGAGCGAAGAGGGCGGGTGGGAGTGTATTTTGGGATGAGAGCAGAGATGTAGGAGGGTGCACTATTATGGAGGGATTTATATGTTAGGGTCATGATTTTGAATTGTATTCTAGACGCTATGGGAAGCCAGTGGAGTGCCTGACAGAGAGGTGCTGCAGACACTGATCGTTTAGTATGGTAGATGAGTCTAGCGGATGCATTCAAAATGGATTGGAGTGGAGACAGACGGGTGATAGGAAGGCCAGCAAGAAGAGTGTTGCAGTAATTGAGGCGAGATATGATGAGAGCGTGAATAAGAATTTTAGTTGTGTCTTGTGTGAGGTAGTGGCGTATTTTGGATATGTTTTTTAGGTGAAAGTGACAAGATTTTGTGAGTGATTGGATGTGGGGAATGAAAGAGAGGGAAGGGTCCAGTAGGACCCCAAGACAGCGGGCCTGAGAGGTGGGAGTGATGATGGCATTGTCAACAGTGAGAGATATTTGCGGAGTGAAAGCTGTAGTAGAGGGTGGAAAGATAAGGAGCTGAGCACGTGTCCTAATTAACTGCAGTTGGCACACCGCACCAGCATTACATATAGTCATATGAGCCATGGGCCCTTTCCTGTTATCTGACCGTGACTGCTGGTATCAGCAGTGAGCAGCCTCTACATATCACAGCATTTTCCTGGAGATTATATAATCATGCATATTTAGTGGGTTATGGTGTTGTTAAGGTAAGGGGTTCGGATAAGTGTGAGGGCTAGTGCTTTTGGGCTTCTGTGTAAGTTGAAAATGATGTATATAACAGCGGCAGCGCCATCTATCAGCCCCTTGGTCCAACTGCTGCTGCCAGCAGTCGCTGTCACATAACAGGAAAGATCCCAGCCAGGATCCACAATACTAATGATGCAGATCAATTTTGATTAGCGTCAAACATTCACAGCCAATTACAAGTCACTCTGATCTCAGAGATATGGAAACAACAATACTCAAATCAAAATCTTGTCTCATTTCAGTACCATCCAGGCGTCCCCTGCCTCCGCAGGTTCCTGCACCTTCTGAAGATGCAGGACCACCTGCGTCAACCTCACCTGTAGCAGGGCCCTCGTATCAAAGTCCGCCTGGGCCATCCACAAGGTGCCAGCAATTCCCTCCAGCCAGGATAATGGCACCGCCTGGCTCCCAGCCAATGTGGGCTGGCCAAATGTGGGGCCACCCAATGTGGTCCCATTCCGGTTGGGCCCCCAATATGGATTCCCAATCAATGCTGCCCTGGAGCATGGGCCCCCGGCAGGGCATGTGGCCCCCGCAGGACCCGCAGGCCACTGTGGCCACTCCGGCCCAACAGGCCCCGCAGGCCCAGACAGCCGCTGTGGCCACTCCGGCCCAACAGGCCCCGCAGGCCCAGACAGCCGCTGTGGCCACTCCGGCCCAACAGGCCCCGCAGGCCCAGACAGCCACTGTGGCCACTCCGGCCCAACAGGCCCCGCAGGCCCAGACAGCCACTGTGGCCACTACAGGCCCAACACACCAGTCAGCAGTGCCTCCACCCAGAGGACACAGTGGTCTGGGTCGCTGCCAGTTAGTCCTGCGCTGTCAGCGGCCCAGTGCCAGGATTTCCTGGCTCATCTCCAGCATGAGCGTGAGCAAAATCAACAGTTCATGCTGGAGATGAGACGCCACGATGCCAGGAAGCTGGAGGAACGGAGACGCCAGAATGACCGGAACTTTGAGGAGAGGAGACACCAGAATGACAGAGTGTTTGCTGAAATGACACGTCAAAATGAGCGGATGTTCCAAGAGGTGAGGCGTCATAATCTTTTAATGGAGGAGTACGCCCGAAGGCCTGAAATGGCCCGAGAAGGCCAGCACCAAGACCGGGCTACCCCTTCCAACTCACCACCTTCAACATCCCAGACCCTGTCCCCAGCATCCAGGCTGGAAGACCCTCAAAACATTAGAAGAGGTCGGGGCCGGCCTAGGGGAACATCTTCAAAAGGCCAGGAGAGCCAAGAAACACACAAGCGGAAGCGGAAATAGGTGAGAACATGTTCATGTTGCATATAGAAGCAATTGATGTCCAAGATCTATTGACGTTGAGGTGTTGCAGTCAATGCGTATATTGTTCTAATTGATGTCTTGTTCTTATCTTTTTAGGTTCCAATCGACGGAATTTATGCCTCCAGTTTTCTTTTTTTTTTCTATCATTTGCAAGCATAAGATTAAAGATTATGTATTGCTCACATTATCATTGTTTGTTTTCGTTTATACTGTACCATGATTGGTAAACACCACATGAATGCTACACACCAACATTATTGGATTAGTACATACATCTTCCTTCAATATACCAGCCCTGTGTTAATGTAGGGTTGGGGTAACAGCCACTAGTGCAGCTGAGGGTGGAGGTAATATTCATGAGTTTGATTACAGTAACGGTGATGCATGATATTCGTGTTCATGACACATGGATAGATTAATTCAGGGGAAATATCAAAAGTGAGTCCACCCCTAAGTGAAATTGGCGATTATTTTGTGTGGCCACCATTATTTTCCTGCACTGACTTAACCCTCATGGGGATGGAGTTCCCCAGAGTTTCACAGGTTGCCACTGGAGTCCTCTTCCACTCCTTCATGATGATATCATGGAGCTGGTGGATGTTAGAGACCTTGCACTCCCTGTAACGGAGTTGGAACACGCAGTCCAATATCTCCGCTGGTATACGGTACAATATCCAAGAAGCACTACAGTCTCACCATTCCCAACCTCCAATATTTGCCCACACTCAATTGGGAGTCAAATGAATACTGACTTTATTTTGTTGGCCAGAAATATATATATATACACATCTCTTCCCACAGGCAATACACACATCCCCCATAGTTGGCCACACAATACACATTGAGGGACAACAGGTGGGTCACACCTCCCGGAGACTACCTGGCTACTTTGATACAATCAGACATTGCTTAGATCATCCTTCTTTGTTATGTCTGATAATGAAAACACTTTATACAATAGACTTCCTTATCCTATGATGAGTCTCTGTACTAGGATTATCTATTATGCCAAGGTCTGCAATAGTCTGGGCTAAGATTTTGCAGAGCAGAAACCAACATACATACAGTATAACAGTATTATCATATTTTAACCATAACCATAAAACAGGGTAAAACAGTGATGGGTTCCGTTACACTCCACACCTTCCATTTGAGGAGTACCCCACAGATGCTCAATAGGGTTTAGGTCTGGTGACCTACTTGGCCAGTTCATCAACTTTTGACCTTCAGCTTCTTTAACCAGGCAGTGGTCGGCTTGGAGGTGTGTTTGTGGTCGTTATCATGTTGGAATACTGCCCTGCGGCCCGTTCTCCTATGGGAGGGATCATGCTCTTTCTCAGTTTGTCACAGTACATGTTGGCATTCATGGGTTCCCTCAAAGAACTGTAGCTCCTCAGTGCTGGCAGCATGCATGCAGGCCCAGACCAAACATATATGCATGTGTATATATGTTTTCGCTAATATGTTGTGTGGATTCCACCTATATGCATTTACCTAATGATGTCAGATGCTGCCTCCTCTCTCTCTGCATCACTGTTTTGGTTCAAAATGATGGGTTCATCTCATATCAATGTTTTTGTGTTCGTTGTGACTTATCCATTTATCTCTGGCACTGGGGAGCTACAGTTCATTGAGGGAACCATGAATGAAAACATGTACTGTGACATACTGAAGCAGAACATGATCCCCTCCCTTGGGAGACTGGGCCGCAGGGCAACATAACATAACGACCCTAAACACACCGCCAAGACGACACTGCCTTGCTAAAGAAGGTAAAGGTGATGGACTGGCCAAGCTTGTCGACAGACCAAAACCATATTGAGCATCTGTGGGGCATCCTCAAACTGACGGTGGGGGAGTGCAAGGTCTCTAGCATCAACCAGCTCTGATGTATCATTAAGGAGTGGAAGAGGACTCCAGTGGCAACCTGGGAAGCTCGGGTGAACTCCCTGGCCATGAGGGTTAATGCAGTTCTGGCAAATAATGGTGGCCACACATAATTGAAATTTCGTGTCAATTTGGACATTTCAAATTAGGGGTGTACTCACTTTTGTTGCCAATGGTTTAGACATTAATGGCTGTGTATTGAGTTATTGATGGGTTAGAAAAATTACTTTACATTGTAGCAGAGTGTCATTTCTTCAGTGTTGTCACATGAAAAGATATACTAAAATGTTAACAACAATGTGACGGGTGTACTCACTTATGTTAGATACTGTGGCCCTCATTTAATTGCAATTTGGCCAATTGAATAGGGCTTGAAATAAGCACATAACATATATTCTCTGAAAAATGTTTTAGTTAGTAAACATCTCTCCAAAATCAAGGTTTTCACTAACTAAAATCTGTTTGACACAATATATGTTCTGTGCTTATTTTGAGCCCCATTCAATTGTTAAAATCGCAATTGAATGAGGCCCTGTATGTTCACTATTAGGATGTGAGCCACTTACGGAAACCTGTCTCATTTGTCTGTTTCTGCGTCATATAGATTGTTAATACCAACCTTCCCTTATGGTTGAAATCAGTAATGCAAACACACTGTGAGAATTCTATTGACACCCCTAACTGATGGTGCAGAGCACAGATGTGGAGTCTGAATGTCCTTTTATTGATGTTCCGGAAATGCTATGGTATCAACATTGACGAGGCAGACACAAACAACATCGCGGATAAATCATATTTAATATTTACAGAAATTAACAAGGCAAGCTTGCCACAAAGCCACAGGTTGACTAATCAACACAGGTATGCAAAGGATCATGGTGGAGGGGGGTAGGATACAAAATCCAAGTAACACAGGGAAATAGGGATATTAGAGCAGAATGCAGGCAGGGAAAATTACATTGATATGGATGATCAGGGGATGTACAGTGTATCAACCAACATTAGGCAATATAATAGATCTCATTATTGTTCTGACATATATATAACAGTCAATAAGGAAACACCATAATAATCCAGAATAAGGTGATATACATATGGGGAGAGCAAAATATATGCTTGTGTGTTAAACGGACACTCTGATGCCACATCAGAAGTATAAGTGCTCAATCAGTGAATGCTATGAGCCCATAACGTCAGTTCTCACGCAACAATAAGCAGCACATAGATAACCTTGGTCAAAAAGATGGTGACCTGACCAGGACCATATCAGTCAGATGTTACTTATTGCAGAGAACTCACAACAAACCAGGCAATATCAGTGATAGCTTGTTCTCTGATTGAGCATCTATACTCACTGTTGTTGAATATGCATAACTGAAGATTAACGTAACCTCCTTAACTGTTAGGTCCCAAGCCTGGATTTACTCTTCCCCATATGCACAGGGAGGGTCACATCAGCACTGAAGAAAAGATCTTGAAGGGTTGGTGCTGCAGGCTTCACAACAGTCCAAGTAGAGGAGAGGATAGAATGTCTAAACCAATAGGTACCTATGAATCGAGATAGACTATATGAGCATACACATGCTGTGGATATACCAGGAACATCAGCTGACAGATGTCACATCACATCTGCATTGTATATTGAAATTGTCTCGTGACACATATCGGCTATTCAGTCAAGGTCATCAGATATCAAACTGGATCCAACAAAGCAATGAAACGGACACATGCACATACATGAGGACATTGACATGGCCACGGAATGTCAGAATGTTTATCGTCATGCCTTATTCTGACCGGGATCTGGAATACAAGCACACAAATAATATATTAGTGGAAACCTTACATATGCCATATGAGCAGCCACCAACAGATGTAGGTATGTCGGCACACATGTTAGGCATTGGGATCTCGTACAAGCTAACCATCTGTCCGATGATAATGATGGCCCAGACTAATTTGTCCTGATGTGGGAATATTATGATTAGTCGAATTCTCATTTATTTGTATTGTGCAAACATATTCCGTAACGCTGTAATGAGGAGAAGAACCCGGACATATATAGTATGTAATATTGACAACGCAAGAAAATGGAGGGCCCTGTTTGGAGCGTAAAGTCTGTTGATAAATGATTTGTTCACAAAGGCCCACACAAGATTCGAAAATCACCACTTCCAAGTTAAAGGTAATGGACATGGTGAAGAGTAGATAAGGAATAGCAAGGTTAATAAGTAAGTCAGAGATACATAGGAAGGAGGTTGTGTCAAGTAGAAAGATATGCATTAGTCGGAGAGGAAAGGGATCAGATGTAAAGTGCGATGCACTATTATGTAATAAGGTATCTGCCCCATGTGGACAGATAATGTAATCTGCAGATGGGACAGTCAGGAGACACATAGTTTAACCACAGCTTGAGTAGGATTAGGTGATGGGCGAATAAAAGGAGAGAGGTGGGCATGAGAGTTGAAATGAAAATGATGCAGACAAAAAGGGGAGAAGTAAAGAAGAGTCTGAGGAAAAGGCAGGGGATGTGAGGAAGAAGACAAGAGAAAACATAGTGGAAAGGGTTAATTGGGATAGTTAGCAGAAGACTTGTGTGACTCAATAAATTAAGGGTAAACAGGGGTGGGTGGGATGAAGAGAGAGAGAGAGAGAGAGAGAGAGAGAGAAACCAGTGCATCCTGTAATAGAAAGGGAAGATCACAACTATCACACATTGATACATGTTCGGACATCCACATGTGGTTCTCTACCTTGGATAGATCAAGTGGAGTATTCAACGAAGAGATCTGTTCCCCCAGGACACGTCTGCATGGTCCGATAAACATTTCGGACCGCTTCAGCAATACATAGGGGATGTCTTGGGGAAAAAGAAAGTTAGGCCTACATTAATGGAGTTATTAGTCATTTCCTCTCATGCATACATGCACATGTTTCCCGCAAATACTCACTTACAATGTAGACGCCATTGATGTAGCTGATGTTCTGTTGCTGGCAAGGTCGTTTCCCATGTCTGTGTGGGTAAACAATGTGTTGACACACGGCAACAGTTCTGTAATGGCAATATGATGAGATGAGTCACACAATCCATATGATATATTGCACAATGATTCCTAGTTAACACATCCTTGAGACTATTCATGTTATCTGACTGAGAATGCTTTTACCAGCATTCGCTGACAAAGAACAGGGGACATCCCCTCTTTGCATCACATGAGGTACATTTATTATGGTTTACAGTATGCTGGTATGTTCATATATCCAGATTGCTAGGAATTGCATTGACCTCCATGGGATGTGGAATAGCATGATCAGACAATGTGAACATTACTGTTCTGGGCAGATGTTTTCAAATACGATTGTGAGGCCTATATCCATTGACATTGTGGAATACATCAGACCATCCATTTAGCTTAGCTTCTTGAGGTTGGCAGATATCAATATATATGATGTGTATGGGAATGTGCACATACTTACCATTAACGGATATCTGAGCAGGCTGTATTTGATCCAGTATGAAGAATGCGTCACGAGACATATGTTACATCACAAAGCTATCCTCTACTGTGGACTGTTGGATATTCTGGAAGACAATGGGGAAGGAGAAAAGAGATGTATTAGTAACCATAAGCCATGTACATTTGAGTTGGTTGTAATTAGTTTCAGACTTACATGGGAAGTACTCACGAATGACGTGGGCACGTAGTTGTGACCCCTGAACGTTATCCCCACCATCGGGAGGTACTGGACGCTCCGCTGGTTCAAGCGGAGCATCATCAATGTTCCCCAGACAGTTTGCCTGTACTGCTATATTGTGCAGAATACAACAGGCCATGATGATGTGACAAACCTTCCCTGGTGTATACTGTAGCGCCCCGCCAGTGGAATGTAAACATCTGAAGCGCATCTTCAGGAGTCCAAAGGTGCGCTCTATTACATTCCGGGTTCTTGTATGGGCAGCATTGTACCTCTCCTCCCCCTCTGTGCGTGGATTGTTCACAGGGGTCAAAAACCACGGCAAACACCTATATCCTGCATCACCTGAAGGCAACAAAAATGGGAGATGTAGATATGAATGGGAGTTTGTGCTGCTCGTTAAAGCATCTGTAAATATACGCAATGATTAATGTGACGTTAGTTTAGGGATCTATGGTTTGGAACTTCATACTCCTATGACCACGTCACATCGGGTTAGGCACAGCAACAAGCTACGATGCAATGGCTCAGTCGGCACACCTTCTTTATGGCGCATGGCAAATGAGAGCGGACAATACGGCGCTGCCAGAAGCCGGCGACAGTAGCACACTGTTGGAAATTGTGTGACAAAATGTGCGTCCAGCAAAGAGCGCAAGTTGTAGAATCGATTGACTAATGGTCCAAAACCCTCTAACCCAAACCAATGAGACCCCATGCCTAACACTTACACTCATAATCCAAAGCCTTAGCCCAAAGACCCCTAAGCCTAAAACCCCTAAGTCCACCCTTAAATCCTTATCTCAACTCCTGCGCGCAGATGTTGTGCGCGCTATTGAGGGACTCTATTTTGTCTGTTGTGGCATGCGTCGTTGCGCATTTTTCACGCAACAATGGAATAACATTACAGTGGAACATTATGTATATTTTAGGGGATCCTTTATGGGTACTCACCCAGTAGCCACCCAGGTGGAGCTTCTCCAGACTCAAAATAAAGATGGGTGGATGACTGACGCAGGATATGGGCATCATGAGTACTTCCCGGGAAGCCGGCAACCACATTTTGTATGCGCATGTCTGCATCACAAACAGCCTGTACATTGATGGAATGATAGTGTTTGCGATTTCGGAACATGGCTTCTTGCTCTCTAGGAGGTATCAATGCTACATGTGTACAATCTATAGCACCGAGCACATTGGGGATACCTCCCATTCGAAAGAAATCTGCTTTCACCTTCAAGATCTCTTCCCCAGTGTGGGGAAAACTGATGTATCTGGCAGCTTTTGGAACGATAGCATGGAGGAATGTGCTCAGGCACCTTGAAAGGCTTGCTTGAGACATTCCTCCTACTATGCTAGCAGTGTTCTGAAAACTACCAGATGATAGGATGTGTATGGCGGCTAACATCCGTGTCATGCCTGGGATGGCTCTATTGGTCCATGAGGAAGGCTCCATGTCCTCCCGCAGGACCACATAGAGCTCCTCCAGGCTGGCAATGGTTAGCCTAAAACGCTCATACACTTCCACATCAGTTAACCCCTCTAATGTGACTCTCTCCCTGTACACCCTGGGTGCACGAATGCTCCTGGCAGGCTCCTGGGCCTGCTCACCCCCCCGTGGGTCTGGCTGTGCAGGAGCCCCTACTTCATGTGCCACACCCTCTAGGGGTCTCTCATCTGGCCCCCCTATCAGCTGATCACCCACATCAAGGTCCTCCTCCCTGTCTGCAGGTGCCCTCAAATCCCCCTGTCCCTGTGCCACTGGAGCTCTCTCCCCTAACTGACCCCCCACCATGACCCTAGGCATGTCCTGTGATGAGCCACTTGCCTGGCTTGGTTCCGGACCACCATGGATTGCATCAGCACGCTCACCCACATTCACTCCCAGCCGCCCCTTTCTGTCACGCCTCAGCCACTCCACAGTCGCACGCCTGGCAGCCCGGTTTCCACTCTGCAACATTCGAAACAAATATCCATTCCTACGACGCTGCGCTCTTCTCACATACCTATACGCTGCACTCAGGTTGCTGCTATCCATGATGGTTCAGACTTGCTAATTCATGGATGATGGTGTGGTTATATAGCTTGCTAATTACCCCAGATGTAATTATCCGGGTGGATTTCACAAATGGAAAAGCTCACTGGTGTATCTAAGCTTCATCATGTTATGAAGTTCCCTGATTATGGATTTGTTGAGCCATTTTAATTAGTAACCCCTAATATTCTGGCCCACATTTGAATTTGGGCCCATGCTCCATGATCTATGTAATGTGGCGTGGAAATATATACAATATTTGTGTTCAAAAATCTAGATGTGATAAAAGAGATGTAAATCAGATAATGTTGATATGTTTAGGGGACACAGTCTATCCTTTCTGAGTGCTAAAGGGTTAATTTGGCCGCCATTTTGAGGATGTACATGACACAAAAAAAATCTCTTTTATTAACATAACATTGTGGATTGTTTTTACAGTAATTAGAATGCCTTTTATTGCTTCCTTTACACTTTTAGGGCCCTTTCAGCCCTGTTTCATTACAATGCCGTAAGTGCATCGTGTGGACTTCAACGGATGCGGCCGTAAATTAAATCTAGCCAGGCGCGAATCACGGCCTTCAGAATGTAGGAAGGCCGCGACGTTTAGGCGCGCACGCAAGCTGGAAGGGGGACGGACTAGCCGCGCCCGGCACGAACCATCCAATAGCGGAATCACGCATCGCGCCACAGGTCGCACAGCCAATCACTTACGGGATAGACCATTTGATTGACAGTGGGAGTGAATAAATAGGAATGACACGCGCCCACGCCTCGACTGTGTTGCGATTTCGGACGAAGTAGCATGCGGTTACAGGAGCTTGGTGGTTGAGAGGAGGTAAGTTGCTTTATTATCAAGTCGCGGTTTCAGTTCTTTTTACGGGAATCCGTTACTACATTTACGGATGCCGATGTAAAGAAGTCCACTTGTTTTTTTTGCTTGTTTATAGGTGTTTTGAGTATTTTTGCTTGTGTGGGAGTTTTGATCCGGCCCATAGGAGTTTGGAGGGAGGTAAGTTGCATTGTACATGCTTTTCATCCTATCAAGCTGTCTTTTATTTGTATGTTTTTCCAATTTCTATATTTACTGAATACACTGGTGAGAGGTACAATTGTGTTTTTTGCTTGTTTATAGGTGTTTTGAGTATTTTTGCTTGTGTGGGAGTTTGGATCCGGCCCATAGGAGTTTGGAGGGAGGTAAGTTGCATTGTACATGCTTTTCATCCTATCAAGCTGTCTTTTATTTGTATGTTTTGCCAATTTCTATATTTACTGAATACACTGGCGAGAAGTAAAATTGATTTCTTTGCTTGTTTATAGGTGTTTGGAGGATTTGGGATCTTTGATCCGGCCCTTAGGGGTTTGGAGGGAGGTAAGTTGCATTGTACATGCTTTTCATCCTATCAAGCTGTCTTTTATTTGTATGTTTGGCCAATTTCTATATTTACTGAATACACTGGCGAGAAGTACAATTGTGTTTTTTTTGCTGTTGGCCTATAGGTTTGGCAAGTTTGTTTTTGTGGGGAGAGGAGTTTTGTGGAGGGAGGTAAGTTATTTATATTTTTCTGTTTAATATTAGATCTGGATCTCTCTCTCTCAAAATCTCTCTCTATCTCTCTCTCTATATATATATATATATATATATATAGAGAGAGAGAGAGAGATTGATTTTGAGTTTGAGTTTGATTGAGTTTGATTTAGTTTGATTTTGAGATTGAGTTTGATTGAGTTTGATTGAGTTTGAGTTTGATTGAGTTTGATTTTGAGATTGATTGAGTTTGATTGAGTTTGATTTTGAGTTTGATTTTGAGTTTGAGTTTGAGTTTGATTGAGTTTGATTTTGAGTTTGAGTTTGATTGAGTTTGATTTTGAGTTTGAGTTTGATTGAGTTTGATTTTGAGTTTGATTGAGTTTGATTGAGTTTGATTTTGATTTTGAGTTTGATTGAGTTTGATTGAGTTTGATTGAGTTTGATTTTGAGATTGAGTTTGATTGAGTTTGAGTTTGATTGAGTTTGATTTTGAGATTGAGTTTGATTGAGTTTGAGTTTGATTGAGTTTGATTTTGAGATTGAGTTTGATGGAGATTGAGTTTGAGTTTGAGTTTGATTGAGTTTGATTGAGTTTGATTTTGAGTTTGAGTTTGATTGAGTTTGATTTTGATTGAGTTTGATTTTGAGATTGAGTTTGATTGAGTTTGAGTTTGATTGAGTTTGATTTTGAGATTGAGTTTGATTGAGTTTGATTGAGTTTGAGTTTGAGTTTGATTGAGTTTAATTGAGTTTGATTTTGAGATTAAGTTTGAGTTTGATTGAGTTTGATTGAGTTTGATTTTGAGATTGAGTTTGATTGAGTTTGATTGAGTTTGATTTTGAGATTGAGTTTGATTGAGTTTGATTTTGAGTTTGATTTTGATTTTGAGTTTGATTGAGTTTGATTTTGAGTTTGAGTTTGAGTTTGATTGAGTTTGATTTTGAGATTGAGTTTGACTGAGTTTGATTTTGAGTTTGATTTTGAGTTTGAGTTTGATTGAGTTTGATTGAGTTTGATTTTGAGATTGAGTTTGATTTTGAGTTTGATTGAGTTTGATTTTGAGATTGAGTTTGATTGAGTTTGATTGAGTTTGATTTTGAGATTGAGTTTGATTGAGTTTGATTTTGAGTTTGATTTTGAGTTTGATTGAGTTTGAGTTTGAGTCTGAGTTTGATTGAGTTTGATTTTGAGATTGAGTTTGATTTTGAGTTTGACTGAGTTTGATTTTGAGTTTGATTGAGTTTGATTTTGAGATTGAGTTTGATTGAGTTTGATTGAGTTTGATTTTGAGTTTGATTTTGAGTGAGTTTGATTGAGTTTGATTGAGTTTGATTTTGATTGAGTTTGAGTTTGATTGAGTTTGATTTTGAGTTTGATTGAGTTTGAGTTTGATTGAGTTTGAGTTTGATTGAGTTTGATTGAGTTTGAGTTTGATTGAGTTTGATTTTGAGTTTGATTGAGTTGTAGATTGAGTTTGAGTGAGATTTCGACACATATTTGCAATACACATAGGTGTTCCAAACTGCTTCTTCAATGGGGCTTGACAAGAACTTTTTTTCAGCCTAGAACAGCAGGACCATGTAGTTCCTACTACCTCTGGTACAGAGGATGGCTTCAGGATAGGTACCATGCCCATGAATATGTGCAGAATATAATGCAGATAGGATATTAGTGGCCTCAGACATGGGCCACTCCCCACCCATGATAGAAGCACACAGTAAATAGCCGCATGCCTTGTATATATGCAAACTGTAACTGACCCTTCCACATTGTTTATGAAAGTATTGATCTAGCGTGTTTCATCAGCGCCTCTCAGGTACAGAGTGAGAGGTGCTGTACACCCCTCCCACTGCTGTCACAGGCTCTGTCCACTTAAGGTTGATTACTGCAGTTAGTTACAACATTGATATCCAAGCAGAAATAGTGTTAGAGGCAATCAGAATGGGGGACGAGCATGGAGCAGGCAAACCCACTAAAACATTTCTTTATTTCTCTTTCTTTTCTTTTCAGGTGGTGATGGAGGGAGAGGAGCAGAGGGTGGAGGAGTGGCAGGGAGTCCCGGGGCATGGAGGTGGGGAAGAGGAGGGGAGGAGTGAGGAGAAGGTAATAGTTGAGGAGGAGGAGGTAGTGGAGGAGGAGGTAGTGGAGGAGGAAGTAGTGGAGGAGGAGGAGGGAGGAGAGGAGGAGAAAGGAGAGGAGGAGAAGGGAGGAGAGGAGGAGGAGAAGGGAGGAGAGGAGGAGGAAGGAGGGAGGAGAGGAGGAGGAGGAGGAGGGAGGAGAGGAGGAGGGAGGATAGGAGGAGAAGGAGGGAGGAGAGGAAGGAGGGAGGAGAGGAGGGAGAAGGGAGGAGAGTAGAGGAAGGAGGGAGGAGAGGAGGAGGGAGAAGGGAGGAGAGTAGAGGAAGGAGGGAGGAGAGGAGAGGAGGAGGGAGAAGAGTAGAGGAAGGAGGGAGGAGAGGAGGAGGGAGGGAGGAGAGGAGAGGAAGGAGGGAGGAGAGGAGAGGAGGAGGAGGAAGGAAGAGGAGGAGGGAGAGTGGAGAGGGTCCTCATCCCCAGTCTGAAGAGCAAGAGGCTGGCGGCAGGTCCAGGGCCCACAATTATAGCCGGGAGGAGAACAGGGTCCTCCTGGAGGCCATCCGTGCCCGCCCCGTCATCACCTCGGGGGGTAGGGAAGTAAAGGCTGGGCCCCGTGCTACTGCTTGGCAGCAGGTGGTGGATCTGGTCAACGGTGTGGAGGGCCGTGGACGGAGTCTGCGGTCGATAAAGCATCGGTTCGACGACATCAGGGCCGCGGTGAGGAAGAAGATGGTGCAGGAGGCCGAGGGGCGGAGGGTCAAGTACCTTGCCCATGAAGGTATTGCAAGGGCCATGCTTGCACCCTCCGATGCAGCTGGAGCATCAGGCCCGGTGGAGCAGCAGGACCCAGCCTCCATGGCAGGTGAATATGACATACAGCAACATGCCACCACATGTGCATCACACACACTACACATGGCCATGACACTGACATGTCAGATCCATGAAATAACAAGGGATAGATGGATGCATCCTTAAATTCATGAAGCTGACAAATCACTGTCATTCCTGGTCACCACAACAGTAATCAAGCAATACAGCAGGTGTGTCGAAACTCGGTCCTGGTGGGCCACACACATGGCTGGATTTGATAACCCTGCTGCGCACAGGTGAGTCAATCGCTTCTTCATTCATCCTGATTGACTCACCAGTGCACAGAAAGGATATCTTCCAATCCAGGAAAGAGTTTGGACACCCCTGTAATACAGAGTCCATGTATTGGTGTGCCCGTTCAGCCTATGCAGTTACAGACAGCAGCCGTAATACAGATAGAGTTGTGAGCCGAGAACCATCCAGAACAGAAACCTAAGAATAGATAACAGCTAGTATAAGATAGCTAATCAGAGAATCATCCATATTCAAGGCTAGATGTCAGATAATTAGAAATGAACACATCAATGCGCTAATCAACATACTAATGACATGTACCTTTCTTCTCTATCTCTCAGCATCCAGGAGGAGCTCTGGGTCCTGTAACCAGAGCGAGGAGGCGGGGCCATCAGCCCCGTACCAGGATCCTCCAGCACAGGGGGAGGAGAAAAGAATATCAGAGGGCTCTGGGTCAGAGGATGGGCTGGTCATTGACCTTGCGGGATCACCTGCCACAAGCCCTGGGCCTATGCCCATCCTCGAAAGGCTTGCTCTGGGGCCCTCATCCCCCCAAGGGACAGCACCTCCTTCCCCACAAAGTGTGCTGGCCTGGTCACCACCGGGCACATTCTCCCCACGGCTCCAGCTGTGGACCTCCCCGCACCACCTCACCACGCCCACCCAGCGGTGTCGTCGCCGCAGAGCCAGGCTTTGCAGGTGGAGATGCTGGCCGTCATGAAGGAGCAGCTGGCCAGCTCCCAGAGGATAGAGACCAGCATTCTGGAGTCTACAGCCAGCCAGCTCCGGATGGAGACCAGCATCTCTGCCCTCCGGTCGCATATGACCCACAGCCTGGCCAGGCTGTCCAGGGAGGCGAGGAGGCACCACATGACCACCGAACACCTTCAGGTCAGGCTGCTCAGACAGGCGATGGTCCCCAGCCCAACATCAATGGGGATCTCCCAATCCCACAGTCAAGAGCAGCCTGGCCCCTCCTCTCCTCCCATGTGTCCGCCACCACCAAGACCACCGCTGCCTGGCTTTTGCATAGAAGTTCCCTAACTAAAAACTTGCTTTCAAAAAGATGCTGTGTGCTTATATAGAGCCCTATTCAATTTGTTACATAGCAATTTAATGAGGCTGTTAATTAGTAGTGTGACCAATACATTGTCACTAAGGAGTGCTGTTGAGAAGAGAGGCTGCAGGCCCTATGATGTTTTCAGGCCTTATTTGTTAGGTTTTGTCTTTTATTTTACTTTTTTAATTTTAGGTCCATGAAGGCATCTCCTACATCTGCAAGCATTGTGGAGGAATTATGAGGTGGAGGGTTTTCCCAGTGCCTCTCAGGTAGACATGCCTTCAATGGCAGCCCCCTTAACATGTAGCTCCCACAATCTTAAAGCTATCATATAGCCAGATATCTCCGACATGATTGTTGGTAGCTTAAATGTAGACTAATACCGCTATGGCAGTGGACTTGCAAAGTCTCACAATGGCATGTTAATAACAGCCAGCATTAATATATGCACTAGTGACGCATGTGATCCTGACCTCAATAGCAGTCTGAGAACAGATCTTTGGGTCTGATGTAAGAAACAGTGAATCTGGCTGCTGACCTTTGTGTCCTCTCCATAATATTGGCTATTTGCCCATATTTCTGATTATCCACAGACCTAGCTAATGGTTAGTAAGGCTTGCAGATGGGAATCAGGTGAGTTGGTATATTGGTACAGTATTTAGAACTGTACTGTACATACATCGTGATTCTAAATTGTTTTTGATCCTCCTCCGCATTTTTTGATTTGAACACTTCTTTCAGATTTTTGTTTGTTCAACACACTGTATGTGTGAAACTGGATTGGATTACACAGTCCAAAGGTTGAATCATCTGTTTAATTGAGCAGATCTAGTTACAAGTTGTAAGTGCTATGCACATAAATGGTTTCTTCAGTTAAATGAAGAGATTTCTGGTTCCGGTTGCAGCATGTGACCCTGGTAGGTGCTATGCATCATGCTTATTCTAGACTATTAGATTGACCCCTGTAGGTTTCCCCTTTTTTCCAGCCTCTTGCTCTTCAAGGACCCGCCCACACCACACCCATGATATTAATGCAGTTTTGACCACTGCTGATTGTGGTCTGTGTATCAAATAAAGCTTTGTTATACTGTTATGTGAATGCACAATCTTGACCACTGCTGATTGTGGTCTGTCTAACAAATAAAGCTTTGTTATACTGTTATGTGAATGCACAATCTTGACCACTGCTGATTGTGGTCTGTCTATCAAATAAAGCTTTGTTATACTGTTATGTGAATGCACAATCTTGACCACTGCTGATTGTGGTCTGTGTAAAAAATAAAGCTTTGTTAGACCTTTCTGACTGCGTCCATTTGTTATGAATATGTTTGGTTCAGGGAAATCCACATGCATTACATTAGTGTCACATTCCTCTAAATGTAAACTGATGAGCCATAGTTAACATGCAATAGATCAATACATGTAAAACTGTTGAGGAGTCAGAATAGCTTGAGATATCATCTGATCCCAAATATCATATCTACTACTAATATAGGGTTAATACCCTTGACAAGTCTGATTAGCGATACTGTGGAGTAGGAACATTCCCCTGAGGGCCTACAATGAATAGGACAGGTGACACTGGAGTGCTTTTCCAGTTCCTTCTCTAGTTGATTGGGATTAGTCTGACCTCTCTGATAAGACGTACCCCCCTACACTGGCCCGATGTAGGCTAGCTCACAGCTTCATTGAAGTACACAAACTCCTTCACCCACATCAGTTAGCATATGTGTGAATACAGTTAGTTGCCCAATAATGAACATGCATTGGCTAAATATCCTTTGGTTATCATATGTTGTAATGGCCATGCACATGCCAATCTGATAAACCATGCTGCAACATGCATAATATGATTAAAGCCACACTACCCAATTCAATAGCAAGAGTAAAACATGAGTCAGGTCATATGAACCCTTTGCCACGCACATGAGCTCTATTGGGATCCCTTAAATCTCTATCTAATTGCATATACATCTAGCTCATCACATCTACATTAGAGAATACAAATAGTGGCCAAATCAGACCGCCACTTGGCATATATCAAGTACCAGGGAAATATTTCATTATATGTGGTTAAGTTCTTCAGTTGTGTCCGACTCTCCGTGACCCTATGGACTGCAGCACATTCAGCTAGGTCTCTGCCTGTGCTGTTCTCCAAAGTTTGAAGGCCAAAGAGATTGGAGTGGGTTGTCAGTTCCTTCTCAAGTGGATTGGACCTTGTCTGATCTCTCTGCTATGACCTGCCCACCTACAGTAGCTCCCAGCTTCATTCAGGTACACAAGCCCCTTCACACCACTTATCAATGCTGAAGGGGACCAGGGGAACATGCACCACACATATCTACTCTGACCCATCAGGAAGGGCTGCAAGCTCTGGGATCGACAGCAAACTCACCGCCATCAGGCATAATCTCTGCTACGCCCATCCTGGTGGGAGCCATTTGCCAGGTGTCTAGTTATTCCCATTTGGTGAACTTCCAAACTGTTCTGCTATTTATCAATTTACATGGGTGAGGCTTGCTAAGTGTTGGTGGTGGTGAAGCAGCTTGTGTACCTGAATGAAGCTGTGAGCTACTGTAGGTGGGCAGGTCATAGCAGAGAGATCAGATAAATCCCAATCCACTAGAGGAGGAACTGACAACCCACTCCAATCTCTTTGGCCTTCAAACTTTGGAGAACAGCACAGGCAGAGACCTAGCTGAATGTGCTGCAGTCCATAGGGTCACGGAGAGTCGGACACAACTGAAGAACTTAAGCACATATAATGAAATATTCCCCTGGTACTTGATATATGCCAAGTGGTGGTCTGATTTGGCCACTATTTGTATTCTCTAATGTAGATGTGATGAGCGAGATGTGTATTCTATCGTTGATCAACCATATAGCGTGCATCGAATGTGCGCTGTCATCTGCGCACCGACACATGCGCGCATCAACAACAGCAGGCCCGACAGGAGGCTAGCGGATCTCATGTTTAGGATTAGGCGGTGGGGTGTAAGGGTTAGGATTAGGCTGCGGCTACAAGGGTTAGAAGGGTTTATGGCATTAGGTCATATCACTTGCGCCCTTTCATCGACGCGCACTAGTCAAAAATATTAGAACTGCGCAATGATGTGGGACCGCTCATGTCAGCTACATGTTGTCAAAACACATTTGCTGTGCGCGCCAATGTTGGGGTGACATATTCTATTATGGGGCTGTTTTAGAGGCTGCAATGGAACCTGTATGTGTGCTGACCAATCAAACATATGAGGAATATTAAACTAATTTGAAGTCTTGTTAATTTGGAGGCTGTAATGCTTGGGCCTCCATTTTAGGGTTACAGGCTTAAACCATGCAGACTGCAAAAACCGTAACAAAATGGATACCTTTAACCTCCAAGCACGTACGGCCTTTAAAAACGAGCTGCGGGCTTGGAGGACAGCCCGCACGGGCTTGAATACAGAGCTACGGGCTTGGTCAGTGAAGTCCGTGGGACTTGTACGGATTTTAAAATCAAAGTACAATTTGGCGATGTGCAAGCTTGAGAATGTTTGGCTAGTAATCTTCATGCCCCCCCATTATGTTCCCCATCATTTACAGTGCTTTGCAGTGCTGGATTGAATATATATTGGCTATTACAATGCTTGGTTTGCGGCCCTTCATCTCCGAACCCGTACGGGTTTGAACAAGGACCAGCCCGCGGAACTACGGGACGTAAAGTAATCCGTAAATAATATATCTGATTTGGGCTGATGTGCAAGCTTGAGAGGGTGTTGCTATTAATCCTCGTGTCCCCCATTATGATGCCTAGCATTTACGGAGCTTTACAGTGCATTCTCGATTTTATATTTGCATTTTCAGTTTTAGGACTTTGCCGCCGGAAAACAAGATTTACGGGCGCTGGGAAAAAGCTTCCGGCCGTTTGCATGATATGCGGCCGGACGGAAGGGGATATCCTTGCGGCGCCGTATAATTGAATTGCAAGGTAAAAGTAGCTCTACACGGGGCCGTAAGGCGGCCGCAAGGAATCGCAGCTTTGCGGCCGTTTTACGGCCGATAATTGAATGAGGCCCTTGGAGAGGATCTGCAAAGAGGAGTGGGACAAAATCCCTCCTGAGATGTGTGCAAACCTTGTGGCCAACTACAAAAAAAGTCTGACCTCTGTGATTGCCAACAAGGGTTTTTCCACCAAGTACTAATTTGAAGGGGTCAAATACTTATTTCACTCATTGACCTGCAAATCAATTTATACCTTTTTTGAAATGCGTTCAAAATCAGCGGTGGATCAAATACTTTTTTCACTGTAAGGCTGAAAGTACAGTGGATACATAGAAACATAGATTTGATGGCAGATAAGAAAAAGGTAAACATTAGTACAAAACAGTTTATTTTTTAATTAGGAGCACTCTAACCCAGGGAAATATCATAAAATATAACTTTTATTAATTCCAATAAAATACAAAAAATGTATATATGTATTTCTATCAAAAAATGTGTCATCACCACATGCATTATATGGAAAATATCTTAAATACCAATGTTCAAATGATCAAATATCCAAATAGGACATCAAAATTGAATTGTAAAAGTCGATAAATAAGGAAGAAAAAAATCCTGGAGATAGATCTTAGAAAATATATTTCCTAGAGGAATAAATTCTATTCTAGATGACATCCCTGAGTCAAATGGTCAACTTACTGCCAACTGCCTTTCAGACTTCCCTATACTCAGCCATTAATGTGAAATAATGTAAGTGTTCAATGGTATTAACATTTCCCTTACAGGTACTTACCAATTAAGGTACGGGTCTAATTAAGCTTTCAGATACGTTTAGTTGAATTGTTACTGTAGACACATGACAACTGTTGTTCAGGTTAGAATGGGGGACAATGTGTGGGTTCACATGGTACATTTTTTCCAAGTACCTAACTATATTATTGTTAATGGATTCATATGTGCATATGAAAGATCTCCATTGTGATTTTAAGTAAGAAAAATTTTAATAACCATTGAGCACTTACATTAGTTCACATTAGTGGTTGAGTATAGGGAAGTCTGGGAGGGGTTTGGCAGTAAGTCAGCCATTTGACCTGGGGATGTCATCTAGGATTTATTCCTCTAGAAATATGTAAATATATTTTCTAAGATCTTGATGCAGGATTTTTATCTTCCTTTTTAATTGACTTTTAGAATTCAATGTTGATGTCCTATTTGGATATTTGATAATGTGATCATTGGTATCACATATATAGTTGTGAGCGTACGGGTCGTTGCTCACGCTTGCGGGCTCGCGCAGCGAGGGACGCAGTTCCCCGCAAATGCGGGTCCTCGCGAAATGAAGGCCCGCATTTGCAGTGATGGAGCATCCCAACGTCCCCGCAAATGCGGATCCTCGCGAAGCGAGGGATCGCATTTGCGGAGGTGGAGGCTCAACGTCGGCTGTGTTAACACACACATACACACACACGACTTTTTAACAAAATAAACCCAACCTCCCAGCCAACAAAAACCCAACAACGTCCCCGCAAATGCGGATCCTCGCGAAGCGAGGGTCCGCATTTGCGGTGGTGGGAGCATCCCAACATCGGCTGTGTTCACACACATACACACAAACACAACTTTTTAACAAAAAAAAACTCAAAGTCGCCTCACACCCGCTTACACCCAGACACACACAAGCAAGACTTAACAAAAAAACAGTAAAAAAGGCCCTTCACACGCTCTTAACACACATACGCACGACTAAGAAACAAAGACACTGCGTCGTACACGTAAAAGCTAACTGCGTCTATCGCAAAAAAATACGACAGCATCGCAACAAAATACGGCCGCATCGGAAAAAAATACGGCCGCGAAAGACCCATTCCAACCGCCGCGCATCAAAACATCACAAACACAAGAAATAAACACAACGAACACATAAAAAGCTTACTTACAGCAAGGGGGGCATCAGGCACCTCCAAAAGTTAATTTACACGTCCATTTAAGTAAAAAAAATGAGTTTAAACGGCCGAAAATCGCCTAAGCGAGAGAAAAAATGGCCGCCGAACAAAACGAAAACGAGGCTTCAGACGTAACTACACTGCAGTAACCCGCAAGAATGAAACACATAATATTGCGGAACGTACCACAGTCACACTTAAACACCATTTTGAACACTACTACGCACAAAATGGCGGATGGAACGCAAATTGTAAGCTGGAACGCAAATAGCGCATGCGTATTGCGTGCTAACGTTCTGAGGCACTTGAAAGTTTCAAAAAATACTGCCCACTTTCCAGAAATTTCTACAAGGTTATAAATACTGCCTAACTTCCAGAAACTTCTACATTTCTCCTCAGGTGATGAACACAGTGACTTCATAGATAACTGCTGCTTTTACTTGAGAAGACAATTCTTTCATAATTTACTACTTTACACTGTGCAAATTACAACTGAGAGGTAAGCTATAATATATTACATTTTATTATCAAGACAGCACAAAAAAAAAATGTGATTTCTGTATAGTCACATGTCACACACACATTTATGTGTGTAGGCCCACAAAAAAAATAAGGTTCATTTAACAAAAACAAAAAAAAAACAAGTATTTTTATATCAAAAAAGCCATTTATCTATAGTGACATGTCACACACACATTTATGTGTGTTGGCCAAAACAAAAAATAAGGTTCATTTAACAATTAAAATATGATTCATGTATAGTGATATGTCACACGCACACAAAAAAATTACATTCAACTCTGCAAATGTGCTTCATGTATGTGACATATGTGTGTAGCCACACCAAAAAAAAAATGTTAATTGAAAATAATTACAGAAGTATATTTAAATGACATTAATTTACTGCAATTCAATAGATCATGTAAAACTCAATCTTTCTACTACTTTTAATATTCAAACAGACTCTGCATCAACAGCGTCACTCAACAATTTGCACCGTGCATTGTGAAGCACAATCCCTTTTAAACAACACCAACAAAGAAGAACAGGTAAGATATAAAAATACATTACAAGCTGAAAAGGCCATGGTTTGCTAAATAAAAAATAAAAAATATACAATTAACTATTTCACTTTCTTTTTCAAACAGACACTACAAGAAGACCGTCGGATTAAGATTGGCAGGAGGGGACCCTCTGTCATTCGACACTTCAATCAAGGTAAAGTATTAAGTATAAAAAAGAAACGAAACATGAGCCTCATTCAATTGCGATTTGGCCAATTGAATAGGGCTCTATATAAGCACATAACATATTTTTTATACAGAACTTTTTAGTTACTGAACTTCTATCCACAATCAAGGTCTTCAATAACTAAAAACTTCCGTCAAAAAATATGTTATGTGCTTATATAGAGCCCTCTTCAATTGGCAAAATTGCAATTGAATGAGGACCTATATATCTTTAATGGCAGAGGGCCTCATTTAAATGTGATTTGCCCATTTCAATAGAGCTCTATATAAGCACACAGCATATTTTTTAAATGAAGTTTTTAGTTAGTGAACACCTTGCTTTTGGATACAAGTTCACTAACTAAAAACTTCTGTAAAAAATATGCTCTGTGCTCATATTGAGCCCTATTCCATTGCCCAAAATGCAATTAAATGAGGCCCCCACAATATTACAAATGCAGCAACCAAAGGCCCTCATTCAATTGATATTTTGGACAAATCAATAGAGCTATAAATAAGCACTTTTAGAGCCCTATTGAATTGGCCAAACTGCAATTGAATGAGGGCCAAAGTATGCAACATATGGTACACACAAAGTGGTACACACCAAACAGGATTGTATGAAAACTCACACAAACACATAGCAAACTAAATTAATATTCTTCTTTAATGTTTAACAACCTATAAGCCTTAGAAAAAAGCATAACTAAGTATACCAAAAGTGGTGCCCATCGATTAGGATTGTACACAAACTCACACAAACACATAGCAAACTACATTTATATTCTTATTTAATGTTTAACAACTTATAAGCCTTAGAAAAAAGCATAAATAAGCATAACAAAAGTGGTGCGCACCAAACAGGATTGTACGAAAACTCACAGAAACACATAGCAAACTACATTTAGATTCTTATTTAATGTTTAACAACCTATAAGCCTTAGAAAAAAGCCTAAATAAGCATAACTAAATTGGTGCGCACCAAATACGATTGTACGCAAACTCACACAAACACATAGGAAACTAAATTAAAATTCTTCTTTAATGTTTAACAACCTATAAGCCTTAGAAAAAAGCCTACATAAGCATAACTAAATTGGTGCGCACCAAACAGGATTGTACGCAAACTCACACAAACACATAGGAAACTAAATTAATATTCTTCTTTAATTTTTAACAACCTATAAGCCTTAGAAAAAAGCCAAAATAAGCATACCAAGAGTGGTGCGCAAAAACTGGATTGTACAAAAACTCACACAAACACATAGAAAAGTTAATTAATATTCTTTTTTCAATGTTTAACAACCTATAAGCCTTAGAAAAAAGCCAAAATAAGCCTACCAAGAGTGGTGTGCAAAAACTGGATTGTACAAAAACTCACACAAACACATAGAAAAGTTAATTAATATTCTTTTTTCAATGTTTAACAACCTATAAGACGTACAAAAAAGCCTACATAAGCATACCAAAAGTGGTGCGCAACAAACAGGATTGTACAAAAACTCACACAAACACATAGCAAACTACATTTACATTCTTAGTTAATGTTTACCAACCTATAAGCATTAGAAACAAGCATAAATAAGCATAAACTAAATTGGTGCGCACCAAAAAGGATTGTAGGAAAACTTACACAAACACATAGCTAACTAAATTCATATTCTTCTTTAATGTTTAACAACCTATAAGCCTTAGAAAAAAGCATAAATAAGTATACCAAAAGTGGTGCGCACCAAACAGGATTGTACGAAAACTCACACAAACACATACCAAACTACATTTATATTCTTATTTAATGTTTAACAACATATAAGCCTTAGAAAAAAAGCCTAAATAAGCATACCAAAAGTTGGGCGCACCAAATAGGATTGTAGAAAAACACAGAAATAATGTCATTTTTTCATTAATACAAATACATACAAATAAAATAACATTTTCATTTTTATTTTATAACAGATACTGCATCAAGAACATCGGACCAGGAGTTTTAACTGAGGACCAGACCAGCGGACGATGACTTTCAACAGAGGACTACACCATCGGACGAGGACTTTCCACAGAGGACCAGACCATTGGACGAGGACTTTCAACAGAGGACTACACCATCGGACGAGGACTTTCAACACAGGACCAGACCATCGGACGAAGGCTTTCAACACAGGACCAAGAAAGATTCTGCTTGAAATCAAACTTCAACCAAGGTACAGTATAACAAGTAAAAAAAATATATATATATATATATTCTTCTTTAATGTTTAACATCATATAAGCCTTAGAAAAAAGCCTAAATAAGCATAACAGTGGTGCGCACCAAGCAGGATTGTACGAAAACTCACACAAACACATAGCAAACTACATTTATATTCGTATTTAATGTTTAACAACATATAAGCCTTAGAAAAAACCCTAAATAAGCATACCAAAAGTGGGCCGCACCAATAGGATTGTAGAAAAACACAGAAATAATGTCATTTTTTCCTTAATACAAAGACATTCAAATATAATAACATTTTCATTTTTATTTTATAACAGATACTGCATCAAGAACATCGGACTAGAAGTTTCAACTGAGGACCAGACCAGCGGACGAGGACTTTCAACAGAGGACTACACCATTGGACGAGGACTTTCCACAGAGGACCAGACCATTGGACGAGGACTTTCAACAGAGGACTACACCGTCGGACGAGGACTTTCAACACAGGACCAGACCATCAGACGAAGGCTTTCAACACAGGACCAACAAAGATTCTGCTTGAAATCAAACTTCAACCAAGGTACAGTATAACAAGTAAAAAAAGAGAAAAATAAATAAATATCTTAGCTTTGCATCGATGTCAACAGAAAATACAATTTAAAATAAAGCACCAGTAACTATAACTGTTAAAAAAATATAACTAACACATTTTTCATCTATCTCTTATTTCTCTTTTAGGGCCAATAATCTTTAACAGTAAATAAAAACTTCAATGTAGCCTGAAAAAAAACATTGCATTGTCCAAAAAAGGCTCAAAACACAGACTCTATACAATTTCTCATTCTAAAATTCCAGTCATAGACCCTCATTTAATTGCCATTTGACAAATTGAATAGTGCTGTACATAAGGACATAACATATTTTTTAAAATACCTTTTTACTTAGTGAAACACTTGCTTTTGGATACATGTTTACTAAATAAAAACTTCTTTAAATAATTCTCTGATGGCCTTATTTATACCTCTATTCAATTGACCGCATTGAAATTGATTAAGTATAAAATATAAACACACTGTTGATAACAATTTTTTCATCAAAACAAACTTAACATCTCAAAATAAAATAATGATACATTATTTTATTTTTACAGATTAACATGGCTGATAATGAGAGTAAACAAGAAAAGAAAAGACGCCAAGCTAGAGAACGACGACAGAGAGCAGACAGCCAGCAGACACCGGAGAAGAAGGAAATTCGACGAGAAAAAGAACGCAAAAGAATTGCAAGCAAAAGACTGTCACCTGCAGAAATTAAAGATATGTCAAAAAAAGCAACAAAGCAAATAAAACATTTAGAACCTATTGCTCAAACATCAGATGACATTTTACGAGAAAAAATACAACAGATACCAAAAAAAGCAACAACAAAAACAAACCATTTGGAACCGGTTCATGAAACATTACATGACATTTTACCTCAAACAATACAACTTATACCAAGAAAAGCCACGAAAAAAACAAAGCATTTAGAACCTGTTGTAGAAACATTATATGACATTTCACCTGATGAATATGGAAGTCAAAATCCAATATGCTTTGCAAATTGTCCTTTACTCAAGGAAGGAGATCAAAGAAAATTCGCTCAACTATATGTCCTAGATACAATGGAAGCTGTTGACCAACGTATGCAGATGGAAGAAAATAAAAAATGCTTACCCAGTGTTTTCATAGAGCTAAATAACATTATGGACAACAATCCCTACAGTAAAGCTTATAAAAAATTAGCAGAAGTAGAAAATGAACAACTACTTCATGCACAAAGACATCAATTACCAATGCCCAAGGTTAATATGGTGTTTAAAAGAGACAGACATACTGATAAACATTGTTATAACTTGCCAACATCAAATGAGGTTGCAATGGTGTTTCAGAATGATGAAGGAGAACCACCATTTAAAAGAGACATTAGAATATATCCCAGAAATGAGAAGCAACCGTTCATTAATATGAGTATCTTAAGTCCAAATTTAGATCCAATGACATATCCCATCTTTTTCCCACACGGAGAAGCAGGTTGGCGACCAAAATTAACTCTTCCCAGTTACCCAAATGCTAAAGCCAGAATCCGAAATAATGTTTCTATGCTTGAATTTAAAGTAGCTCAAATTGCCATTCGCAATGTATTTAATCCAATTTTATGTGGTGGAAAACTAACACAACAATGGATTATTGATTCTTATTTGCAAGTTGAGGCAAATAATTTAAACTTTATCAAATATCAACAAGATAAACTCCGTGTAGAACAATATTCTGGATTAATGGACTATGTTGTTGACGTGGCTACAAGCAGAGACATGACAGCTGGCAAAGCCATCATTTTACCATCTTCCTTTCAAGGATCTCCTCGAAATATGAGAGAAAGATACAATGATGCTATGGCTATTGTCACTAAATTTGGCAAACCCGATTTATTTATGACATTTACATGTAATCCACAATGGCCAGAAATTACACAAAATTTACTTCTTAGATAAACTGCTTCAGATCGACCAGATTTAGTAGCCAGAGTTTTTAAGATTAAATTAAATGAATTAATACGTGACTTCACTATAAATCAGTTATTTGGCAAATGTCTTGCTTATGTATATACCATTCAATTTCAAAAAAGAGGCCTTCCACATGCACATCTTCTGATAATACTTCAAGAAAAAGATAAATTAGATACTTCGGACAAAGTGGATGCAGTCATTGTTGCTGAACTACCAGATCCAGAACTATATGGTAGACTATATGAGATTGTTACTCATCGCATGATTCATGGACCCTGTGGTCACCTTAATCCACAATCAACATGTATGGAAAATAATAATTGTTCAAAAGAATTTCCAAAAGATTATAGAGACAAAACCTATGCCAATTGTGATGGATATCCACTTTAAAAAAGAAGAGAAGGAGATAGTGCCATTATTCATGGAAAAAAGTGGACAATAGATATGTAGTACCCTACAATCCACATTTACTCATGAAGTACAACGCCCACATCAACGTAGAAGCCTGCACTTCCATCAAATCCATTAAATATGTCTACAAATATATTTACAGAGGTTACGATGCAGCTACTGTAGTCGTCAAAAGTGCAGACAACCCTGAAAGTAGTGAGTTAGTACATGATGAACTTGCATCTCATGTAGATGCTCGCTATGTCAGTGCGCCAGAAGCTATGTGGCGGCTTCTAAAATTTGAAATGCATGATCGATCACATGCAGTATATAGGTTAGCAGTACATTTGCCACAACGACATTTAGTGTATTTCCATGCTGGAAATGAAATGAATGCATTGGCCCAAAGTGAAGATCGTCACACTACACTAACTGCATGGTTTGAATTAAATGCCACTGATTCTGAAGCAACTGAATACTTATATATTGAAATTCCATATCACTATGTTTTTGTGAATGGATTATGGAGACCAAGAAAAAGCAGAGGCAATAAAATAATTCCAAGAATTTACACAGTCAGTCCAAGAGATGTTGAACGTTTTTGCTTACGGATATTACTTTTAAATGTTCCTGGAGCACAAAGTTTTGAACACTTAAGAACTGTTAATGACATTGTATATGAATCCTTCCATTTAGCTGCAAGACATAGAAACTTACTATCGGATGATACAGAATGGGAAAGATGTTTAGAAGAAGCAGCACAATGTCAAATGCCACGACAGATGAGAGAACAATTTGCTTTTATTTGTATCTTCTCAAATGCTCCAAATGCATTAGCTTTGTGGGAGACTTTTAAAAGTAATATGGCTGAAGACTTTATGCGACGATACAATGAACCCATTGCACACTTAAAAGCGTTAATGGAATCCAAGAAGTCTTTTTAACTCATGGATTAAGTTGTGCAAGTTTTAATTTGCCTGATCCAGGTCTTATAGATGACATAAACTTTGAAGACTATGACATTCAACTACAAGCAGAAAGAACAGAAGAAAGACTTGCAACTTTAAATACATTACAATTGCAAGCATTTAATGCAATTAAAAATGCAATAGATGATGACATGGTGACAGAGCGTTATTTCTATCTTGATGGACCTGGCGGATCAGGAAACACCTATCTGTATAATTTATTAATGAGTTCAGTACGAGCACAAGGTCAAATAGCAATGGCGTTTGCCACTACTGGAATTGCTGCACTTTTGTTAGAAGGTGGAAGAACTGTTCATAGTGGATTTAAACTGCCAGTGCCTATTTTAGAAACTTCTGTGTCAGATATTCGCAGGACATCATTACAAGCAAAGAAATTCAACAAATGTAAATTAATTATAATAGATGAGGCCACAATGATGTCATGCTATGCCCTCCAATGTATTGACCGTTTGCTTCGTGAAGTCATGGATAATACTTTTCCATTTGGTGGAAAGGTAATGTTGTTAGGTGGCGATTTCAGACAAACATTATCTGTCGTTGTACATGGAAATCGAACTGACATTATTGAAACATGTATAAAGTCAAGCACACTATGGAAAAATTTTACCCATCTTCAACTGAAACAAAATATGAGATCAGAAGGCCAAACTGATTTCAATGATTGGCTTATTAAAATTGGAGAAGGAAGAACAGAAAAAATACCACATTTACCTGACAGACACTGTAGAGATCCCACCTCATATGATTTGTCAACAAGATATTATATCCGCTATATTTGAAGGGAGTATAAATAACGAGGAATATTCCGAGCTTGCCAACCAAGTCATACTAACGTGTAAAAATAAGGATGCATTAATACTCAATAATGAAATCTTAAAAAAAATTTATGCAACACAAAGAAATTATCACAGTGCTGATTCTGTACTTGCTGATGACAATGAAAGTCAGTCCAACTTTTCGACTGAATTCATAAACTCACTAACTCCTTCTGGAATGCCACCACATATTTTGCAGCTAAAGAAAGGTGCAATTATTATGTTACTGCGAAATATGAACCCCAAAAAAGGACTATGCAATGGGACAAGATTAATTGTTCAACAATTAAAGGACCATTTTATAGATGCTGAAATTTTAACTGGGACCCATAAAGGAGAGAGAGTTTTCATACCAAGAATAGATTTAGCACCAAGTGAAAGTAGTCTCCCTTTTATACTTCAAAGAAGACAATTTCCCATTATTATGGCATTTGCCATGACCATCAATAAATCACAAGGTCAAACATTCAAATCTGTGGGTATTTTCCTGGAAGAAACAGTATTTGCACATGGTCAATTGTACGTTGCGTTGTCACGGTGCAAAAATCCACAGGCTATTAAACTTTACATTGAAAAGAATGAAAGTCAAGGTGATTTATTAGAAGATGGACGTATTTTTACTAAAAACATTGTCTACTATGAAGTACTATAACTTTGCAGTAAAGAAACAAAACACAAGCAAAACACATTTAAAAACATTCAAAAATAATAAACAAGAAACAATTTCAGTCATCATTTATGGAACGACTCTTTATAGATGATTCGACTCACAAAACACTTGCCTTGCAACTATATATATGTGATACTTATGTTAAAATGTTAATTAACTATGTTACTGTTTGTAATGTTACAAGTTGGAAAACAAGATTTTTACTTTCTTTACTTCAACATATTACACAGTTCATGTTAACAGCTCCACCACGTTTTAAGACACAATGTAAATATTGTATGTTATGTTAATATTACTCCCTGTATTAAGGTTTATCGACAGTTCATGTGGTTATGAAGGAATTTATTTCATTGAGTACATTTTACAGAGAGTTTTTACTTTTTGCCTTCCTTTGCATTCGATGTAAATTGAAGTTCAGAATTATTCGGATACAAATTGCATGTTAAAAAAACATTGCCTTAAGTTTTAAATATTGAGTACTTTGAAGTTAAATTGTTTTTACATTCAAATGTTAATACTTTCAATGCAAAATTATGTTACAATCTTTATTCACTATGTTACTGTTTATACTGTTTCAATTTGTACAAATCTTTTTTACTGTTGGAAATGTACATATATAAGAAACTTGAAGTTTAAAAATATATTATGTCAAGTTTCTTACTTAAATATATTAAAAAATTCATGTTACAATTGGATACCTTTCAAGCTGGGTTTCTACTGTTTGTTTTCATCGGGATTAAATGTAAAATATTGAAGTTAATAATTCTTCTGATACAAATTGATTAGTTTAAATACTGATTAGTTTAAAGTTCAACTGTTTTTAAATTCAAATGTTATTAATTTTTATACCAAATTATGTTACAAAATGTGTTCACTATCTTATTGTTTATAATGTTCAAAGTTATATAAATGTTTTGTCAAGTTCCAAAGTTACACAAATAATAAAGTTAAACTTTCAAAAAATACAATTTCAAGTTTATTATTTACATATATTACAAAGTTATATTTGCTTTTATTGGGATTTCATGTATATTGAAATTAACAATTCTTCACATACAAATTGCATCTTAACAAACCATTGCCTAAAGTTTACAATAATGATTAATTTCATTTTCAACTGTTCTTACATTAAAAGGTTAATACTTTTAATAGAAAACAACTTTCTAAACATACACATCTCATTGCCGTCATTTTTTGACGGGCAAGTCGCTAGTTTAATATATTTTTCATATAATGTATGTGGTGTTGACACATTTTTGATAGATATACATATACACATTTTCAGTATTTTATTTGAATTAATAAAAGTTATATTTTAAGATATTTCCCTGGGTTAGAGTGCTCCTAATTAAAAAAAGAAACTGTGTTGTACTAATGTTTATCAATTATTAATTTCTTGGGAGGCACCTGCATCACTTATTGCATTTAGCCTCTTGGATGTAGTGAAACAGACATTTTTTTTTCTTTGTTTATGGCAAGATAAGAAAAAGGTCCATGAACTTTCCCAATTCTATAAACCTAAAGGTATAACTTGATAAAGTCCCTTAAGTTGATCCTTGCATGTGTTTAAAACATATCACATGGCAATATTACATGTACTATAGGATTTCCCCCATCATGGAATTAAGGAGTAGCTGGGTGGGTATATAGTTGTATGTACAAATTGCAGTCCACTAGAGAATGAACTGGCAACACCAATATATTTGCCATGAAAACCTTACGGATTAGCACAACCAGACACAAGATGTGCTTGGTGTGCAGTGGTCCATAGGGTCACAGAGAATGACTGAACAACAGAACAATAACAACAAATATGCACTATTGTGGGAGAAATAAATTGCTTGAGGACAAGAACTGGCTTCATTAAAATTAAACCTTTATTCCATTCATTAAAAGGATTTTTGTATATTAAAATAAATTACACAACAAAATATAAAAAAATGGTTCAGGGTTTAGAAGCAGACAGTCTAAGGTAAGTTTATAAAATCAGGTGTTAGTGAAAAAAATCTCACAATGATAGGGAATAAAAGTACAGGGTGATCTACCCACTCAATGTCCCATAGACAAAATTAAAAGTTTCTCTGTTATTAAATATTCCAGTGGGCATTGGAGGTTAAAAACATACAAAGAAGTAAGCTAATAGCCATATATTCAGTAGTATTAAAATTGTAAAAAACAATGTGTACCACTCATTAATCTCAGTTTCTGTGTATAGGAGAGTTATTTGTTATTTATTACCCAAATTGTGTAGGAGATATCACTACTACTATTACATGAAAGGGTAAATGTACTGGTCACTAATAGCATAACTATGACAAGCTTGACGATATATAATAGGAGCAAAAAATGTTTTAATGGGGAATATTCAAACAAAATTTCTCTCCTGAAGGTCCTCCTAATCTCCCACTTGAAAATACATACACAGTGGATAGTTCCTCAAAAAAATTGTGGCTTCCCAGTGGATCTTAATACATATATAAATAAAACGTCTTCATTAAACGTAATGTCTAGGGTACAATTACCTCAAGAATCACTATGATAATGAATCCCTACCGGAGTCCCTACCTTACAGTATTAATTTCCCTTTTATATTCTTCATGGGAACAGCCAGTGCTGATGTCTGTGCATGAGACTTGATCCCAGAGCAATCTACATGGGCATGTGTGGTCTGACACACGTTTTGTTTGGCTTCTACAGAGTCTGAGCAGGATCATGGGAGGTGGCATTTCTTATAAGTTAAGTCCAAACATTGAATTGGGTATTAATGATGTCAAGTTTTTATTATGTTTTCCAGGCTCCGTCCAGCAGTCTGATATGAAGGTAAGTAAGAAGGAGGGAATAGGGAAAAGATGATTATATTAAAGACAACAAAAGTATATTTTAAATATTGTGTCCCTTCACATAGTAAATTAAAGGATAAAAAATATACTTTATGTAAAGAGTTTTGTTTAATATAGTTACCCAAACACTCACTATACATACACTACTTTGTTGAGCAATACAATATTTACATGTAGTTATTTACATGTTGTTGTTGTTGTCAGTCACTGCCCCTCTAACCTTAAGTTCATGTTCATTGCTTCAGTGACCTCATCTATCCATCTCCACCTCTATCATCCCCTTCTTGTGCCTTCATTCTTTCCAAGCATCCTAGCCTTCTCTAGGGAATCCTGCTTTCTAATGATATTGCAAAAATATTTGCTATTCAGTCTCATGATCCTACCTTCTAGAGAACAGTTTGTCTTCATTTATTGAAGTACTGAGTTATTGGATCTTATTGCAGTCCAAGGGACTCTAAGTAGTTTTCCCAGACACCACAATTCACAGGCGTCAATTCTACGTAGCTCAGACTTTTTTATGGTCCAACTCTCACATCTGTATGTTACTACTGGGAATACCATAGTTCTAACTATGCAGACTTTTTGTTGATAATTTAATATCTTTACTATTCACTTGCTTGTCCAAGCTTGCCATAACTTTCCTCCACAGAAGCAAATGTCTTTTAATTTAATGGTTACAGACACCATCTGAAGGGAAATAAAAACTGTCACTGCTTCCACTTCTTCTCCGTCTATTTACAAGTAACTGAGATTGCCATTTGCCATGATCTTCATCTTTTAAACATTAAGCATTTGGCCAGCTTTTGCACTCTCTTGTTTTACCCTCACAATAGGTCCTTTAGTTCCTCCTCCAGTAGTATCATCAGTGTATCCGAGGTTGTTGATATTTCTTCCAGTCATATTGATAGGGCTTTGTATTCATTCAGCCCAGCCTTACGCATGGTGTACTCTGCCTATAAGTTAAATAAATAAAAAAGATGACAATATATAACCTTGTTGCACACCGTTTCCGATCTTGAATCACCCTGTTGTCCCATGTTCGGTTCTGATCGTGGCTTCTTTTTACACATACAAACTTCTTCAGGAGGAGGATGAGATTAGCTGATACTCCCATCTCTTTAAGAACATGCCACATTTTGTTGTGATCCACACAGTCAAATGCTTTAGAATAGTCTATGAAGCAGAAGTAAATGCTTTTCTGGAACTCTCTTGCTTTCTCTATTATCCATCGGACATTGGCAATTTATTCTCTTGTGCCCCTTCCTCCGCTGAACTCGGCTTGCACATCTGGTAGTTCCCAGTGCATATACTGTTGGAGTCAAGCTCGTGGAATCTTAAGAATTACCTTGCTGGCATTTGAAATGAGTGCAATTGTTTGACAGTTGGAGCATTCTTTGGCACTGCTTTTTTGGGGGGGATTGGGGTGTAGACTAATCTTTTCCAGTCTATTGGCTATTGTGATTTCCAAACGTGTTGGCATAAGGCAAGCAACATTTTCAAAGCGTCATCTTGTAGAATTATTAACCGTTCAATAAGGAATGCCATCAACTCCTGCAGCCTTATTATCAGCAAGACATCTAGGACTAATCTCACTTCACTCTCCAAGATATCTGGCTCCAACTAATTGGACAAACTATTGATGCCATCAATGCTGTTAAGATGCATAGATCTTAAGTGTATTCCTGCCTCCACTTCTTCATCTGACCTTTTTCTGTTAAGTCCCTACCATTTGTGCCTCTTTTCTTTATTTTAATTCGGAACTTTGCAATAAGAAGCTCATGGTCTGAGCCGCAGTCAGCTCCAGGCCTTGTTTTTTGCTGATTGTATAGAGCTCCTCCATCTTCGGCAGCAAAGTATATAGTCAATCAGATTGCTATATTGTTCATCTAGTGATGTCCATGTGTAGAGTCAGCCTGTTGGAAGAGGGTGTTTGCTATGACCATAATCTCTGACCTGCTTTACAATTGATTTAGGGCTACTGTATTTCTTCTGCAGGATTCTTGGCCACAGTAGAAGATGTGGGGGTTGTCTGATGTGAAATGTCCTATTCCCATCCATTTAAGTTCACTAATTCCCAGGATATCAATGTTTAACCTCATTCTTGACCATATCTAGTTCATAGTTCTAACATTCCAGGTTCCAGTGCTGAATTTTCCTGTGCAGAAGTGGACTTTCCTTTCTCCTGTAGACACATATGCACTTGTGTGTCCTTTCGGCTTTGGCCCAACCATTTCCGGTGCTACTTGTACTTGCCCTCTGCTCTGCCTCAGTAATGTGGTAGGCACCTTCTGACCTGAGGGGCTCGTGTTCCTGTGCCATATCATTATGTCTCTGATTGTGCCTGTCCAGAAAGTTTTCTTTGCAACATTACTGGAGTGGGTTGCAGTTTCCTTCTCCAGTGGACCATGTTTTGTCTGACCTCTCTGCCAAGTCCATGTAGGGTCATCTTGAGTGACCCTACATGGTACAGCTTAATTAAAGTACAAAAGCCACTTCACCATGACAAGGTAGCGATCCAGAATCGGAGATATATATATACACACACACATATACACATATGTACATACATACAGTGCCTTGCAAAAGTATTCACCCCCCTTGTCATTTTACATGTTTTGTTGCCTCACAACCTGGAATTAATATGGATTGTTTGAGGATTTGCATCATTTAATTTACAGAAAATGCCCACAACTTTGAAGATGTTTATTTTTTTATTGTGAAGCAAACAACAAATACAACAAAATATCAGAAAAAGTCAATGTGCATAACTATTCCCCCTCCTAAAGTCAATACTTTGTAGAACCACCTTTTGTGGCAATCACAGCTTCAAGTCGATCGATTTGGAGTAGTCTCTATGAGCTTGCACATCTTACCACTGGGATTTTTGCCTATTCCGCTTTGCAAAACTGCTCCAGCTCCTTCAAGTTTGATGGTTTGTGCTTCTTTAAGCAATCTTTAAGTCTGACCACGGATTTTCTATTGGATTGAGGTCTGGGCTTTGACTAGGCCATTCCAACACATTTACATGTTTCCCCTTTAACCACTCAAGTGTTGCTTTAGCAGTGTGTTTGGGGTCATTGTCCTGCTGGAAGGTGAACCTCTGTCCTAGCCTCAAATCATGCATAGAGTGAAACAAGTTTTGCTCAAGAATATCCCTGTATTTAGCACCATCCATCTTTCCCTCAACTCTGACCAGTTTCCCAGTCCCGGCTGCTGAAAAACATCCCCACAGCATGATGCTGCCACCACCATGTTTCACTGTTGGGATGGTGTTCTTTGGGTGATGTGATGTGTTGGGTTTGCGCCAGACATAGAGTTTTCTTTGATGGCCGAAAAGTTCCATTTTAGTCTCATCAGACCAGAGCCCCTTCCTCCATACATTTTGTGAGTCTCCCACATGCCTTTTCTGAAACTCAAAACGCACCATTTTGTTTTTTGCTGAAATTAATGACTTTCTTCTGACCACTCTGCCATAAAGCCCAACTCTATGGAGCTTAAGGCTTATTGTCGTCCTATGTACAGATAGTCCAGTCTCTGCTGTGTAACTCTGCAGCTCCTCCAGGGTTATCTTAGGTATCTGTGCTGCCTCTCTGATTAATGCCCTTCTTGCCCGGGCTGTGAGTTTTGGTGGGCGGCTGTCTCTTGGCAGGTTTGCTGTTGTGCCATGTTCTTTCCATTTGGTTATGATAGATCTGATGGTGCTCCTAGGGATCATCAACATGGATATTTTTTTATAACCTAACCCTGACTTGTACTTCTCAACAACATTGTCCCTTACTTGTTTGGAGAGTTCCTTGGTCTTCATGGCAGTGTTTGGTTAGTGGTGCCTCTTGCTTATGTGTTGCAGTCTCTGGGGCCTTTCAAAAAGGTGTGTATATGTAATGACAGATCATGTGACACTTAGATTGCACACAGGTGGACATCATTTCACTAATTATGTGACTTCTGAAGATAATTTGTTGCACCAGAGCTTTTTATGGGCTTCATAACAAAGGGGGTGAATTCATACGCACATGCCAATTTTCTGTTTTCTATTTCTAAAAAATTGTTTTATGTATATATTTTTCTCATTTCACTTCTAAAACTTAGACTATTGTGTTCTGATCCTTAACATAAAATTCAGATTGACAAAACATTGAACTTAAGGCTGTAATAGGTAAAAAGTCAAGACGCAGTAAATACTTTTGCAAGGCACTGTATATATATATATATATATATATATATATATATATATATATATATATATATATATATATATATATTGTGACCAGGATGGGCTTGTAGAGCTGTGCTTTCTTGAGTTAGAAACGGATACCTTCTGGTGAGGCAGCAAACAGGTTTATTATGAAATAACAAAAACAAACAGGAGCAGTAACTCTGCTTAAATAACGAAAATAAACATCTACATATACGAACTGACTGTGACACAGGAATGCCCTGACTATACCTGTGCAGCTTACCTGCAACAGGGACAAAAAAAACTACACCCCGGTGTCTTCAGGACGGAGCTCCCACTCCGTTGTTCTCGGGAAGGAGTAATTTCGTAGGAATAGCGCCACCTAGTGGCAAGGACAAAGACAGTCTTTTAATAATTATAATTTGTCACCTTGTGGCCAGGTTACAAATAGTCTCTGGTTATTGGAAGATTGCCACCTTGTGGCCAGGATACAAATAGTCTCCGACTATTGCTATATTGCCACCTTGTGGCCAGGATACAAACAGTCTCTGGTTATTAAAAGATTGCCACCTTGTGGCCAGGATACAAATAGTCTCCGACTATTGCTATATTGCCACCTTGTGGCCAGGATACAAACAGTCTCTTGTATATCGGTAGTCTTTTCCACGTTTCTACATCAGTAGCCGAAGGATGAAGCATAGGGCCCGCCCGTCTCTCCCGTATGCTTCACCCCAGGGACCCTTTGATACAGCAGTATTAAATTATTGCATATGTACCAGTCAAACACTCAGCAACTTCCCTGGGGCATAATCAGTCTGGTACCTTCAAACAGGACCTCTGTCAGTTCCACACTCAGCAACTTCCCTGAGGCATAATCAGTCTGGTACCTTTCAGCTCCAAGAAACCGCAGGATCTCATTCACCACCTTGCTTCTCTAAACGATTTACCTTGGTCATCCCCGCAGCAATTCAGGCAGCTGTCAGTCCTGTCAACTAGCTGTACTTTACAGGCTCCTTCCAGCTTGTCTCCTAGGCAAGGCCCCAGCTTCTGGCTTCCAAACTACTCAGGACAGAGCCTAATCAGCAGCACACCCCTCCCCTTCACTGGGGCTTCCTGGGGTTTTTATAGTGAAGCACTGGACCCGGTGAATTTAAGTGTTTTAACTCCCTGAGAGCTGGATACAAGGAGCAGTTAAGCCTATGGCTTACATAACGGCCCTCAATAATCTGTCCCCGGCTCCTTCCATTCTCACACATCCCCCCCACCCTCAGCTCAACGACAGAGGAGTCAGCGACCGCTGAGAGGCAGTGGATCCGGGAGAGGTCATCAGCGTTGCCCTGAAGAGTTCCTGCCCTATGAATCAGGTCGAAACTGAAGGGCTGCAGGGATAAGAACCAACTCATAACCTCTGGTATTTGCTCCTTTGTTCCGGTGCATCCCCTGCAGGGGAGCGTGGTCCGAGATCAAAGTGAAGCGCCTTCCCAAGAGGTAGTATCGTAGTGAATCCACGGCCCACTTTACTGCCAAGCACTCCTTCTCCACCACGGAGAGCTTTCGTTCTCTTGGCAGTAGTTTTCGGCTGAGATAGAGCACCGGGTGTTCCTCTCCATCCAGCACCTGTGATAATACGGCCCCCAACCCTACCTCAGAGGCGTCAGTCTGCAGCACAAATCGTTGGTCGAAGTTGGGTGCTATTAAGACTGGCTCCTTACATAGTACTGACCGAAGGGTATCAAAGGCTGCATCAGCCTCCGGGTTCCATCTCAAAGTCTCTGGGAGTTTAGCCTTGGTAAGGTCAGTTAGGGGAGCTGCCAAGGTTGCAAAGTCTGGGATGAATCTGCGATAGTATCCGATCAGACCCAAAAAGGCTTGTATCTGCCTCTTCCGTAGAGGTTTTGGCCAGGCCCGTATAGCTTCAACTTTATTCAGTTGAGGCCTAACCAATCCACGACCTACAACATACCCAAGGTACTTTACGTCTGTTTTACCAAGGTTGCACTTTGCCGGATTTACTGTCAGTCCCACCTGCCGAAGGGTTTTAAGGACTCTTTTGAGTTTTTCCACATGGGTATCACAATCAGGGGTATATATGACGATGTCATCTAAGTATGCCGCTGCGTAGTCCCGGTGGGGTCGCAGAAGTTTGTCCATTAATCGTTGGAAGGTGGCCGGGGCACCATGCAACCCAAATGGCATCACGTTATAGTGAAACAGTCCCTCCGGTGTACAGAATGCTGTCTTCTCCTTGGCAGACCTGGCTAGGGTTACCTGCCAGTAGCCTTTCGTGAGAACCAACGTGGACAAAAATCGGGCTTTGCCCAAGTTATCCACCAACTCATCAATCCGGGGAAGTGGGTAAGCATCCCATTGGGATATGGCATTCAGTTTCCTGAAATCGCTGCACAACCGTGTGCTCCCATCAGGTATGGGTATGAGGACGATGGGACTGCACCAATCACTGGATGACTCCTCAATTATTCCAGCTTGCAGCATCTTCTGTACTTCATTTCTTATGTCTTCCCTTTTTGCTTCTGGTATCTGATATGGTTTAACCCTTACTTTAACGCCTGTTGCTGTAATGATATCATGACAAACCACTGTGGTCCTCCCTGGATATACTGAAAAAACTTCCTGATGACGGGTAATCATCTGTAACACTTCTGCCTTCTGTAGAGGAGACAATTCGGTGGAGATTGGTATGTCTGCAACGGGTTCCTCCAACTCAGAAATCGGGGAGGCAAAACTTACTTCGGCTTCTCTCCCTCTACAGGCCTTTAATAAATTTATATGGTAAATCTGCTCAGTTTTCCGGCGATCTGGTTGTTTGATTTTATAATTTACATCTCCAATGGCTTCTATGAACTCATAAGGACCCTGCTATCGGGCCAGAAGCTTACTCTCCGCAGTAGGGACTAACACCATTACCCGATCTCCGGTCTGAAACTTCCGAACTTGAGCGATGCGGTCATAATATGTCTTCTGTTGAGCCTGGGCCGGTTCCATGTTTTCCCTGACTAAGGGTATGACTTGGGCCATTCTTTCTTTTAGGCTTTGGACATATTCAATAATATTCTGCCCAGGCACTCTTTGCTCTTCCCATTCTTCTTTTACTGTGTCTAGGAGACCCCTAGGATGGCGTCCACACAGGAGCTGGAAGGGTTAAAACCCGGTGGAGGCTTTAGGTACTTCTCGTATGCCGAACAGAAGGCAGGGGAGCAAAAGAATCCCGAATTTTTTCCATCGCGGTCAACAACCTTCCGTATCATACTTTTTAGGGTGCGGTTGAATCTTTCGACCAGTCCGTCTGTTTGGGGATGATAGACCGAGGTCCGCAGGGTTCGGATATGCAGCAGTCTACACAATTCAGACATGAGTTTGGAGACAAAGGGAGTGCCTTGGTTAGTGAGTATCTCTTCCGGAATGCCTACTCTAGAGAACAAGAGAAAGAGTTCTTTGGCCACGCTCTTTGAGCTTGCAGTGCGTAATGGGAAAGCTTCGGGGTACCTGGTCGCATAATCTAAGATTACCAGGATGTACTGATGACCCCTGGAGGTTTTCTCAAGTGGCCCTACTAGGTCCATGGCAATTCTTTGGAAGGGTTCATCTATGATGGGTAGTGGTACCAGAGGAGCCCTCAGGCTGGGTCTTGGGCTTGTGAGTTGGCAGTCAGGACACGACAAGCAATATCTTCTTACTTCCTCGTATATCCCGGGCCAATAAAATCTTTATAAGATATGTGCCATGGATTTGTCTACGCCTAGGTGACCCCCCAGGAGTTGGCTGTGAGCCAAGTCCATGATTTTCCTTCGGAAATTCTGGGGTGTGAGCAACTGCTCCACTACCTCCTCAGCAGTCTTTATAACTCAGTATAGGAGGTCATTTCGGATTATGAAGTATGGACTTGTGGGATATTCTCTTCCTGGTACCCGGATACCATTTACCTCTGCAGCCTCTTCCCGTATTCTCAGTAACAGGGGGGTCATTTGCTTGGCTTCGGCCAAAATTTTCTGTATTCCCTATTCGGGGAATCTTCTCTACTGCTGGGTTTTCACCCCCGGGGAGGCTTGTGTCACTTGCCGTAATTTCTCTTTCGGTCCCTTCATTGTGTCTGTCCTGAGAGGCTGCTAGGACTTCCCCTTGGATCTGTTTGTTTTTATACGCTGCTCCTAATCTTTTCTGTTTTCTTCTTTCTTTTCTCGATTTCTTATTTTTTTGTCGGGAAGAGAACAGATCAGGATCATCAAATGGGAATATTTCTCCAAGCTCTCCTGCGGAGCTGACTTGTATATTCTGGCTGTTCCCCCTTATCTGATGGGGTTTCATCTGGAGCAGACCATCGAAGTGAGGGAAGTCTCGTCCCAAGACCACCGGATATGGGAGTCTAGGAACCACGGGGCCTGTCATGTTTGCTCTGATCCCTTGTACCTCTATGTGAAACGTCTGGGTGGGATAAGTCATTACTGTGCCATGTACACAGACGATGCCCATTTTCTATCCCCGTTCGTGTGCTGAGGGAGACCCCACTTCTTCCGGATATTAAAGTGACTGCACTCCCAGAGTCTATTAGGCCTCGGACCTTCCTCCCGTTCAGTAGGACTTTCATTGTAAAACGGTGTACTGGCTTTGTTAGGCCTACAAGTGTTATAAGGTCACATCGAGGCTGTCAGAGTCCGAGCTCACATTGCATGGGTACCTCAAGATTTGGGCATTTCGCGGCTATATGACCAGGCTCTCCGCAATGAAAGCACTTGAACCTGCTTCCAAATGTTCTTTGTCTTTCTATTGGGCTGTATGAGGGTCTTTCTTCTCCTCTCGTCCCTCTGGGTTCCCTTTTATCGAGCCTTTGGACATCGTGTGGGGGTCCCCTGAAAGCGCCAGTGTCTCTCTCAGCAGGCCTCCTTCTCTCAGGTCGGATCCTTCTCTCTTCTGGAGTTTCATCCAGCCTGGGATTCTCAGATACTTCTCTACAGGCCTGATATCGTTCTGCCCAATCAATCATTACCTCCATGGTGGTAGGGCCCCCTTGACCAACCCAATCTCTCATCTCTTTGGGTAAGGCCCTCCAATAGCGATCCAGGACTAGGGTTTCCACTATTTGTGCAGGAGACTTCAATTCAAGGCATAACCATTTCCTGGTGAGATGGAGGAGATTATATAGTTGTTGCCTGGCTGGTTGCTGGCGGCAATAACTCCACTGATGATATCTTTGGGCCCTCACTGCAGGGTTCACTCCTTCGCGGGCTAGGATCTCCCTTCTAAGTACTATATAGTCGGAGGCCTGGTCAGCCGTAAGATCATGATAGGCCTGCTGGGCGGTACCAATGAGGAATGGAGCAAGAATTTTGGCCCACTGGGCTTGAGGCCAAGCCTCACACATTGCAATTCTCTCAAATGACAATAAATAAGTCTCTATGTCATCCTCTGGACTCAACTTGGGTAATGGGTGGCTGGCTCTAACTCCTGCATCAGGTTTTGGACCCACGGAAAGTTTTTCAAGAACGGCCTGGGTTTGGTTCACTTGAATGGCCAACAGCCTGTTAGTCTCTTGTTGAGCCACCGCTCCCATCATTAATGTCTTCATCAGATCCTCCATGTTGAAGGCGGGGCAGTCCTTGAAACCAGGACAATATTAGTAATCCCACTTCTGACACCAGTGTGACCAGGATGGGCGTGTAGAGCTGTGCTTTCTTGAGTTAGAAACGGATACCTTCTGGTGAGGCAGCAAACAGGTTTATTATGAAGTAACAAAAATAAACAGGAGCTGTAACTCTGCTTAAATAACGAATATAAACATCTACATATACGGACTGACTGTGACACAGGAATGCCCTGACTATACCTGTGCAGCTTACCTGCAACAGGGACAAAAAGACTACACCCCGGTGTCTTCAGGACGGAGCTCCCACTCCGTTGTACTCGGGAAGGAGTAATTTCATAGGAATAGCGCCACCTAGTGGCAAGGACAAAGACAGTCTTTTAATAATTATAATTTTTCACCTTGTGGCCAGGTTACAAATAGTCTCTGGTTATTGGAAGATTGCCACCTTGTGGCCAGGATACAAATAGTCTCCGACTATTGCTATATTGCCACCTTGTGGCCAGGATACAAACAGTCTCTGGTTATTAAAAGATTGCCACCTTGTGGCCAGGATACAAATAGTCTCCGACTATTGCTATATTGCCACCTTGTGGCCAGGATACAAACAGTCTCTTGTATATCGGTAGTCTTTTCCACGTTTCTACATCAGTAGCAGCGGATGAAGCATAGGGCCCGCCCGTCTCTCCCGTATGCTTCACCCCAGGAACCCTTTGATACATCAGTATTAAATTATTGCATATGTACCGGTCAAACACTCAGCAACTTCCCTGGGGCATAATAAGTCTGGTACCTTCAAACAGGGCCTCTGTCAGTTCCACACTCAGCAACTTCCCTGAGGCATAATCAGTCTGGTACCTTTCCGCTCCAAGAAACCGCAGGATCTCACTCACCACCTTGCTTCTCCAAACGATTCACCTTGGTCATCCCCGCAGCAATTCAGGCAGCTGTCAGTCCTCTCAACTAGCTCCTTCCAGCTTGTCTCCTAGGCAAGGCCCCAGCTTCTGTCTTCAGCTTCCAAACTACTCAGGAACGAGCCTAATTAGCAGCACACCCCTCCCCTTCACTGGGGCTCCCTGGGTTTTTTAAAGTGAAGCACTGGACCCGGTGAATTTAAGTGTTTTAACTCGCTGAGAGCTGGATGCAAGGAGCAGTTAAGCCTATGGCTTACATAACGGCCCTCAATAATCTGTCCCCGGCTCCTTACATTCTCACAATATATATATATATATATATATATATATATATATATACATACATTACATAGTTACATAGTAATTGAGGTTGAAAAAAGACTTTCAGTCCATCAAGTTCAACTGTTTAGGATCTTCTCTGATCGGCAATATGCGGATTAGTTGTTAATTAATTGAATCCAGAAAAAAGCGAACAGAAAAAACCCAATCATCTCAAGGGGAAAACAAATAATTCCTTTCTGACCCAAGATACTGGTGATCGGATTCTTCCCTGAATCAAAACTCTCTCTCTCTAATTATCCAGGATAACCCTGAAAGCCCTTTTTGATTAGAAATAAATCTAGCCCCCTATTAAAGTTATCGCTTGAATCCGCAGTTACCACCTCCTTTGGTAGAGTATTCCACAGATTAATCACCCTTACTGTGAAGAACCCTTTTCTTTCATAAAGGTGGTATCTTTTCGCTTTTAACCTTCAAAGGATTTCCTTGTGTCAGTTGGAAATCTCTTGGCACAAAAAGCTCACTTGACAAATCTTTATACTGACCCTGGATGTATTTGTATATGATAATCATATCTCCTCTTAGGAGCCTTTTTTCTAGAAAAAAATATGCTTAATTTGGTTAGTCTTTCTTTATAACTTAGTCCCTCCATTCCCATATTAGTTTTGTAGCCCTCATCTGTACCTTTTCCAGCTCTAAAATGTCCTTTTTATGAAGTGGTGTCTAAAATAGTACTCCATATTCCAAATGAGGGTGTACTAGGGATTTGTATAGTGGCAGAATTATATTGGCTTCCCTTGCTTAATACATGCTAATATTGTATTTGCTTTTGCAGCTGCTGCTTGGTATTGAGCACTGTTACCTAGGTGGTTGTCCACAAATATTCCCAAATCCCAATCAATACCCCTATATTTGCTCCATTAAGATTATAAATTGCATGGCTATTTTTCCTTCCAAGATGCATAACTTTACATGTATTCCTATTAAGTCTCATCTGCCATATAGATGCCCATTCCTCTATTTTATGTAAATCCCTTTGGAGGGAAAGTGCATCCTTATCTGATTTAATAACCTTGCACAACTTAGTGTCATCAGCAAAAAAGGAAAAATGGAGACACTACTTTCCAATCCTACTTCTAAGTCATTAATACACATGTTAAAAAGGAGAGGACCTAATACTGAATACCACATTAGACCAAGCTAAGTTCAATTTACCACAACCATTTGTTTCCTGTCTTTTAGCCAGTTCTCGATCCATGAGCAGATATTTACTCCAATTCCTGAATCCCTTAGTTTGCACACTAGTCTTCCATGTTGTACTGTATCAAAAGCCTTTGCAAAATCCAAAAAGACTACATCCATTGACTTACCTTGATCCAGGTTTCTACTGACCTCCTCATAGAAACTAATTAGATTTGTTTGACATGACCGATACGTCATAAATCCATGTTGACTCCTACTTATAATCCTGTTCAAATAGACATATTCTTGGATATTTGTATATAATCCCTTATTAGCCCTTCTAAAAGCTTTCCTACTACAGAAGTGAGGCTCACTGGTCTATAATTCCCCTGATTTGTTCTTGCTCCCTTCTTAAATATAGGTATCATCTCTGCCTTTCGCCAGTCATCTGGTAGAGACCCTGTGTTGAGTGAATCTTGAAAAATTAGATAAAATGGTTTTGCTATTACAGAGCCCAGTTCCCTCTGTACCCTTGGATGTATTCCATCAGGACCTGGGGCTTTATTACTTTTATTTTTTCCAACCTCTTTTGGATTTCTTTCTGCGTTAACTAATTATTCGACGAAGGTAGTGTAGTGCATACGCTATAAACATTCAACATTATCGCTTTTTTCAGTGTAACTACCTTCTCTGACTATAGGCTTAAATCCAGGCTTAACATACAGACAAGTCATACAGACAAGTCCCTCCTTCTCTTTTACCATTGCCCCTATCTTTCCTAAATAGGTTATAACCATCCAGATTAACAGTCCAGTCATGAGATTCATCCCACTATGTTTCGGTAATGCCTATTAAATCCCATTTTTCGTTAATTGGCAATAATTCAAGCTCTCCCATTTTTTCTGGCAAGCTTCTGGCATTAGTAAGAATACATCTTATGTGATGAGTTTGCAGTTATATATATATATATATATATATATATATATATATATATATAGTGTAAATAAATAGTAAATTTGTGTTCAAATTTGAATGTCTAAAACAAGTTAAAAAAACGTGCTTCATGCCCAGAATTCTGAGAAATACAGTTACCGTATATACTCGAGTATAAGCCGACCCGAGTATAAGCCGTGGCACCCATGAGTGACGTGAGTATAAGCTGAGGGTGGGAAATGTGCTGCCTCCTGTGTCCCTCTTGTGCCCTCTGTGTCCCCCTCTCTCTCCGTGTCTCTTCTCCCCTCTCCCTTCCCTGTGTCTCTTCCAACCTCTCCCTTCCCTGTGTCTCTTCCCCCCTCCCTTATCACCCTCCTCAACCCCACTCCTCAACCTCCCTCCTCATCCTTAACCTCCCTACTCATCCTCAACCTCCCTCCTCATCCTCAACTCTCTCCTCAACCTCCCTCCTCATCCTCAATCTCCCTCCTCATCCTCAACCTCCCTCCTCATCCTCAACCTCCCTCATCATCCTCAACCTCCCTCATCATCCTCAACTCTCTCCTCAACCTCCCTCCTCATCCTCAACCCCCTCCTCAACCTCCCTCTTCATCCTCCCTCCTCAACCCCCATCCTCATCCTCTCTCCTCAACCCCCCATCCTCAACCCCCTCCTTAATCTCAACCCCCCTCCTCCTCATCCTCAACCCCACTCCTCCTCATCCTCAACCTCACTCCTTATCCTCAACCTCCCTCCTCAACTCCCCCATCCTCAACCCCTTCCTCAACCTCCCTCCTCAACCCCCCCATCCTCAAGCCCCCCATCCTCATCCTCCCTCCTCAACCCCCCATCCTCAACCCCCTCCTCAACCTCAACCCTCCTCAACCTCAACCCCCCCTCAACCTCCCTCCTCAACCCCCATCCTCAAACCCCTCATCCTCTCTCCTCAACCCCTCATCCTCAACCCCTTCCTCAACCTCCCTCCTCAACCCCCTCCTCAAGCCCCCCATCCTCATCCTCATCCTCAACACCCTCCTCAACCTCAACACCCCTCAACCCCAACCCCCTCTCCTCAACACCCCTCCTCAACCTCAACCCTCCTCAACCTCAACCCCCCTCCTCAACCTCCCTCAACCCCCCATCCTCATCCTCTCTCCTCAACCCCCATCCTCAACCCCCCTCCTCAACCCCTCCTCCTCAACCTCAACCTCCCTCCTCATCCTAGTGACTAATAGTGACTATTTCTGACCTTCCGTGCAGCGCTATTGCAGCCGCAAAGGACTTGAGTCCAAGCCACCCTACCAACTTGGCTGAGCTCCCAGTTCAGCCGTGGGAAATAGTGTTCCTGACACCCAACACTACTCTCATCCAGCTTATGGACTATCTTCACGGCACATTCTGCCAGCTTATTGACCTGATGGACAGCCAAGAATCAATCAATTATGGATTTTTGGAAGAAGTACACCATCATGCAGGCCGCCATGAACATTGATTTGTCCTGGAAGGAGGTGACACAGCAATGTTTAAAAGCTGTGTGGAAGAAAATCTGGCCAGCGTTCTGTGGAGATGTGCAACCAGAAAGAGTAGATAGTGGACTTTGTGACCACGGCTGAACTGGGAGATGTGGACACCCAGGACATAAAGGATTTGGTCCAGGCTTAGGGGCGAGAGCCTGACCAATGAGAACCTCAAACATCTGGTGCAAAAGGGCATTGAGGAAGCCAAGGACAGTAGTGATTCTGAATTTAGGAAGAGAACAGACACTGTTTTTCTTCAAAGGTACCTTCCTCAGGGATATAACAATAACAGACTGTAAGATCCAATCTGACTATAATTAGATATGATAATATTTATTTAATTAAAACAAACCACAGTGAATATAAAATCATAAAATATTGACAGTCCCAACATAGATTAACATGGTTTGCTGAGAGAATTAAGTGTATTATTATCTGATATGTTGGGGCTGTCAATATTTTATGATTTATGATTTTATATGAATAAATATTATCATATGTAATTATATGTGTTTTTGTGATAAACTCTAGTCAGATTGGACCTTATAGTCTGTTATTGTTATATCCTTGAGGAGGGTACCTTTGAAAAAAAAAGTGTCTGTTCTCTTCCTAAATTTATGATTTGTTTACACTTATCTCTGCTGGTGGGTTCTAGGTAATTTATAGAAATTAATGGAAGGTATAAGCCAAATAGTTCATATAAAGTTTACTATTTAAAAATTCTATTGTTTTTGAGTTCCTCTAACCCTATCTTCCCTATTTTAAAGTGACCCTGTTAAGTGCTGTTTCGCTTAACACTCCCATTAACGAAAAATGGAGTATTCCTCTATGTATGTATATGTACCGTATATACTCGAGTATAAGCCGAGTTTTTCAGCCCTTTTTTAAGGCTAAAAAGGGCCCCCTCAGCTTATACTCAAGTCACTCTCCGCCCTGTGTCTTTCTACCCCCCCCCCCGTGTCTCTCTAACCCCCCTGTATCTCTCAAACCCCCCGTGTCTCTCTACCCCCCCTGTGTCTCTCTAACCCCCCATGTCTCTTTCCCTCCCCCTCCTCATCATCAACCCCCTCCTAATTCTAAACCCCCCTCCTCTTTCTAAACCCCCCTAAATACCTCCCCCTCTCCCTTTCCCCTCACTTACCTGCTTCTGCTCTGGCCTCTGCTCCATCCGGCGTCTTGACCGGCGCGCATGTTACGTCATTAGCATATACCGGGTGCCGGCACCCGGTATATGCTAATGACGTGACGTCACATGCGTGCCTGGTCATTAGTATATACTGGCACCTGGTATATGCTAATGACGTGACGTCACATGCGCACCACGTCATTAGCATATACCGGGTGCCGGTATATGCTAATGGCCTCGGCTCGCATGTCACATGCGCGCCGGGTCAAGACGCCGGAAGGAGGGGAGTCCGGAGCAGAAGCAGGTAAGTGAGGGGAGAGGGGGAGGTATTTAGGGGGGTTTAGAATAAGGAGGGGGGTTTAGGATGAGGAGGGGTGTTGAGGAGGGGGGTTGAGGAGGGAGGTTGAGGAGGGGAGTTGAGGTTGAGGAGGGAGGTTGAGGAGGGGGGGGTTGAGGAGGGAGGATGAGGATGAGGAGGGAGGTTGAGGAGGGGGTTGAGGATCGGGGGGTTGAGGAGGGAGGTTGAGGAGGGGGGTTGAGGAGGGGGGGTTGAGGAGGGAGGATGAGGAGTGAGGTTGAGGATGAGGAGGAAGGTTGAGGAGGGGGTTTAGGAGGGGGGGTTGAGGAGGGAGGATGAGGAGGGAGGCTGAGGATGAGGAGGGAGGTTGAGGAGGGGGTTGAGGATGGGGGGGTTGAGGAGGGAGGTTGAGGAGGGGGGTTGAGGAGGGGGGGTTGAGGAGGGAGGATGAGGAGTGAGGTTGAGGATGAGGAGGGAGGTTGAGGAGGGGGTTGAGGATGGGGGGGTTGAGGATGGGGGGTTGAGGAGGGAGGTTGAGGATGAGGAGGGAGGTTGAGGATGAGGAGGAAGGTTGAGGAGGGGGTTGAGGTTGAGGAGGGGTTTGAGGATGGGGGGTTGAGGATGAGGATAGGGGGGTTGAGGAGGGAGGATGAGGATGGGGGGTTGAGGAGGGAGGTTGAGGATAGGGGGTTAAGGAGGGAGGTTGAGGAGGGGGTTGAGGATGAGGAGGGAGGTTGGGGATGAGGAGGGGGGTTGAGGAGGGGGGTTGAGAAGGGGGTTGAGGATGAGGAGAGAGGTTGGTGTTGAAGAGGGGGTTGAGGAGGGGGGGTTGAGGATGAGGGGGTTGAGGATGAGGAGGGAGGTTGAGGATGAGGAGTGGGGTTGAGGAGGGAGGTTGAGAATGTGAAGGGGGTTGAGGAGGGTGATAAGGGAGGGGGGAAGTGACACAGGGAAGGGAGAGGGGGGAAGAGACACAGGGAAGGGAGAGGGGAGAAGAGACACGGGAGAGAGAGGGGGACACAGAGGGCACAAGAGGGACACAGGGGGCAGCACATTTCATTTTACCCAGTATTTTGTGGTAAAATAGGTGCCTCGGCTTATACTCGGGTCGGTTTATACTCGAGTATATAATGTATATATGCATAAACATGCATACACTATGTTAGATACATACACTTACAAACAGATTTGTCATTGTATATAGTATTCTGGGCAGATTCACATACTATACCATGGCAATGTACATGAGTCTGCTGCCCCTAGAAAACAAATTACCCTAGGCTGAAATACATAACTACTGTGCAAGTTTACTCTTCAACCAGGTAACCTGGCTGGGTATACAATATCTGTTTTCATATACAGTAAATTCTTCATTGTTTTCAAGTCTTCACTGTTTAGTGACAAATAATAGGTTTTATATGGATGTATTCACAGGAAATCAATTACCTGTATATCCATTTTAATTAAAAAAATGACATATGCAACAGCATCACATATTTAAAGCAGTGATTTTAATGTGAAATCAGTGTGTTGGATAAATGTATTTAAGCATGAGATAGAATAGGCTCTAGGAAACAAATGGAAATGAATTACATTTTCTATAACCCTAAAAATCTCCAAAACCTTGCAATGTTTACAAAGCAGAAGAACCAATGTACTGTGGGCGATTTATAGACTCACTCTACGAAAATTAAATGAAGGTTTATCAAGCTGTGAAAACTATTGAATTCACAGAATGTTAATACGAGGTTCACCAAAACGACAATGATATGATGTGCATCAAAGATCCTTCTGAAATATTTTGAAAAGATTCTGCCAGCACCGAAAACCTTAATTATATAAAAAGACTTTATACAAATATCCCTGCGTACAACCTGAGTGGCTAGTGTATTATTCTGGTGACCTGCACAGCCAATTAGCTTCCTGTTTAATGATGTGTGATAAGGCAACTTTGGTTTGGTCACATTCAGGATCCCTACAGGGACACAAATTACACTGATTTCTCTGTACTTTAGGTTTGTGATAGATGAAAGACAGTACATGACACTGAAAAAAAAAATACTTTGATAAAACAGTAGAAAAATATGAATGTTTTGATAAAAAGTCAAATTATATTGGATTAGAACTGAGTTTATAAAGCAAGTTTTATATAGATTTACATATTGTAGTACTTATAAAAGCGAATAAAGCTTAATACACTCAGTCTATAATTGATGCATTTAGAATAGCGTATTTAAAACATTACAAATTGTTGTTTGCATTAACAATATATTACAAATATATTTTGATTTACAATAAATAGTAAAAAAATTAATGAAAGTATTAGATATATTAGATTAAAAAGACTGGATCTTATGAGTTTGACAAGGGCAACGCGTGTGCGCGCATTTTCGATGGCGTGCCCGACCGCATTATGCATGGGTGCGTCACAGCGGCATCTAATGGCAGGAAAGTACAAATGTCAGGCAATATGATTTACCTGCCAAAAGAGCAGCCTTAATACACTTGTGGCAAATACCTGTCAAACTCTGTACGTACATATTTTAAATAATAAAATATTATCAAACTAATGTAATATGACAATCTACATGTGTTAAGTATCTTACAGACAGACTCATTTAGCATCTACACAAATGGAATTCCCCCGAAACATGATGATTCATCAAAATTCATTCACATTTTAAATATTCATTGTATGTTAGTCTGATGCAATAAATAGCATTAATTACACCATTTCCTTATCCTGTATGGACCATTCATTGTCCATTTAGTAATGCACAGATGTTGTTTTTATCAGATAATATAATGTGTCATTGATATTAGAGTTTTAAAATATTGTCTCAATCACAATGTATATATAAATAAAATTATTTTTAAAATGCAATTTCTCAGTTGGCAGTGCATAGTTCAGATAAAATATTGTGATTTAGAACTAGGGACTCCTTCGCTGGACTTGTGCATATCATAAGCTTGTATAATTGATACCCATTTGTGTCAACCTTAAAGGTTACCTACCTATAGATCCTTCTCTTCTGATGCACAGAAAAGACACAAGCTCTGGGGGGGGGGGGGATCATAATGGAGGAGCTGGGGGGTGGGGGGGTGTAGGACATCGTAATGGGGCAGCTCCCTCATTATGATCTCTACACCCCCACCCCCCAGCTCCCCCATTAGGATCTCCTACACCCCCCACCCCTCAGCTCCCCCATTATGATCTCCTACACCCCCCACCCCCGATAGCTTGTGTCTTTTCTTTTAAGTTTAACACAAATGGCTATCAATTACACAAGCTTATGATATGCACAAGTCCGGTTAAGGAGTCCCTAGTTCCAAATACTGTCTTATACACAGAAAAATATGGTACTTCACAATAAAATGTACTTCACAATAGCCAATATTAACTACCTTAAAAAAAACAGCAAAATAATTCCTTTAGCTATGATATACAACCTTAAAATTCTGGTATGTGTGCCTTCTGCGTTGTTCACTCTGAGTTTGTCTGCACGCTACGGGATGCTTTCTTCAGGGTATGAAAACCCTATTCTTTATATTATTCAGAAAGGTATTAGGAAGTTTAGAACAGATAACATGCATGTTTTTTTTTTATAAGAAAAATAACATTTTAGAGCAAGAAAAAGAAAAAACACATTGTCTTCAAATTTAAGCTACAAAAATGTCAGGAGGATATTTGCAAATACAGAATTTTATTTTTGTCAGGTTACATTACAGGACCCCCACTGCTATACAGTTCTGGGGGAAAGATTTGTGCCTGCTTTTGCACAAGAAAGACAGCAAGCATAAGCAGAGCAATCACAATCACATTGATTTTGATGAGAAGGAGAGAGAGAGAGAGCAGGGGTGGAGCTATCAACCATTGAAGCAATGAACACGAGCTTGAGGGAGCTCAGAGGGACAGTGGCTGACAGATTTGTGTGCTGTGGTCAATGGGGTTATGGAGAGTCAGACATGACTGAATGACTAATCAACAAAAAAATGAGTCTGCAAAACTGAAGATTGAGTAAACAAAAAACAGTAGCAGCAAATCAGAGGTTTATTTTTTCCTAGGCCAACATGGCCCAAAATAAGGGTAGCACATTCTCAGGAGGAGTAGGATGCCTCAGTTTGCCAATGCTGTGCCAAGGGACAGTTAGTGAATAATAAGTGATATTTCTATCCATAAGTGTTTGTTTGATTATTCAGTCATGTCTGATTCTCCGTGACCATATGGATCCCAGCAATCCAGGCCCATCTTGTGTATCAATGTGTAAAGGTTTTTATGCCAATGATACTGGAGTGGATTGACAGATCCTTCTCTGGTGGACTGCAATTTGTTTGACCTCTTTGCTATGACCTGCCCATCTTGGATAACCCTACATTTTATAGCTCATAGCTTCATTGGGGTACATAAGCCCCTTCATCACAATAAGATAGCGATCCAGAAGGGGATCCAGAAGTGTACCTGGCTTTTTTTTTTTAAATGTATACGCACATTAACCTAATACAGTTATGGTTTTATATACATGTGTGTGCATGGAGGTATTTAGGATTTTTGTTGCCGAAGGTCATTCAAATTTTTTCACCTCCGTCTCCCCATGTGCAGCTCCTCCTTTCTGCATCTCAAATAATAAGTTTGAGCGCTTATAAATGCATGGTATGTCAGAAAGTGTCAATTACGCTTACATACAGAAATATCATTGCATAAAGACATTTCTTTACATTCGCAAAAATATTTTTATGCACTTTCTGCCATGATTTTCACTGATTTCCATTCCAGCTCAATATCTTTGTGATCTCATCACTTATTACTCAGTCGTGATGTGCAATTGCATTTTTCCGGTTTAACACAGGATCACAAAGATATTGAGCTGGAATGGAAATCAGTGAAAATCGTGACAGAAAGTGCCCTTAAATATATGTGTAACACAATGAAAACTTATAAAATACACATTTTTAAGCACACAAGTAGTGTAATGTAATCTAATTGGAACATGCATTTCCAATACGTCTTTTCTCCTGCCTTAAAACAGCACCATCTATTGGCCAGATGCAGCATTATAGTGTTATACACATCGTGAATTAGCTGATCGGCTTGTGTGTGGCTTGTGTGTGATGCTTGTGTGCATATAAATGTGTATTTTTTATAGGTTCATGGGTCTAGACACAAACACAGCACAGTGTGTGAGTATTTTAATAAGAGGGCAAGGGGAAATAAGTAATAGTAATTAAGGTAGAATAAAACCTAAATACTCCCCTGAGCCACACCATTAATTTCATATGGACCAGCTCAGGGGGCTTTTGTGGTTGAATTTTGAATTTATATGAGGTTATGGAGCTGTAGAGTAAATGAAAACCACTACTGGAGCCAAATTCAATTGATTGATTTTGAGATCCGGTAGCCTGTAAGTGATGTCTCAAGCTATTTTACTATTCAATTGGCATTTTTTTGTGGGCTCGGAAGGGCTTAGGCTAGAACAGTATTGGCATTCATTTTCATAATTCTTTATTTTAAAAGTTTTGCGAGTCTGATGGCATATTGGACCCCCGAACTTAATTGATTGACATGTAACCTCCGTGTTTTACTGCCGTAATAATAACAGTCTCATTTTCTATTGGCTGATTCGAAAAGTGCGGTTACAGGCTTGCTGAATTGATCATGTTTCCACCCAGAACTGCTCCGAACCAGTGCATGGTTTACATTTTTGGCTTGGGGTCAGTAACTTGTGGCCTTGATCAATTGGATAGCATCGCAATCGTAGACGAACAGGGTCCCACAACTCACTCACAGACATTCAGCTGTCTGCGATCGAGTTGCGGGCTTAGAATTGAATATGGCCCCTGTTGTCTGATCCCACTACTCAACACCAAGGTCAAGGCAATTCAGAACTTCAGACAGAGATGCTACTGTCACCAACGTCTAGCCTTGTATGGTTTAGGAACCCCCATGCCAAAAATATCCTCTTCACATAAGTACTAGATTGTTCATCTAAACGGCTCTCCTAAAAGCTTTAACTAATTGAAGTTCAGGTATTTGTACCTTCAAGGCAGGACCCTCATATTGTGTTGAGCAATGTTGATAATTGTGAACTCCTACACCGCAGGAGACACAAAACATATCTGAATACGATACAGCTACTCACACCTCAGTAAACATACATAAATGGTCTTATTCTGTCACGTGAAGCAGGGAAGTAACAAAAACAATTGTCAGTTTTATCAATATTGCAGTTTATATTTCCTTGTTTTCATATGTTATTAAAGTAAAAGGATAAAAAAAATTATCTTTGTTTCTATATTCTACTATGGGTGCAGCCATTTTGCTATTAACAGTCCTTCCTTGATAGCACCTTGATAGCTTCATCTTGCTTATGCTGCAGTTGCATATATATATGTAACACATGCGCATAAGCACTTGATCTTGTGTGTATCATCTGCCGCTTTGATGTAACCACTTTGTAACTAGTGACATTGCATGACCAAGTGATACAAAGGAGTGTGCATTTGGCTCATATTGCAAATAAATCAGCAACATTAAAAAAGATGGAGGTCTTATGATAAAGGGAGGACAAAGGGCTGCTGTGGTCATGTCTTTTGATTTGCTTTATTTGAAGAATTACATTTAAAATTAGTTAATATATTTTTAGAATTTGGTTTCAGCACATAAACTTCCTGAGGTAGGAGGAAAACTTAAAATTCACAGGAAGTTTTCATGTCCAAATGGAAATGTGGCAGTTACAAATGCCAGTGCTGTAAGCAGGAATAAAGGCAGCTCATTCATTCCAAAGGACATATTCACCTGAGCCAACCCATTCAGCAATGAAGAAAATAAAATAGAAGCCTGCACTAAAGAAGAATTGCATATAAAAGTATGTGTTTATCTATTTTTTTTTTTTTTTTTGCTTTTTAACACATATTTGCCCTTTATCATGTATAATTATTCATATAGAATAAATTTGACCAAAGAGTACCTTTAAAAACAAACTGGCTGCACCCATAGTGGAAATCAGAAAACCTAAATCATAAGTAGTGTTTTACCTATATTCTAATAATATTTTAATACAAGAAAATATAAAGTGGAATATTGATTAAACTAATTAATACCTGGTATTAACTTCCTGAGTTGGAGGAGACCGACTTTTTCAGTATATTTGTGACAAAGTTCTGCAATAAACAGTGTTTATATGTTGTATCCTGGGAATATGATTTAATCATTTATATGAAACTAAAGGTAAATGAAAACTAAATGCAGAAATAACCAAGGAGGATTTTTATTTACGTAATTAGGGGAAGTTGTTTATGTATTTATTTATTTAAATGTATATACATTATCTCACCTCAGAAAGCATTCTCCTGTTCTGTAACAACTGTCAGGAAAAACTCATTATGCATAAGATATTAAATCATGTTTTGTTTGAACATGTACTATAGTTTTAATTACAAAAGCTTTTATCCCCTGTCATATCTAATGGCATATACGTTTTTAACCTATGTATTGCTTTTGCAAATTTAGATCAAAGATAGTATGAATCTTTTTTTTTTTTTTTTTAAGCACTTCTGTGCACCACTCTAGCTGTTATTAGCGTCTTCTTAAATAATTGGTATTTTTTTAAGCTATTACAGGATCTGTGATGGGAAGGGCATTTACTAAGCTATCACAGGGTATGTAATGAGGTGTACATTTTTGTGACAGCAATTTCCCTCATAAGATATAGAGCATATTGAATACAGTAATACACAGCCTTGTGATAGCTTAGTAAATATCCATCAGTATTAGTCTAGGCTCTAGAAATTAACCCTATTAATCAATCACATATATAGTTGTGAGCAATACGAGTTGTTGCTAACGCTTGCGGTATCGCGTAGCGAGCATGCCACTTGCAGGTGCTGCTTGCGCTGGTGTAGATGAGTGCCGTAGGTGCTCATCCCTACCAACCCGTACGACTAAGGCAGAGAGCGCCAAAGGCGCTCACTGCGCTGATTACGGCGCTCATCCCTACGACCCCGTACAACTTAGGCAGGGAGCGCCAAAGGCTCTCACTGCGCTGGTGGCGGTGAGAGCCGTAGGCAATCATCTCTATGACCCTGTACGACTTTGCTCATCCCTATGACCTTGCACGCATTAAGCATCATACCTACGATCCGCGGGACTACAGAACAACAGAAAACTCAAATACACAATTCACAGTGCGAGACCATAGCACTTCGAAAAAAATTGCGTGAAAATTATGGCCCGTAACACTTGGAATATGAAACCACCACTTACAGAAAAAAAAATACTACCCACAAAAAATATGAACTTAACGGCCGACCCACGCACATCAAAAAACACCAAAAAATAAAAAAAATGAAAATGCCAAAAACATCACACACAGCACAGGGGAACAGTCAGGACGTCTGGAAGTGAGGTTGCGTGCAAATTTAATTCAAATTTGCAGAGTTTCGCCACTCGAAAATCGCCTAAGTGAGAGAAAAAATGGGCCACCGAAAAAAACGAAAACAAGGCTACAACAACCCTAAACGCGCAAAACACCTCTAGGCACATACGAATTTTAGCCAGGAACGTACATGCTACACAATACACTATTAGGAAGCACGGAAAATGATCGAGATCCGCCTAACACATAAACACTCACCGCCATTTTACAACACTACCTTACATCTAATAACTTTACCGTTCTAAACAAACGGTTTAGCCTCACGCACGCAGCCTATTTACACTGCACATTTGCCACATTGCTGACACTTTCTCCTCAGATCACCAACAGTCCAAATGTACATTGTATGCTGCAGGAAAAACAACAGCGATTGTTAGCTCTTCAGCATATTCATTCCAGGATATATTCATTAGAAATAGGAAAAGTAAATTAATTTATTATTTAATTAATAATTAATTATTATAAGAAAGTTAATTTAAATAAAAAAATAAATGAGCAGAAGAGAGACTCGATTTGCCAAAGGCGTTCAGCGCGGAGGTCACAATCAGCGCCGACGGTGCTCACAAGCGGAGAGGCTCGTAATGAGTTCCGAAGGCGCTCAGCGCGGGGCTTGCAATGTGCACCGAAGGTGCTCAGACAAATAAAAGTACATGAGGGGAGAGGCTCGAAATGAGCGCCCTCTCAAAGTGAGGCGAGCAGTTGAGGTACGCAGGACATTTGGTTTCAACGAGTAACTAACTAATAATAACACACTAACACACAGCACATGGGGAGAGCCAGGATGCCTGTGAGTGAAGTTGCAAATTAATTGGAGCCATATTTCGCGTTTTACGTCGAACGAAAATCGGCTATACAAGGGATTAAATGGCGGACGAACAACATAAAAATTCTGAAACAGGATGGAGGAGGGGGGAGGAAGACACAGGGGAGAGGGGGAGGAATGATGAGTGAGAGACTGATAGAGCCTCACGAAACGCGCGTCGGGAGATTGTGACGTCATCAGTAAGCGCGATCACATCGCAGACCACGCCAATATAGCGTGGAGCATGATAGATACAGCTCTAAAGCTCCAGGTCCACTACTAACTTAAAAGAAAGATAGAAAGCCAATTCCTTCACCACAAAGTCTCAATATAGTAACAATAGAGTAATATACAAGAATAAGGAAATAGAAAAGTAAGAAAAAGGAAAAAGGAGTAAAAGCATAATTAAAGCAAAAAACAGAAGAAAAAAGAGGACATAACCTCCTTCTAAAAAACAATAGACAGAAGCATTAAGGTAATATATAGTTTAAGAAACAGCATAATCAGGAGTGTATACATTTTAAAAAACAGCACAGCATTAGCACTATAAATGAATAAGGTAAAGTAGTGATTGTGATAGACTGACAGTCACGAGGTAAAAGGGTAATATAAGAAGAAATAAGCACTAAGTCAAATAGCACAAGCACTTTAAGATAAGAATTTTTGAATAACACAACTTGAATTATAATGCACTTTAAGTAATAGAATTCCGAATTAACATAAATCAACAGGATAAAAGATTAACACAAAAGAAATGCAAAGGCACTTAAAACATATACTCCAGAGAAGTGCTGTATGAATAAACAAAACTATACAACAGACAAAAGGATTATAAAACCTTATCTTAATCTTATGTAAAAAAATGTAATCTTATGTAAATTAAAATCCAGGGTACCTGATAAGGATTTGACTAAGGAAACATAACCAAAAATACACAAATACAATTGAATTGAAAAACCAAATCTTTTATTGACTTGAGCATAATAAAGTAATTAAATAAAAAAGCTGTGATCAAAGCAAAGAATATAATAACAACAAAAATAAAGCTTAAATAAACCTCTAATAATTTGCTGGACGTCAAAAAACCCAAAGGATTAAACACCTTGGGTTTAACATGATTTTTTTAATCGTTGCATTTTTAACAACATTTTAAATGTACAAATAAAGATTGATTTTTTTTAAATTAGTATGTGGCAATAATAATTAAAATAAAGGCTGCATAAAAGGTGTTTCTGTACAACCTTGGTTGGTTGTTCAAGGATTCCTAAATAGAATCCACAGGACAATATTTTGGTACGCGAGAGGGGGAGGAAGACACACGGGAGAGGTGGGAGGAAGACATAGGGGAGGGGAGAGGGGGAGGAAGACACAGGCTAGAGGGGGGAAAGACACAGAGGGGGGAAGAGACACAGGCAAGGGGAGAGTGGGGGAACACAAACAGGGGAGGGGAGAGGTGGGGGGAAGACACAGGGGATAGAGGGGAAGAGACACAGGGGAGGGGGGAAGAGACACAGAAAAGGGGAGATGGGGGAGTCACAGGGGAGGGGAGAGGGGTGTGAAGACACAGGAGAGGGGGAAGAGACACAGGGCAGGGGGGAGAGACACAGAGGAGGGGAGGTGGGGAAGAGACACAGAGGAGAGGGGGAAGAGACACAGGGGAGGAGACAGGGGGAGAAAGATACAGGGGAGGGGAGAGGGAGAAAAAGACAGAGGGGAGGGGTGTGAAGACACAGGGGAGGTGGGAAGAGGCACGGGGAGGGGAGACACAGGGGAGGGGAGAGGGGGAGACATGGGGGGGAGAGGGGGAAAGACAGAGGAGGGTGGAAAGAGATACAGGGGAGAGTGGGAGATGAGACACGGGGGAGAAAAGGGGGGGGGGAGACACAGGGTATGAAGGGGAGGATGAGACACAGGGGAGGGGAGAGGGAGAATGAGACACAGGGGAGGGAAGAGGGGGAAAGAGACACAGGGAAAGTAAGAGGGAGAAAGAGACCCAAGGGAGGACAGGGAGAGACATTTTTTAAATAATACCGTAATTTTTGACGGGCAATTTACTAGTATATTATAATTAGTGTGTAGAAAACAAAATGTCAAAATTGGTGAATATCAAGAATGGATGTTGATGCCTTGTGTTGCGCAATGGAATATATAAAAAAATACTAACAATGTAGCAACTGCACAACAAAATTCCTGTGTCTCATTTCAGAGACCTCGAATCTGAAGGGCTATAGTGTGCCCCACAAGCTGGCTAAATGCCCTACAATAAAGAACATCACCTAAACCGACACCATTTTTTTACAAACCAAGAATGAATGAAAGTGCATTGATCATTTGTGGCCTCCAACGTGCCAGCCCAGCTCCTGAACAAGTTGTAAGGATGGCTCCACCTACAACAGTGACATCATCTTTGCATATTCTTTTGCAAGTATCAGCTGAATAGATGGTGCAGGATATCAGAGAGGGAGAATGTGAAGGGGAATAATAGCTGAACAATATGAGTTTTAAAATAAAGCAAGTAAGCCAAAAATAGTTAATATATTTCACAAGAAAGTTTATAGAAACCTATAGGAGAGAATGTTGATACAAAGGAAAACAAATCCAGACTTCTGTGATCATAAGAGCAATATTAACCATAATATTGAATATAATAACTACATGACCAAAGAATACCTATGCCAATAAATTGAAATATTGTCTGTTACTTACGTCATTTGCAGTACTGTCACACAGTTTATTATCTTGACAATTCTCATGCCTGGTAAAATTCTGAATGTATACTTCAAAGCCACCATTTATACACTTGTATCACCATCTACTGGACATTTTGTAAATTACTTTAATCCTTCATAATCTTCTATAGAAGAGAAATTGTCTGCTACTTTGCTATAAAGTCTTCCTCTTGCTGGAACATTTTACATATCACACCAACTCCTCAAAGTATATGAACAAATAAAACTTGGCAAAAAAGCTGTATATTGCATATTCCTTTTCACCCCTCAAGCATTGCTGCATTGCATCTATTCTGACACTTCAAATTAGAGAAAGATGTGTAACTACTACTACAAATGCATCATTCCTATAATCTCTCCGTCATTTATTGGAATAAAAAAAAAAAAAGATTTACTTTTCTATCATTTTCCATAAATTAGGACTCTGCTGTGTTCTTGCTATGTAGACTACCTTCCATTAAGTAGTCTCAATCAACCCAAGCCCAATCAAGTAAATTACTTTCCTCATGATATTCGTAATTTCTTCAATGTTATACTACATCCCTTCTTTTGTCTGAAAACGGAACTATCTTCAGTTGGATACTGTCCAATCTCTCACAATTAACTTTACTGTGGTCATGCTTTAACAGAAGGTGTTCTATCTACAATTCTCAACATTTACATGAATTCAGCAGACATTCTTAATGTAGTATACCTGCCAAGAACTGCATATATAAGCATCAAAAAAATCAGAGTTTATTTCTATCCAGCCCAATGTCACAAGCATTGGACGTAGCAACCTTTGCAATAGACACTAAAGGCATACCTAAGTTTCCTGGACTATGAATGCATCTGAAAGAGAAGTATCAGTAGTATATAAAACATTTTTTGCTTGAATAAATATTAAAATAACATTTAAAACTTACTTGCCAGTTGAAAACTAGAGTAGACACTCCCTACAAACCCAGGGTAAATTAGCATAACATTTATAATTTATTTTGCCTAATCAGAGCAAGCAGAGGCAGCAGCAACATTTGTAGCAAATTATAGGAACATATGGCACATATATATGTTAGAATGTACTATGTATTTTCATATAAGAGTCTTTCTCCGCAGTACATTTCTTCACTTCAGCTTATAGTCCATTCTGTGTATCAACCAGTGCTGTTTTTTTTTTTTTTCCTCTCTCTGTTTGGCAGAGCTAACTAAATATATATATTTGTAAAATATACACACACAGATATCTATATCTATATATATATCTATATATATATAGATATCTGGCAGTAGAAGAGGGAGAAGGGAGAAGGGAGGAGAGAGAAGAGTGGTTTGACGCAACCTTGGCTATAGCATAACATCACGACTAACGTCATTGCTCCCTATTGATTGGCTAATGCAACAATTAGCATTACGCATTCATTGGAAGCTCAGGAATGGATTAGAATCTATACCCAAATGTATTGAGCTGGTTTGGGGTGCCTACATAGGCATCACTGGGTGTGTGGAAATACATTTTAGACTAATTTTGAGTTATTGATACAACTAAATACTTTGTTCAAATGTGCTGCATATTTCAATTTAGGTTTTTGTCAAAGGATTGCAAAAAATACAAAAATCCAGGAAATTGAGATATGCCTTTAAACAAGCTTTTCATCTGGAAATAACCAAAATCATGGACGGTCTCAAGAAGGATATCACTGATTTTACTTCAAAGGTGACATAAGTGGAAAAAATAATGGAGCTTACTTACTTAAAGATGGTGACATGAAATTAAAAGATGTGGTTCTGGGAAAGTTAGGCAAGCTTGGACAGGCTTGTAAAAAGTAAAGAGATTACATTATCAACAAAGGTCTACATAGTTAGAACTATGGTATTCCCAGTAGTAACCTATGGATGTGAGAGCTGGACCATAAAGAAGACTGTAGAGCGCCATCTAATTGATGCTTTTGAATTGTGGTGTTGGTGAAAACTACTTAGAGTAACTTAGACTGCAAGAAGATCCAATAAGTCAGTACTACAGGAAAATTAGACAAACTGTTCACTGGAAGGTACGATCATGAGGCTGAAGCTCAAATATTTAGGCCATATCATGTGAAGGCAGGATTCCCTAGAGAAGACTCTAATGCTGGGAAAGATTGAAGTAACATGAAGAATGGGATGACAGAGGCAGAGATGGATAGATGAGGTCACTGAAGCAATGTACATGATCTTGATGGAGTTCAGAGGGGCAATGACTGACAGATGTACCTGGCATGCTGTGGTCCATAGGGTCATGAAGAGTTGGACACAACTCAACGATTTAGAAACAACAACCTAATGACAGCCTCTGACGTACTTATGGATACATATGAAGCATTAGATGACTTAAAAAATGTTCCAACAAGCAAAACATTTTAATCAGAGATGTACCAAGTAGCTTCTTACTCAGCTTTTCTATGTGAACTTTTCCTCCATTTTGTCCGCTCATTAAAACTTGAATAACTCTTACTTAATAGAACATTGAGTGCTGGGTCATTTTAGGACTTATGGTCTAAGGTACAGATGGGGTCATCCTTTCATTTTCATGGCATCAGAAGAGGCAAAACACAATTTTTGCAATATAGAGCTGAATCAGAAGCCTTCCTATCATTATAAGGCTTGCTGTTACCATCTACAGAAACTGCTTCCTCTTATCATGAAGCACACCCTGAAGATTATGATCTCTCTGGCACACAGCAACCCCTATTGGATCAAGACATGACTATCTTAGTGGAACTTTTTTCATATCCTTCTAAATTCAACATAAACCCCTTATCGTTGCCCAGAAACATATTTATGTGACATTTATGTTCAGGACATTGTTCCTATGGTATTTCTGATACTACCAAATTCGCAACCACTACTTTTCACATTCTTTTTTGCTATATAATTAATCATATTGGTTCTTCTAACATAATTGCCCATTATCCATACATGTCTATGTCTCGATTCATCTCCTTCTGTATATAAAATAGCCACTTTTTAAGTACAAAATCAGGTTGATCTTCCTTTCCATTTAAGGAATGGAAGGCACGTGCAAATGTAATTAAAAGTGATTTTATTAGCCAGGCAACTTATCACAAGAAACACAACTAAACCCAATTACCATAGCTCTGTAACCAACAGCTATTTAAAGAACAAACAACCCATAAAAAATCAGGCTATCCTAAAATCCTATAGCAAATATAATGCATTAGACAAGAAATGTAGTCACTACAACTTGATCCTGTAGCTCAGGATATTACATGGAGGAGTCAACTAAATTATGACAAATCATGCAAAGCTCATTTGCTGTTACCAAAGACATTATGAGAACAGAAAACTAGATTGCATAAATATGTGTTCTCCAGTTAAGAACGTAAAGGCATATCAAAGTTTGCTGGATTATGAATGCACCTGATAGAGGAAAATTAGTTGTGTATGAAAACATTGTTGCATGAAAATATCTCAAAATAAACATTAATTATTTTAACTTGAAGTTAGCAAAATTCCCTATAGTTTTTGTCAGTTGCATGTGATGGTGTACACCCCTAGAAAATCCCACCTAAATTAGCATTCAATTCAGAATCCGGCTAATACAGTGTGTCATTCTTCACCTCAGTGGCTTCTGGCATGCTCAGTACAAGAACTGTGGCTGTAAGGGCAGATCTCTGCCAGCAATTCTGCTTTATCTCCCTGGTATTTCAGAGACACTGTGCAAACTGTTTCACTTGGGATGTAACTGTACTTATTACTAAAGGCTGCAAAGTATAAAATAGCCTCTGCTTACTCTCTCTCTCACTCACCTTTCACATCACTCACTCACCTACCTCTCATTCACTTACTCCACCCACTCCATACTCACTCACTATACCCACTCATACTCACTCCACCCACTCCACCCACACTTACTTCACCTACACCCACTACACTCACTCCACCCACACTCACACACTAACTCCACCCATACTCACTCACCCCACTCATAATCACTCACTCCACCTACTCTCACTTCACCCACACTTGCTTACTTCACCCACACTCACTCACTCCATTCAAATTCACTCCACCCACATTTACTCTACTCGCTTACGTCATCTCCACTTCACCCACTCCACCCACACTCATTCATTCCACCCACACTCACTCCACCCATATCCACACCACCCACACTTATTCCACTTACACTCACTCACTTCACCCACACCCACTCCACCCACATCCACTTCACTCACTCCACCAACACTTACTCCACCCACTCCACCCATACTTACTCTACCCACCCACACCTACTCCAACCACACTCACGTCACCAACTCCACCAACACTCACTCTAACGATACTCCCTCACTTCACCCCCCCTCACTTCACTCACACTCACTAACTCCACTCATACTCACTCCACCTACACTAACTCCGAACGCTTGCACCATACTCACTCACTTGACCCACACACACTCCAACCCACATTAAATTACTGACTCAACACTGACTCCACTTACACTCACTCTATCCACTCCACCCACACTCACTGCACTCATACTCACTCCAACAACACTCACTTACTTTACACTCACTCACTTCACCCACTAACTCCACACATACTCACTGACTCCACCCACTGTTACAGCTGGATTTTCATGAAAACCAAACACTATAATATTAATAAATTATAACTTTTAATCTGTCTACAGAATGCATTTGCAAGAATGTAAGTACTTATTCCTAACAAACTCTAATTAGACATGCTCAGGGCAATTTTAGTTCTCTTTAGAGAAATCATGTTCTTCCTCTAAATCAACTGGCAGTGGATTTGCTGCAATTTCCGTGCTTTCACATTGCTATTTACACAATATCATATTTAAATGTGTTTCTAGTTCTTTTCAAAACTGATTTTGCATGCAAAACATGTAAAGTACTAAATACTGGTCTTTTATATATAAGTATATATACACTTTTAGTCAAAAAGGCAAGGAAAATGCCATAAAACTAGTCTCTGGAGACATTCATGAGATTTTTGCAAAGGTTGTTTGTAGGCTTGGGCATTTACCTATCTGCAGTCCACTTCTGGGCATGTGAGGAGGAATGGGAAGATGTCAAATTATAAAAGCTCCAATTATAAAACGAATCATCTAAGGTTTAAAGTCTAAATATAATACTCAGCTTATTTAGACTTGTTCCAGGACTGTCTTTTCCACCTGGAGTCAATTTCCTAAACTGAATATTTAACAAATCCACAAGCTGATCCGTGGCACTGACAAAATATGTAATTTCCAAAGCATTCAGATGTAATGTTGTATGCTTTACAAGCCTAGGTGGATGGAATGTTTTTATTATATTAAATTATCTCATTAACATGAAATGTCTTCATCTGACCTCAAATGAAACTGGTTGGGAACCTGGTAAAAAAAAAAATCATTGGTTAGGAAATGTCAACAGCTTTCAGAACAGTGGTATGTACAGAGATTGTACAAATGACCTTATCTTTACTAGCACCATGCTCTAACCAACTGAGCTAACCAGCCTTTATGCGAAAGCTGCCAATAAATCTGTCCACCCAGGAAAAAGGCGGCCTGACTGGGGCAAGGGGAATACGGTCCATCATCAATTTCTACATTGAAAAAAAATTAGCATTTGATTCTGATATCCATGCTTCATCCACTCTCACAAACAGTCTAGTTTGAACCCACAATTCACAAGCACTATTTACATGCTATGAATCGTCCATGATTTAAAAACCACTTAGAAAGACAAAAGGCATTAGCCTCCCTGTTGGAGAACACAACCTCAATCTTGCGCATGACAGGCAGGGATACTCACCACTATACTAACCGAGGATTGTGTCAAGCACATGCCATGCTTTTAGCACTCCAAGGTTTTAGCGCTTCCTCATCTGCAGGCAAAAGAAAACAAAATCATAGGAAAGATACCATAGCAAAGGGAAAGGGAAGCAAGGGCAAGCACAAGTGGCGCTGCCAACAGCTGCTGGGCCTCAAAGAAAACTCCCACAGTATCAAAGTCTCTTAAGCAGAAAAAAAAAATGGACATACACCCCTGCAAGTGGACTTTTAGGCCACAAGCTGCGCCGCCTTCTACAATGACATAATGAAAACCCCACACCAATATCAAAACCTGCTGTTTAACTACACTGGGTAAATGAGTCCATGCCATTCCGGAACCCCTGCTTCTGCTAGATCACAGTGAGAGGAGCCCAACAGAGCTGATGACCTCACAATCCCTACTATGACTTGAGACTTCCCAGCTCTCTGTCATTCCCCTGATTGCCATGTCAGTTCCCTGTGAAATTCTGCCATTACAAGCAGTAGCTGGCACTGCAGCAGCAGCCTGTGGCAGATAGAGGGCGCTCCTAAGGCTGAGGGAAGAAAACCTGCCTGAGCTGAGTGAGTGAAAGAAAGAAAGCCAGCTTGGAGGGGTGACCAGTACTGCCTGAGCCCCCCTAAAAGCCAGCCCCAATATGCGAGAACACATCACCTCCTCACATTATGTACACTGAGCTCCTCAGAGAGCATCCTAGCTTTGCACAGGACACACCTCTAACCATGGAACATAAAAAAAAAAGAAATGAATATAAACTATGTCATTGCCTAGCGCCACGCACCTTGGCTTACGCTGCTGGAGACCATCTGACACCTGGAAACAATCTCAGGGCTTGCAACCTCTATGGCTCACCTACCCTGTCTTTAACAGCACCTAAGGAAAGAGTCACCAGAGCCACCAAAGCAGAGTACAGCTTATCCGCAGCAACCACATTCTACACAGGTTCATTTGAATACTTGGGAAGGGCCCTGGACGTGACCTGTTTGTAGAGACTGCCAAGAAAGGAAAGAAATCTTGAAACATAGATAGGCAGAGCAACAGATCCTATTCACCCTCCCCATAAGAGCCTAGCAAAAGCAAGAAGGCACGTCGCTTCTGCGCCTTTTTATTTCTACGCTGTCACCGTGACCTCCTAAATTCTCCCTACTGGGGGGCACAAGTTGAGTTGGTTAACCTAACCAGCCTAGGAACCCCAGTTCTCGGCATGCTCAGTCTTTATACTTTGCTTTGGCTTTACACTACGCTTAGTGGATGGATCTCAAAAGAGCACTGACAGGTAAAAATGGAAAACTTCGATGTAAGTTTACTGGAAGCACAGGCACGCTTTCGTTAAATAGCACTGAACTGATAAAGTAGTTGTCATTACCATGAATTTCAAATGACAGCACATTAGGAACCCCCGCTGGGTCACTATAATGAAGACCCTCGCACCTGCCAATATTGGGAGAGAAAGGTGTCTGCACGTGATCTCTATGCTCTGAGGAGGAAGAGCAGAGTACAAGTAGCAGAGTGGCGCAGCGGAAGCGTGCTGGGCCCATAACCCAGAGGTCGATGGATCGAAACCATCCTCTGCTAGTTTTGCTCTTGACACGGTAGCGCACATTTGTTCATTTGAAAGAAAAGTCAGGGGGAAGGAGGGAGTTCATCTGTTTTGTTTCTGTGTATGGAATAAAATTCCGAAACAACCTATTGTAAATTTGATCACACTCTACCGTAGATAGAAAAAAAAAACATGGATTTTGACTAATACAATACAATGTCTTCATCTAAGCTCAGATGAAACTAGTTAATGGACCTGGTAAATATGAATGAAAAGATTTGAATAATAAAGAGCTTTCAAAACAGTGGCCCATACGGGGATCGAACCCACGACCTTGGCGTTATTAGCACCACTCTCTGACCAACTGAGCTAACCGACTGTCACATCGGGTTCCACTGATACATCTGACCGCCTAGGTAAAA